>JANAVB010031617.1:32817903-33376969 GCA_029216955.1 Iris pallida
TTGGCTAGCCCTGCTGGAATGCGATACGATCTGAGGATTCCTTGTCACTACCACATTTCTAGTTTGAGGGTATTTTTGTCATTTTTGAGGTTATTTGAATTTATTTGAATTTATGGGAATTTTAGGAATTATTTTGGAATGTGTTTGAATGATGGTTGACTAGGTTGACTTTGACTAGCATTGACCTTAGTAGGCTAACCTAGAAGCTAACCCTAGTTGTGTTAGACTTGGTTAGGTCATGTAACCCTAGTTAGACTAGAGTTAACCTATGGTTTAGTCATTAAACTCAAGTTGGAATAGTTAAGTCATAAGCCATGACTTATGGTTGAACCATTAATTAGCAACTTGACATATAGGGGCCCAAAGCCTAACCTATTACCTAAACCTAACCCTAATCCTAGCATGGCCGGCCAACACTAGCATTGGGAATCCCCCCTATAAATAGTCTCCTAGAAATTAGGGCTAGCCTCTTTAGGAAAGAACAAGTTTTAGAAAGAGGTATTTTCCCAACTTCATAAATTCCTAGAAAATCCAAATTAACTCCTTTTTCCCTCAAACAAATTGCAATAGGTTTTAAATTAAGTTTTCTTGCTGTTGGTATATTTATTTCTCAGTTTATAGCAATTTGGTGGAGTTTGGGGAGCAAGGAGACACCCCTCTTTGAAGCTTTTTGAGGACTTGTGACACCATTAGGTAAATCACTAAAACTCTTTGTTAGATGCTGTTTTTATTGCATAATGACCTAGATCTAAGGGTCCCCTAGCTAACCCTAGATTTCTGTAGGATTTATGTCCTTTTGTGTCCTAAATAGACACGTATCAGTCCTAGTGTGATAGTGTTTGATGAAATGCCCAAAGGGCATTTTGATTGGATTTTCAAATTATGTTTGAATGGAAAATTAGATCTAGGTCTTGTTTATAGGTTTCCAATTGACTGAGCATGTTTCTGTGTGTGTCGGACATGCAATAGGACACGATACCTATGTTTTTCTGTACCATACAGTTCCCTGCTACTCGGGGGCTGTATCGGACACAATACGCAACTAGCGGACACGAAACTCGACACACACCATGGGCAGGGCAGTCTGATATGCCACGTGTCAAGTTTCATATGACCACGTGGGTGTCGAGGGAGCAATCACCATCGTACTGTTTGTGCCCTGACAGTTCAGTCGAGTTTTTAGTACACTGATACGGTCTGTTTGACACGACACAGGGACACGTCGACCCAAAACAGGGTGACACGTGGGTAACCCTATAAGTGGCGAACCTAGGTTTGTGGACACGTGTCTTGGTTTGATCTATGTTGTGTACACGACACGCGTGCACTTGTGCACGAAACAGTGCACTGTACAGTGTGTGTGCTCGATTTGGGTTTTATTGGTTTGGACACGGCTGTGTCCACTTGGCTGGACACGAACGACTTGTTGGACACTTGAACACGTGGGGCTCACATTACCAACCGTTTACAGTTCATTTTAGTTTGGTTTTGTACATGTTTTTCCATTTTCTAATTTACACTAATACCTAGTTATTCACAGTTTAATTCCGGATTCTAAAAGAACTTTGGCAGTAAAATTGACCTAATTAATACTGTTATTAGCATGGTTTAAGTCACTAATGTGATTCTCCTACTTGTAATCTACTTGGGTTTCGATTTTGGGGTTGTTTGGTTGTGTATTGGATTCAAAAAGGGGTTTTGAACCTAGGGACTGAACTGTGTTGCAAATGAATTGGTTTTCTTTCCTTTCCTCTGATTTAACTGAACTGAATTGGTTCCCTTCCTATTTCTAAGACTGAACAGACAGTACCCCCTACACACACACCACACACACACAAACACACACACACACTTTCTAATTCCTGTCTACCCATTGACACTCACCTAGACTAGTTCACACACCCTATTTCCTGGTAACACACACACACTCTCATGAATACACACACATGTTACACTATGTACATACATAAACACACACAGGTTTCAGTCACATTTCAGTTAGCAATTGCCTCTCACTCATATGTTCACACATGTTTTCATTTACATGCCCATGTATATGTTATATATGTATGTGTGTACTATTATATATATATATATATATATATATATATATATATATATATATATATATATATATATATATATATATAATTATGTATGTGTGGTATACCTACAGGTAGCCTAAATGTATAAATATATGTATGTATTATGTAAACTCCATGTGTAGGCCTAGATGCAATAATAGGTTGTGTGATGGTGGGTTGACCTTGTGTTGTATAGGTTGTATGGACTTGGTATGCTAGCATAGGCCAGTTTAGCCTTGTTTAGACTAGTATGGACTAGTTAGACCTAGAATAACTTGTTAGACCTAGTTTGACCATAGTTGACCTAGTTTGACTTCTAGGGTTGACCAGAGTTGACCAAGAGTTGACTTTGGCCTAGTTGGCCTAGATTCATTTAGAATGTATTGAATTGCATCTTGTTATCTTTTTAGACTTGTTGTGACTTGTGCTGTTCTGATTAGGAGCCAGACACCTCTCCTCGGACAGTATATTTCATCCGACACTCAGATACCAGGCGAGTATATTCTCTGATCATTTTATATCATGCTTAGAATTTTCCTACTTCAAATTACTTTACTTGATACTGTCACGTTGGTCACACGGATTAGTACTATATGGATCCCTTCTTGAGATGTTATCCCTTCAGGGAGCATCGGGTACTTCATGTTCTGTGCGTTTCACTTACATGGCGTATCACTATGCTCTATGGTTCATTGATCACTTGTGACATGTACTCTCATGATCACAGAGTCTTTCTTGAATCCTTATTCCATTTATTGGATTTTCTAGAATCTCCATTTATGGGACTACTATGTACCACCCTTCGGGGGCCATTGCATGGAATCATAACATAACCTGGCTGGATCCTTGTGTATTGATTGGGGGTACGGGATAATAGAAGTAGACATGTGAATAATACCCAAGTAGTATCTCATCAGAACCATTCTGTAGTGTCTCATCAGAATCATCCTATGCCATTTATATGTCTATATTGTACTCTGACTCACTAGCCACTGTTAGTCTCTATTTATAGTAGATATTTCTATTACAGTTCTCTCTCTGTTTACATATTGCATTTCTTTCAGTACCTGTATCTTACTTTACTGCATGATTATTTTTCTAACCTGCTATGAACTGTTGAGATGTATTGTGCTCGCTCCTGTCCTGACTGGACCTGCTGAAAATATTACAGAGGACGAGAAGGAGGCCTGTGTGGATACCTTCTACAGGACAGCCCTAGACGATACTTGTGAGCTGGACTCTCAGGAGGACCCAGCTCTAGCTGAGGACATTACCCCCATTACCTAGACTAGCTTAGTTAGGCCTTATCTTACTTATGTTGTCTTGAGACTAGTAGTTAGACTTTATTTCTGTCTTTGAGATCTGGGTTGTATATATTCTTTCATATTCAGTAGCTGAGACTTGTATTTCTGGATATTTGCTGAGATGTTATCTTAGACTTTCTGATCTTATTTGTATTTCTTTGAGTTCTATATCATATCGTGCTTCTTCTTCCTTAGTTGTGATTGAGTTTACATTCTGCTATGTCACCCCCATTCGGGGAGTATAAACTGCTTAAAATTATATTGTTAGATGTTGTGACCTAGGACACGTTCTACCGCCGACACTGCGACGTAGGCTGGACGTACCCACGTCTCGTGTCCTTACTCTAGGGTGCGGGTCGTGACACGTTTTTAGTGGTGGCCCATGCAGGTCTAGACTATAAGTGTAGTGGTATTCGAACCAGAGTATCACTACAGCCTGCAATAGATATAGGACATTAGTTTTCAAGGAACTCAATCACATTAGAAAAAACTCTTTATTGCCATCTAAATCCTTATTGTCAGCTGATTCTTTTGAATTATAATTGTCCGCCTTTGTTATATCGCTTCTTTCTTAGAAATTGATACTCTTGTTGGTCTGTCTTCAGGATAGTAGAGACTCGGTCGCAGCGTACCAGTCATGGGATGCTATAGAGGGGACTGCTACCTCTCAGCCAGTACAGCAGGGCCAGGAGACTGCAGCTCCTGCCACCTCTGTTCGTATTGAGGCTCCAGCAGTAGCAGCAGGGGGTATGCCTCCACCGGCTCGGAGACAGGACCCAGTCATCACGGAGATGCCTTTCCAGCAGCCGCCGCCTACAGGATACGTGGATGCGGTACAGATGTTCGCATACTTCCAGCAGTTCATGGACCGGCAGCAGGCCCGACAGGACAAGGGCATGGAGTTGGCCCTTACGACTGTCGCAGCTCGACCAGTGGTTCAGCAGCCGAGGACCGGGATAGAGCCGTTCCAGAAGATGAGCCCCAGAGACTTCCTGGGGACAAAGGGGATTCTATTTGCTGATGAGTGGATCGAGCATATAGAGGAGATCTTCCGCCTGGCCCGGATACCAACAGATCTCCAGATTGAGGCAGCAGCTAGTCGGATGCGAGATCTTGCTCGCACCTGGTATCAGTTAGACCCCAGGGTGGGGGTAGCTGGGCAGACTTGGGAGGAGTTCAAGGGCTTCTTCAAGAAGAAGTTCTTCCCAGATTCAGCGCTTCGAGCCTTGGAGTCGCAGTTCGAGAGCTTAGTTCAGGGGAGCCTATCCGTAGAGGAGTACGCTGGGGAGTTCGGCCGCCTCGACAGATTTGTAGAGGGCTTGAGCGAGACGGCGAAGGCCCAGAGGTTCCGGAAGGGTCTGGTCAAGGAAGTCAAGTCCTTAACCAAGGGCAACAGGATGCCACTTTTTAGGAGATCTTGACGGAAGCCTTATTGGCTGAGGATGATCTTGAGCTTAGGCTCAAGAGGGGGTGAGACCCAGTTGGGGGCAGCAGCAGCGGAGGCCAGGCCAAGAGGCCCCACTTTCAGCACCAGCAGCCGAGGCAGTTCCAGCCACAGCCGATCCAGCAGAGGCCAGTTCACCAGCAGCAGCAGCCGAGACCGTACCAGCAGGGCCAGAGACAGGTGATCACTTGTGCTTACTGCAAGAAGCCCGGGTATGTCTCCAATGAGTGCCGAAGAGGCTGGGCCAGTGTCTAGTGTGTGGTTCAGCAGACCACCAGATGAGGGAGTGTCGCATAGCACGAGCAGCTCAGGGAGGAGGAGCCAGGGCTCCAGTAGGCCAGTAGGGGGACCAGCCCTGCCGATATAGCAGCAAAGGTTTATCCAGTACCAGCAGCAGGCCACGGGAGGCCAGCAGGGGTGTGCTTTCGCCATGGCAGCCGGAGATGCAGAGGCGATAGGAGAGCTGATCGCAGGTTCGATTCTTCTCGACTCCAGTCCAGCTTTTGCATTATTCGATTCCGGTGCTTCGCATAGCTTCATATCAGTATCTTTTGCGATTAGACATGGTATCATAGCTGAATCGTTGCCTAGAACTTACAAAATCACGACCGAGAGTGGCATTATCCTTATGAGTGACGTTTATAAGGGTCAGAGTGTAGTTTTGGGAGGCCGTGAGTTGGAGGTTAGCATGCTCGTAATGCATTGCCGAACTACGATATAGTACTCGGTATGGATTGGTTGAGCAGGCACCACGCTAGCATTGATTGCAGAGGGGGTAGAGTTCTCTTCAGAGTGCGCGGGAGCTAGAGTTCGAGTACTCAAGACGTCAGGCAGAGCAAAGCAGCGGAGTCTTCTGTGAAGTCTCGGTTGAGGAGCAGGCGATTCCACACCCCTTGATAGCAGAGTATATGGATATTTTCCTAGAGGAGTTGCCTGGATTGCCACCAGACAGAGACATTGAGTTCTCGATAGACTTGGTTCCAGGAGCGGAAACCATCTCTCAGCATGTCTATCGGGTGAACAATAGTGAATTGGTGGAGCTGAAGAAGCAGGTGGATGAGCTGCCGGACAAGGGCTTCATCCGTTCGAGTTCGTCGCCATGGGGTGCACCAGTTCGTTTGTGTCGAAGAAGGATGGGTCAGTACGGATGTGTATTGACTACAGGGCACTCGACAACCTCACGATCAAGAACAGATACCCACTGCAGTGGATCGACGATCTTTTTGACCAGTTGAGCGGAGCTCGGGTATTTTCCAAGATTCTGAGGTCGTGATATCACAAGGTGAAGGTGAAGGGGGAGGATATTTCCAAGACCGCTTTCAGGACGGTACGGGCAGTTTGAGTTTTTGGTTATGCCGTTTGGGCTAACCAATGCACCAGCAGTTTATGAACCTAATTAACAAGGTGTTCCACCAGTACCTGGATCAGTTTGTGGTGGTGTTCATTGACGACATCTTGATATATTCCAAGACTGAGGAGGAGCATGAGGAGCATTTGAGGATAGTGCTGGAGATTCTCAGAAAGGAGCAGCTTTATGGGAAGCTCTCCAAGTGCGAGTTCTTCTTGGACCGGATGGACTTCTTGGGGCATGTGGTGACTGGAGATGGTATCTCAGTTGACCCCAAGAAGATCATAGCAGTTGAGACATGGCAGCTTCGACTTCAGTGGCAGAGATCAGGAGTTTCCTGGGGCTGGCAGGATATTATCGGAGATTTGTGCAGGATTTCTTCCGGTTGCAGAGCCGTTGACCCGGTTGACCCAGAAGGATGCTGAGTATGTTTGGTCAGAGGAGTGTCAGACAGCTTTTGACGAGTTGAAGAAGCGGCTTACGACAGCTCCGATTCTGACATTGCCTTCAGGATCAGGTGGATTCACTATTTATAGTGACGCTTCAGGGAAGGGACTGGGTTGTGTATTGCAGCAGCATGGGAAGGTGATTGCCTATGCTTCCAGGCATTATGTCCCCATGAGAAGAACTACCCTACCCACGACCTGGAGCTGGCAGCGGTGATATTTGCACTGAAGTTGTGGAAGCATTATCTGTATGGAGAGAGGGTGGAGATTTTTACAGATCACAAGAGCTTAAAGTATGTGTTCACTCAGAAGGAGCTGAACATGAGGCAGCGCAGATGGCTAGAGTTGATGAAGGACTTTGACATCCTACTTCAGTATCACCCAGGGAAGGCCAACGTGGTTCCCGGTGCCTTGAGTAGGTATCCGACAGCCATGTACTTGACCATGGATCGGTGTGAGCACCCTAAATTTGGGGTTAATTTTTTTTATTTTATTTTAATTTTTGATTGAGGGTAATTTTGAAATTTGTGTTTATAATTATTTTAATAATGATATTTAATTCATGATATGATTTTTGGTGATTTTAAATATTTTAAAATTATTTAAATCAATGACTTGTGGTTTTGACGTTTTGCTAGTGAAACCCTAGAGACAGTTTGACCTAGAGCCTAACCATGTGATTATAATATTTTAATGTCATTTTGGCCTAAGGATATTTTGCCTTTGACCTCTTTGAATTATTTTATTATTTATGATATTGTTTTGGGGATTATTTGAGTCGGGTTCGAATTTCAACTCAATCCGACTTGAAACGGGGACCCGGGGATAGTTTGACTCTAGTGGAACCCACACACTAGTTAGACATGGCCCACATGATATTAATTTTAGTCCACATGATAGAAATATTTTAGTTAGAGGTTAGACTAAATTATGGATAAGGTTGTGATTAGAGACTTTAGAATGACTAATTTAGCCCCAACCAATTAGCCCTTTCCTAATACTCATAGAATAGGTTAGTGGGGGCATTTTGGACCTTACCATAATAGGACAAATAGCCCCATATGGCTAGCCACTTTGGGAGAGGATAGGCTCAAGTTCATTTCATTATTCTCATCCACAGTATCTCTCTTGTTCTTCCCCAAATTCCTAGAGAGCAATCCCTAGCAATTTCTCCACCAAATCCTTCCATTTCACCACCAAATCTTCTTCTTTCCTTCTCCATTCTAGCCAAGGAGGAAGCTACCCAAGTTTGGGAGGATTCGGAGCTCGTTCGTGTCCTTTTGGAATCTCTACGTGTCGATGTCGCTCCAGGAAGGCTTTTCTTCGATTCGATCTACCGGGAGGTATAAATCCCTTCTCCTTTTCATTTCTCATACATATAGGTCTATTTTGAACCATAGGAATGACCCCCATGGTTGTATCTCCATTTGTGTCCATTTCGTATCCATTTGGAGGTCATAGGAGTGTCCTTTGTGTTGTGGTTGTCTCCATGTGGGAAAATCCCAAATTTGGACACATTATGTGTTGTTGTTATGTATGAATGAATTATTACATGTTTAATCTCATATTTTGTATTGGAGATGTGTTCTATAGTGTCTCATATATATATAGTGTAGAGTGAGTTCTTGATATATTATGTTATATACTTGTGTTCTTTTGTCTCAAACTACCTAAAATCCGTCATGATTTTTATCCACGTTTTTAATTTCAGCCCTAACTTAGAAATGTCATAACTTCTAGCTCAAAGCTCGGTTTTGTCACGACCCGCACCCTACAGTAAGGGCACGAGAAGTGGGTACGTCCAGCCTACGCCGCAGTGTCGGCGGTAGAACGCTGTCCTAGGTCACAACATCTAACAATATAAGGTACATGTACAGTATATACACTCCGAGTGGAGGTGACAATACAGAATATAGTCTCAATCACAACTAAGGCAGAAATAGTACGATATCATAGAAAATCTCAAGGAAGATACAAACAGAAGGGGAAATGAGTCTAAGTGTCTAAACGACACAATAACAAAACATAGTACAACTCAAATCCCAAAGACAACATAAGTAAGATAAAGCCTAACTAAACTAGTCTAGGCAGTAGGGGTGATGTCATCAGCTAGAGCTGGGTCCTCCTGAGAGTCCAGCTCGCAAGTGTCGTCTAGGGCTGCTCCGTAGTATGTAGGACAGAAATCCTCGGCGTCATCTGTAATATTTTCAACAGGTCCAGTCAGGACAGGAACGAGCACAATACATCTCATGCAATTCATATCATGGCAGGAAGGTAAAAACATGCAGAAGAGTAAGATACATGAACTGTAAGAAGATGTACACGAAAACAAGAGAGATATTTGTAAACTGGAAATATATATATGATAAGTAAGAACTGTAAGTGACTAGAGATTCAAAGCACAAGACGGTTATGTAAACAGCACGATGTTGCACACGATATAATATAGAGAGGTTCACACGATTTGGATTGATCACATAACCACTTATACTCCCCCGTCCCCAATCAATACACAAGGATCCAATCAATTTACACACGAAGTATAGATGCACACGATGATCATGTGGGCACATGAGAGTACACGAGTTCACACGATTTACACGATATGCACACGAATAACACGAACACAAGGAGTACACGATGCCCATGATAAAGTACACGAACATGAAATACCCGATGTATCCGCGAAGGGGATAACATCGCACGATAAGATCCATATAGTACTAATCTGTGATAACATGTGTCAGTATCAAGTAAAGTAATCTAGAGCATGAAATTAGGTCCTAGCAAGTATGAGAAGATCAGAGAATGTACTCGCCTGAGATCCGAATGTCCCTGAGAAAAATAAAGTCCGAAGCGAGGTAACTGAGTCCTATTTAGAGCAACACAAGTCATGATGTATACAAGGGAATTATAATTGAAGAATACAATGCATCTACATGTTTCTAGGTCAGTCTGGACCAAAGTCAACTCTGGTCAACTCTAAAAGTCAACTCTAGTCAAATTAGGTCAAACTAGTTAAGGTTTGGTAAATCTTGGTCAACTAGTCTAATCTAGGCTTAGTAAGTCAATTTTAGGTAAACACATAGTCTATTTCACACTAATGTATATTCTCACACATTTACATATATACATTAATAATATATTTAATTTATATAAATAGCACATTAGACATAGGCCACATTATAACATACATCACATATAGAAGGGCATAGAAACAAGGCACATGTATGTGTATAGAGTGTGTAGGTGATATGGTGAGTATATGTGAGAGTTTAACATGTGACAGTGGGTGTGTGTGTAAAATCTGCTAATATAGTAGCATGTGAGGGTGTGTGTGTCTATGTAAACTGGAAAACATTACTTGGCAAGGCTATGTGTACATAGATAGGAATGTATGTGATGTGGGTGATAGGGAATAGTGTATGGCAGTGAGTGAAATGGAACACCAACAGTAACAGTGGTGTAATGCATAGCTTAGTGTGTGTGATGTGTGGCAACTAGGAAATCTGAATTTGTGAAAACGTAGATACATGTGAACTGTGCTAAGAGTAAATGAGTTCCTAGGAACTAATCTACTGTTAAAGAACTAAATCAACATTTCATCCATTAGGATTTTTCAGGAATCTTCACATTTCAGTTACATGTGGGTGTTCCCCATTCAACACAAAGTTAACAGAATCTGAAATCAGTTTTCATTTAACCAAAAAACTCAGTTTACAACTGAACTTCCCATCCTCAGGAATCTCAGGTTACTCTCAAGTTACTATCTTCTTAACTTAACATTAATTCAGGTTTACAAATATAAGGGAGAACTCAGTTTTAACAACATAAAAACTCAGGTTTTCTATCTTGAAAATCTCAGTTTTCATTATAAACCAAAATCTCAGTTTTCAACCTCTTCCTCATTCAATCATATCAGTTTACACTAACCAATTCAGGAATTAAATGTCAAGAATCAAATTATGATATTCAATCATAATCTAAACTCATCAGTTATCTATTGAACTCCTGGACAAAACAGTGAAGTATAACATGTTTAGAAATGGGAATTCAAGTGACAATTTACTTAACAAATCCCAACACCAATTCAACCAATTTTCGAAATCTCAGTTCAGTTTATACTTACATTCCTTAACCCAGTTATGCAACTAATCCCTAACATGTATTCATGTCTACACATCATCAAATGAACCTTAATTACTTAGATTAACATTTCATTTTCGTTTAAAGCTCTGATACTAAAAACTGTACACAGTATCAGTAATCATGTAAACCTCTGAAAAAAATCCCAATTGAATATCAATCCATATGGAAACCTATATCAGTCGTGTACAGTGGTGTCAGGTACGTGTGTGCACTTGTGGAAAGTGTCCATGTGTCCTAGAACTGGACACAAGTGTCAAGAATCAAAATGCAGGAAGTATCAGTAAATCTCTCAGAACACAGCCTCGTACGGCCAGTCCTCAAACGATTGGACACGACACAAAGCAAATGACACCTCGTGCACTTGGACACGGGTAGCCCAGCTATAGGGCTACCAGGTCGACACAACACGACGTGTCCTAATTGTGTCAGCACGCAATACGAATGCCGTATCAGTGGAGAAAACCTGTGTGCACAGTTCGTGTATAAATCAGTACGGGAGCAATTACTCTCGGACACGACACAAGACGATACGAGATTCAAGGGGCATGATTTCAGTCACTACCCCTTGGTCTGTGCCAAGTGGCAGGTCGCCACGTGGCGTGTCGTGTCCACAGTGACAGGGTAGCAGGGCACTGCTACCTTGTCTGCGTGCGTGTGTGCGTATCCATTTTGGACACGAAGGACACCAAATCTTCGACTCAGTCCTCTGGAACATTAATATATATATTAAAACTTAATTTTCTGTTTATTTAGTTTCTGAAAATTACTATTTATTTCTCACAGACATTACATCGAACACCTTCTAAAAATTACTGATACGTGTCCGATACGGACACGAAATGGACACTACCTAGTACCAAACCATTCCTACAGCTAGGGTATACCTATATGCATGCATCTATGGAATTAAAACATAATTTACTAGGGTTTATGGGATTTACCTATTGAGATTGAATCTCAGTGAAAAAGGGCAAGGATGAGGCTTCTTCTTGAACTCCAATTCACCCAAGCTCTTCAAACCCTAGCTAGCAAGCCCCAACTAGCCTCCACTATGGTAGAGGGTGATGTTGCAATTGATTAGAACCAATTTGGGCTTGATTTGGATATTAGGGAAGGAATTTTGAGGAGGAACTATTAGGGTTCTAAAGAGTTGTAAAAGAGGCAAATATTTTTGTTAGAGATGTTTTATAGGAAGGGGGGATCATTTGTGGCCATTAGATGTGTTAGGGTTAAATTTTAGGGCTAGATGTGTGGCTAGGAGTTGTCCAACAAAATCTAGGCCTTCCTATTGGTTCAACTTGTCATGGCTACCTTTATTACAAATATCTTAGGGTTAAATATCTTACCTACAAATATCTAGATATTAGTAATTATGACATGATTAAGTTAACCTAATCAATCAAGGCTAATCTAGATTAGGCTAAGTTTCTAGGTCAAGTCTCAACTTAACATTTAACACATATTTAATTAATAAAAAAACAAAATCACCAAAAAGTCAAAATGACCAAAATACCCTCAAACCTAAAATGTGGTAGTGACAAGTCTACCCTCCTTAAAAGAATTTCGTCCTCGAAATTGAAAGGCAAACTAAACTGATGAGAGGATAGAGAATCATACCTCAAGGTCCAAAAAGATAAGGGTATCGCTCGCGCATCTCATCCTCCCGCTCCCAGGTAGACTCTCCTGGAGAATGATGCCTCCATGCGACGCGAACCAAGGATATCGTCTGGTTCCTCAGTACCTTCTCGTCGATCCAGAATCTCCACAGGCTGCTCTGGATAGCTAAGAGTAGGTCCCACCTTGATCTTCGAATGATCGAGTACATGGCTAGGGTCCACCACGTACCGTCTCAACTGTGACACGTGAAATACGTTGTGGACTCCCACTAATGCAGGTGGCAAATCTAGCCTGTAAGCCACGTCACCGACTCTTCCGCTGATAACGAAGGGTCCGATGAAATGCGGACTAAGCTTCCCACCTCCACCAAAACGTATGGTACCACGTGTCGGAGATATCCTCAGAAAAACTAGATCTCCAACCTAATCACAAACAAGGTCTCAATTAACTATAATAATCAAACACGATCATGAAATCACAAAACAACATTCCTACTTCTAATCCTATCTCTAAACTGTACCTCAAACTCCAGCGGTCTACGGTGGCTATCGGCCCAATGCCGATGTCTGTCCTGCGCCATGCGAAGTCGATCTCTGATGAGCTTTACCTTCTCGGCTGCATCCACAACCATCTCGGTCCCAATAAAGCTCGCTCTTCGACGTCATCCCAAGACAAGGGTGTACGACATCTACGCCCGTACAGTGCCTCGAACGGTGACATCTCAATGCTGGCCTAAAAACTATTGTTGTATGCAAACTCCACTAAGTGTACGTGATCCTCCCAGGATCCTCCGAAGTCCAAAACACAAGTCGCAGCATGTCCTCGAGTGTCTGGATAGTCCTCTCTGACTGTCCGTCCGTCTGGGGGTGGTATGCAGTACTAAACTTGAGCTGAGTGCCCAAACTAGTCTGTAGACTCCTCCAGAAATGGAAGTAAAGCGGCTATCCCGATCCGAACAATGCTCACCGGGACTCCATGAATCTAGACGATCTGCCGCATGTACATCTCCGCTAGCCTCTCTGTAGACGTACCCACCTTGAATGGCAAAAAGTGGGCCGATTTGGTCAACCTGTCAACGATGACCCAAATGCGTCTTTCCCTCCTGGTGTACGCGGCAATCCCGAAACAAAGTCCATCGTGATGTGCTCCCACTTCCACTCCGGAATGGGCAACGGCTACAACAAACCTCCTGGCCTCTGCCTCTCTGCCTTCACCTGCTGGCAGACCAAACATCTACGACGAAGCGTGCTACCTCTCGCTTCATCCTACACCACCATACCTGCTCCCTCAGATCCCTATACGTCTTGTTTGCACCTAGATACATAGAGTACTGAGATCGGTGGGCCTCCTGCATGACCTGCTCCGAAGCTCTACTGGGCACACACAGTCTGGAACCGTGCCTTAATGTGCCATCCTCTGCAATGGTGAACTCATCCACCAACCCTGCTAGAGCCTGCTCTTGGATGCACCGCAGAGCAATATCGTCGAACTGAGTCGACTTGATCCTCCCAATCAAGTCGACTGAATCTGCAGATCCCACATCTGCATCGCCACTCCTGGCACTAGCACCTCGATCCCCAAGCTCTCCAGATCTGCTAGTAAGTGACGATCTGCCGTCAAACACATGGTTGTCGGATATCTGCTCAAAGCATCGGCAACCACGTTGGCCTTTCCTGGATGATACTGCAGTGCAATGTCGAAGTCCTTCATCAACTCCAACCATCTACGCTGCCTCATATTGAGCTCCTTCTGTGTAAACACATACTTCAAGCTCTTGTGGTCTGTGAAGATCCACACGCTCTCCGTATAAATAGTATTTCCACAACTTCAAAGCAAAAATAACTGCCGCCAACTCTAAATCATGGGTAGGGTAGTTCTTCTCATGTGGACGTAACTGCCTGGAAGCATAGGCAATTACCTTCCCATGCTGCTGCAAGACACAACCCAAACCCTTCCCCGAGGACGTCACTGTAGATAGTGAACCCGCCTGTTCCTGCTGGCAAGGTCAGAATCGGAGCTGTTGTCAACCGCTTCTTCAACTCATCAAAAGCGACCTGACACTCCTCTAACCAGATATACTCTGTGTCCTTCGGGTCAGCCTAGTCAATGGCTCTGCAACCGGAAGAAATTCTGAACGAACCTCCTGTAGTAGCCAGCCAATCCCAGGAAGCTCCTGATCTCCGCAACTGAAGTCGGTGCTGCCCACGCCTCAACTGCCGTGATCTTCCTCGGGTCAACTGAGATCCCATCTCCAGTCACAACATGACCCAGGAAATCAACTCGATCTAGGAAGAACTCACACTTCGAGAGCTTGCCATAAAGCTCCTCCTTCCTGAGAGTCTCCAGAACCACTCGTAAATGCTCCTCATGCTCCTCCGCGGTCCTCAAGTATACTAAGATATCATCAATGAACACCACCACGAACTTGTCTAAGTACTGGTGGAACACCTTGTTCATCAGGTTCATGAATACCGCTGGGGCATTAGTCAACCCAAATGGCATCACCATAAACTCGAACTGGCCGTACTGCGTCCTGAATGCTGTCTTCGGGATATCCTCCCTCCTCACCTTCATGATGGTATCCTGACCTTAGATCAATCTTCGAAAATACCCTAGCTTCGCTCAACTGATCAAAGAGATCATAATCCGCGGCAGTGGGTACCTGTTCTTGATCGTAAGGTTGTTGAGTGCCCTGTAGTCGATACACATACGTACCGTCCCATCCTTCTTCGGTACAAAGAGCACCGGTGCACCCATGGTGAAGAACTAGATCGGATGAAGCCCTTGTCCTGCAACTCATCACCTGTTTCTTCAACTCCACCAACTCGCTGTTGTTCACCCTATAGACGTGCTGAAATATCGGCTCTGCGTCGGGCACTAAGTCTATAGAGAACTCAACGTCTCTGTCCGGTGGTAGTCCTGGCAAGTCCTCCGGAAAGACATCCATGAACTCTGCTATCAATGGATGTGGCACTGTCTGCTCCTCAACTGAAACTCCACAGAAGACTCTGCTGCTCTGCTCTGCCTCCCGCCTGGCGAACTCGAACTCTGGCTCTCCTGGCGGACAGAAAAGAACTCTGCCGCCGCGACAATCTATACTGGCGTGGTGCCTGCTCAACCAATCCATCCCGAGTACTATATCATAGTTCGGTAGTGGCATTACGAGCAAACTCACATCCAGTTCTCGGCCTCCCAAAACTACTCTCCGATCCCTGCAAATATCACTGACGAGGATAATGCCACCCCCGGTCGTGATCTTGCAAGTCCTAGGCAATGATTCAGAAGCAAGATGGTGTCGAATAGCAAAAGATACTAACACAAAGCTATGCGACGCCCCAGAATCAAACAATCGAAAGCGGGAATGGAGTCAAGAAGAACAGAACCTGCAATAAGATCTCCAATAGCATCTGAATCCTCCGCTGCCATGGCGAATGCTCGCCCCTGCTGGCCTCCCCTGGCCTGCTGCTGGTGCTGGACAAACCTCTGCTGCTGAGTCTGCAGGGCTGGTCCCTTCTACTGGCCTACTGGAGCCTTGGCTCCTCCTCCTCCTGGTGTCGGACGAGCTGCCGCTACGGAACAGTCTCTTCTGGTGGTCTGGAGAACCACACATCAGATACCTCCCTAGCCTCTTCCTACAGTCATTCCACCCATGTCCCGGCTTCCTACAGAAAGGACAACTGGTGGTCTGCTGCTCCTGGGGCCCTGCTGAAAAGGTGTTCGCCCCTGTCCCTGAGGCTGCTGCTGGAAGTGCCTCTGCTGCTGCTGCTGGAAGTGGGGCCTCTTGGCCGGACCCCCGCTGCTACTGGCTCCGTGGAAGTCTCGCCCTCTCTTGAGCTTCAGCTCAAGATCATCCTCTGCTGCCATGGCACCCATCAAAATCTTCTCGAAAGTGGCACTCCGGTCACTCTTGGTCAAGGACTTGACCTCCTTGACTAACCCCTTCCGGAACCTCGGGCCTTTGCCGAATCGCTGAGTCCCTCCACAAATCTGCCTAGTCGGCAGAACTCCCCTGCGTACTCCTCGACAGTACGGCTGCCCTGTACTAGGCTCTCAAACTGCGTCTCCAGGGAGCCGAGAGCTGTGTCAGGAAAGAATTTTCTTGTCCAGCTTCTTGAAGGCTGCCCAAGTCTGTCCCTCGGTCCCCACTCTAGGGTCCGTCTGATACCAAGTGTGGGCCAGGTCCTGCATCTGGCTGCCTGCGCCTCGATCTGAAGTCGGCTGGTATCTCCGCCAGCCAAAATATCTCCTCGATATGCTCGATCCAGTCATCGACATATAAGATCCCCTCTGTGCCGCGGAAGTCCCGCGGACGCATCTTCTGGAAGTCCTGGATCCCTGGTGTCCTCGCTGATATGGCTGCGCCTGGGCTGCCTGCGGCTGTACGATAACTCTCTCCACAGTCGTCAAAGCAAGCTGATGGGCATTCTCTATGCCCTGCTGGAAATGAGCTGTCTGCCGCTGCTGAGAGTCCACCATCTTCTGAAGGAATTCGAACAACTGCCTCGCATCAACTGATCCGGAAGGTGGCTGCTGATGCTGCCGAGGGATATCAGGAATGAGGGGAAAGTCTCTGTACAGGCGGAGGTGCACCTCCTAATGCAGCAGAAATGCCAACCTGAGTCGGCAAAAGGAGCTACGGTCTCGTGGCCCTGATGATCAGGACGAGAGGTGGCCGACCTCTCGATAGTATCCCCCGGACCGGAGCGATAGGATCGTGTCTCCATAACCATCCTGAAGACAAATCAAAACAGAACAATTACTGAGAATGAAGCGAAAATCAATAGAGGATAGTTATTTATTCAAAGAAAAAATATTTAATCAACAAGAAATTAGATGGCAATTATTGGATCGGAGTTTTCCTAATGTGATTGAGTACCTCAAAACTATATCCTATCCTACTACAGGCTGTAGTGATACTCTAGTTTGAATACCACTACAATCTAGACCTGCATGGGCCACCACTAAAAATGTCACGACCCGCACCCTAGAGTAAGGGCACGAGAAGTGGGTACGTCCAGCCTACGCCGCAGTGTCGGCAGTAGAACGTTGTCCTAGGTCACAACATCTAACAATATAAGGTACATGTACAGTATATACACACCGAGTGGAGGTGACAATACAGAATACAGTCTCAATCACAACTAAGGCAAAAATAGTACGATATCATAGATAAAATCTCAAGGAAGATACAAACAGAAGGGGAAATGAGTCTAAGTGACACAATAACAAAACATAGTACAACTCAAATCCTAAAGACAACATAAGTAAGATAAAACCTAACTAAACTAGTCTAGGCAGTAGGGGTGATGTCATCAGCTAGAGCTGGGTCCTCCTGAGAGTCCAGCTCGCAAGTGTCGTCTAGGGCTGCTCCGTAGTATGTAGGACAGAAATCCTCGGCGTCATCTGTAATATTTTCAACAGGTCCAGTCAGGACAGGAACGAGCACAATACATCTCATGCAATTCATATCATGGCAGGAAGGTAAAAACATGCAGAAGAGTAAGATACATGAAATGTAAGAAGATGTACACGAAAACAAGAGAGATATTTGTAAACTGGAAATATATATGATAAGTAAGAACTGTAAGTGACTAGTGATTCAGAGCACAAGACGGTTATGTAAACAGCGATGTTGCACACGATATAATATAGAGAGGTTCAACGATTTGGATTGATCACATAACCACTTCTACTCCCCGTCCCCAATCAATACACAAGGATCCAATCAAGTTATGTTATTGCACACGAAGTATAGATGCACACGATGATCATGTGGGCACATGAGAGTACACGAGTTCACACGATTTACACGATATGCACACGAATAACACGAACACAAGGAGTACACGATGCCCATGATAAAGTACACGAACATGAAATACCGATGTATCCGCGAAGGGGATAACATCGCACGATAAGATCCATATAGTACTAATCCGTGATAACATGTGTCAGTATCAAGTAAAGTAATCTAGAGCATGAAATTA
Source organism: Iris pallida (assembly GCA_029216955.1). NCBI lineage: Eukaryota > Viridiplantae > Streptophyta > Magnoliopsida > Asparagales > Iridaceae > Iris > Iris pallida. Next base: position 32,836,283 of record JANAVB010031617.1, read on the forward strand.
GGTCCTAGCAAGTATGAAAAGATCAGAGAATGTACTCGCCTGAGATCCGAATGTCCCTGAGAAAAATAAAGTCCGAAGCGAGGTAACTGAGTCCTATTTAGAGCAACACAAGTCATGATGTATACAAGGGAATTATAATTGAAGAATACAATACATCTACATGTTTCTAGGTCAGTCTGGACCAAAGTCAACTCTTGGTCAACTCTGGTCAACTCTAAAAGTCAACTCTAGTCAAATTAGGTCAAACTAGTTAAGGTTTGGTAAATCTTGGTCAACTAGTCTAATCTAGGCTTAGTAAGTCAATTTTAGGTATACACACATAGTCTATTTCATACTAATGTATATTCTCACACATTTACATATATACATTAATAATATATTTAATTTATATAAATAGCACATTAGACATAGGCCACATTATAACATACATCACATATAGAAGGGCATGGAAACAAGGCACATGTATGTGTTGAGTGTGTAGGTGATATGGTGAGTATATGTGAGAGTTTAACATGTGACAGTGGGTGTGTGTAAAATCTGCTAACATAGTAGCATGTGAGGGTGTGTGTCTATGTAAACTGGAAAACATTACTTGGCAAGGCTGTGTACATAGATAGGAATGTATGGAATATGGGTGATAGGGAATAGTGTATGGCAGTGAGTGAAATGGAACACCAACAGTAACAGTGGTATAATGCATAGCTTAGTGTGTGTGATGTGTGGCAACTAGGAAATCTGAATTTGTGAAAACGTAGATACATGTGAACTGTGCTAAGAGTAAATGAGTTCCTAGGAACTAATCTACTGTTAAAGAACTAAATCAACATTTCATCCATTAGGATTTTTCAGGAATCTTCACATTTCAGTTACATGTGGGTGTTCCCCATTCAAACACAAAGTTAACAGAATCTGAAATCAGTTTTCATTTAACCAAAAAACTCAGTTTACAACTGAACTTCCCATCCTCAGGAATCTCAGGTACTACTCAAGTTACTATCTTCTTAACTTAACATTAATTTCAGGTTTAAAAATATAAGGGAGAACTCAGTTTTAACAACATAAAAACTCAGGTTTTCTATCTTGAAAATCAGTTTTCATTATAAACCAAAATCTCAGTTTTCAACCTCTTCCTCATTCAATCCATATCAGTTTACACTAACCAATTCAGGAATTAAATGTCAAGAATCAAATTATGATATTCAATCCTAATCTAAACTCATCAGTTATCTATTGAACTCTGGACAAAACAGTGAAGTATAACATGTTTAGAAATGGGAATTCAAGTGACAATTTACTTAACAAATCCCAACACCAATTCAACTAATTTTCGAAATCTCAGTTCAGTTTATACTTACATTCCTGTTAACCCAGTTATGCAACTAATCCCTGACATGTATTCATGTCTACACATCATCAAATGAACCTTAATTACTTAGATTAACATTTCATTTTCGTTTAAAGCTCTGATACTAAAAACTGTACACAGTATCAGTAATCATGTAAACCTCTGAAAAAATCCCAATTGAATATCAATCCATATGGAAACCTATATCAGTCATGTACAGTGGTGTCAGGTATGTGTGCACAAGTGGAAAGTGTCCATGTGTCCTAGAACTGGACACAAGTGTCAAAATCAAAATGCAGGAAGTATCAGTAAATCTCTCAGAACACAGCCTCGTGCGGCCAGTCCTCAAACGATTGGACACGACACAAAGCAAATGACACCTCGTGCACTTGGACACGGGTAGCCCAGCTATAGGGCTACCAGGTCGACACAACATGACGTGTCCTAATTATGACAGCACGCAATACGAATGCCGTATCAGTGGAGAAAACTTGTGTGCACAGTTCGTGTATAAATCAGTGCGGGAGCAATTACTCCTCGGACACGACACAAGACGACACGAGATTCAAGGGGCATGATGTCAGTAACTGCCCTTGGTCTGTGCCAAGTGGCAGGTGCCACGGTCGTGTCATGTCCACAGTGACACTGGGTAGCAGGGCACTGCTATTGTCTGCGTGCGTGTGTGCGTGTCCATTTTGGATACGAAGGACACCAAATCTTCGACTCAATCCTCTGGAATATTTATATATATTAAAACTTAATTTTCTGTTTATTTAGTTTCTAAAAATTACACTATTTATTTCTCACAGATACATCGAACACCTTCTAAAAATCACTGATACGTGTCCGATGCAGACACGAAATGGACACTACCTAGTACCAAACCATTTCTACAGCTAGGGTATACCTATATGCATGCATCTATGGAATTAAAACATAATTTACTAGGGTTTCATGGGATTTACCTATTGAGATTGAATCTCAATGAAAAAGGGCAAGGATGAGGCTTCTTCTTGAACTCCAATTCACCCAAGCACTTCAAACCCTAGCTAGTAAGCCCCACCTAGCCTCTACTATGGTAGAGGTGATGTTGCAATTGATTAGAACCAATTTGGGCTTGATTTGGATATTAGGGAAGGAATTTTGAGGAGGAACTATTAGGGTTCTAAAGAGTTGTAAAAGAGGCAAATTTTTGTTAGAGATGTTTTATAGGAAGGGGATCATTTGTGGCTGCCATTAGATGTGTTAGGGTTAAATTTTAGGGCTAGATGTGGCTAGGAGTTGTCCAACAAAATCTAGGCCTTCCTATTGGTTCAACTTGTCATGGCTACCTTTATTACAAATATCTTAGGGTTAAATATCTTACCTACAAATATCTAGATATTAGTAATTATGACATGATTAAGTTAACCTAATCAATCAAGGCTAATCTAGATTAGGCTAAGTTTCTAGGTCAAGTCTCAACTTAACATTTAACACATATTTAATTAATGAAAAAAAAACAAAATCACCAAAAAGTCAAAATGACCAAAATACCCTCAAACCTAAAATGTGGTAGTGACAGGTTTAATCTCCCATTTTTTTGAAAAGAAGCGTATTGAAGTTAGCTTTCAAAAACATGTATTAATAGGCCTAATTCTTTCTGTAACTTTCTGGAGAATTATTTGAGTGTCAGCTGTACAAAGACAAACGCGTTCTCGGTGTTTTCGTGATTCGGGAGTTTCGAAAACGAAAACGCGATCCGTTTGAAGTTTCGGAAAGCTAACACATAGATCTATAACAACTTTAATCCTAAATTTTAATTCATGCTGAGATGGTACAGTATTGATTATTAGTAGGAGGTACTATTCGGCATATGCATTTTGTGCACCCTTGTGTGTAATATAATGTTCTATTTGATTTTAACCCATGTTAATGTATATACATTATGTAATTAAATAGAGAATGCAAGCATGAGTAAATGGTTAAATAAATGATGTATGAGGTGTAAGTATCCTATCTAATGTAAGCATGTATAAGTATGACTTGTAATGAATATATAGGTTCCATAGTATGTAATATAATAATAGATATATGTTTACAATATACAAGTTAATGAGATGTAATGTTTATGTTAACACAAATCCTATATTACCTCATGTACCCCTTACACTATGTTGACACTATCACACTTGATACTTTGTTCACTTACACTTTGACACTCTTTGATATGTATACACTATGTATGCCCATTTAACCCTCACTTGCCTCTTTGCCATGTTCACATACACACACATAGCCTCTTAAATAAGTATTTATGAATATAGTTAACTTAGCTATGTATGTATATTATAATATGTTAGCATATTGTGTTGTAATATATAAGTTTATATAACCATTTGAAATGCCATGATTATAGACCTAACGTTGAATACCAATATATGCATGTGTATATGTGTAGACATATATAGCTTAAAGTAATAGATTACCTAGTGTATATCCAATGTGAATTCTTGCCTATTTGAGTATTGAATAATTGCATGCTATATAGAGTCGGGTGTATGTTGGCTTGTATAGCCTTGTATTGATGTGTGCTTGCTAGGATAGTCTTGGTTAGGCCTAGTAAGACTTGCTAGGTTAGGACATGACCTAGTTTGACTAGTGCGGTTGACCAGAGTTGACCAAGGGTTGACCTTGGCCTAGTTTGACCTAGATTCATGTAGAATGCATTGTAGTGCTTTATATTACCCTTCTGGACATGTTGTGACTTGTGCTGTTCTAATTAGGAGCCAGACACCTCTCCTCGGACAGTATCTTTACCTTGGACATTCAGATATAGGCAAGTACATTCACTGATAGTTTTTATTATCTTGATATCTACTATATCCGATTCAGTCGTAGTATTTTACTTGATTCCCGACACGACGGTTCACGGACTAGTATACGTCGGATCCTGTCATGAGATGTTATTCCTGGACTTTCTTGGTATATGGGTATGTGATATTTGTGTTTCTGTACTTGTATAGATATTGATTTGGGAGTGGGCTGGCCCCCTGCTCTTGAACCCCGTGTCATGACGTGCCATGTCGGATCCGTGATACTATTCGGGGATGGGGAATTATTAGGGGTTATGTGATCAAGCCTTCCTGTAACTATATATTGCTAGCGTCACCCTCACCTCACGTAGGGTGTTGCAGACACCCCATTACCAGTTATCCAGGTTGGACGGCATGACTCTCCGTTGAGTACACCGCGGATTGTCGGGCCAAGTGGATAACCATCTCTTGCTTCCCTAGCCGATCACATAGCGTTAATAATTCAAATCACTTTTTTTTACATTTATTAGCGTATCTTATATTCCAGTTCAGCTTTACTTTCTGTACTTCTCACCATGCTATGATTCTATTACTCACATGCTCTACCTGTTTTATACTGTACCATAGTTATGGGACTAAGTTCTGTTTGAAAGAAGGGTTACAACCCCGGTCCTTGTTTGGTTTAAGGGTTGTAACTCGACTTTCAAATGGTTCCCAAGTCGCCGATATCTTTGTCTTGTATTTTATTATTACTGTCTCTTATAGTATTTCTCAATTATAGAACTGCTGTTGGTATTTGTACTTGCTTATTTTCCTGACAGATACGTTGACAAATTTTACAGATAGCTTAAATTGCCTGCTAGCCTAGAGGAGACCCATTCGAGGTTGTTTAATTAGCTATTCTCAGTTGATAGTTGTATTTATTTTATGGATTACTGTATTTGAGCTTTGAGATGTATTCTGAGTTTGTACCTTAGACACTTAGACTTCTATCTGTTGTATCTCTTTTCGATTTCATGTTTTATCTATCTTCCTTTATGCTCTACCTTAGATGTGATTGAGTTTACATTTCGCTATGTCCCCCATTCGGGGAGTAAACTGTTTAGTCTTATACTGTTAGATGCATTGAGACCTAGGACAGCGTTCTACCGCCGACACTGCGGTAGGCTGGGCGTTGTTACGTTCTCGTGCCCTAACTCTAGGGTGCCGGTCATAACACGTTTTTAGTGGTGGTCCATGCAGTCGAGTTTATGTAGTGGTATTCGAACTAGAGTACCACTACAGCCTGCAGTAGGATTTGGATATATTTTGAAGATACTCAATCACAGTTAGGAACCCTTGAGAGATTCCTGGGACGACCCTCGAGAATCTTGTTTAACTCCAATTTGAAAACTCTTTTTCTTGATTTGATTTATCTTTACTTTCTGTTGTTGAATTTGATTTTGATGGATTATTATTGAATTTGAGTTTGTATTTATTGATTTTGATGAAGATTGGAATTTTGAATCTTGATGTTAGCTGTAGCATCCGAGTTTATAGTTATATGATTTGAAGATTTTGTTCATTTTTGAATTTTGATGTTCGTTGATAAATTTGATTTTTTTTCGGTATTCATTGTTGATTTAATTTAATTTTTGGCAAGATGAAATTATATGGGCTAGGTCATCTAAGTTATGGAAATCTTGTCTTCTATAGTCACATTAGCCAGCATGGTGAGGACATATAGTCTGATTTTGGATATATTTCTCGGGTGTGGAAATTTAAGGTTTTCGCAGCCAAGCTGCGGCATCGCAAAAATGTTAAATACCATGATTCTAGAGGTATGTGCATAAGTCAAGGACTCTGTGATTATCGTAGCCTTGCTCACTAGTATGACGAGGATTTAGAGTACCATGATTTTGGATAGACGCATATGATTATCAGATTGTACCTTAAATGTTTTTGAATATGTTTTTGCTACTTTTGTTTCAGTCATTCAAAAAAAAAGAAGGAATTATTGTTGTTTTGTTTTGTTTTGTTTTGTTTCTCATTGTTTACTTAGGATGTAGCTTTAGCTATTTTTATAAACCTTGTGTAACTTTTTAAAAATTTAATTCTTCTTAATACAATAAACCAATGATTTTGCTAGGCCTTATTTTGGATTTGGTATTATAATTCTTGTTTCAAAAAAAATGGGTCCCTCTTTTAAATAGATAAGCAGAACAGATTCTATCATCATTCTTTTCCTGCCAATATTTTTACTACCATCATTCCTTGTCTTATATACCTGTCCTGATTATATCAATTCCCTGTCTCGTATATAATTCTGTCAGCTATACCTTGAAAACTCTTGAATCTTTATATCATTTTTTATCTGAGAAATGTTGAGGAAGTGACGTAAATCATCTAGTTCGGAAATGATGTAATTGGTTATCATATGATGATTTATAGGAATCAGAGTGTTGGATGTCAAATATGAAAAATTTGAAATGGAGATGTGGTAAAGGTTTAAAATGAAATCGAGGGATAAATGTTATCAATTTAGAAACAATCACAGAAAGTGGGTTATGAATAATTCATGGATGTATTTCAAAACTAATAAGGATGGTTAAGGTCAACCTAGTTTTGAGAACTTAAAAATCTTTGTTATTGATTCTTGGGAACTATTACAAGGCTATGTAGAAATTTAGAGATGGAAAGGAGAATTTAATCGAATAAAATGATTATGCAAAATTGAACTAGATATTGTAAGAGGGTGACTAGAAACAGAGAGAACACAAGGATTTTACGTCATAGAAATTATTTTAGATGATTGGAAGAAAATTGTAGAATTCAAAAAAAATATTTGAAGGTGAACGTTGAAGAAAATATGAAGGTTGATTTATAAATAAGAATAATTTTGTGTGACATAGTGGTATTGGAGTTTAGTGAATACGAGACTCGATTTAAATAAGTCCAAGGATTCTATAAACTGGATTTAGAGGTTTCAGATCTAATTTAAAACGAGGTGAAGGAATTTAAAATTTTGATTAAATGAATAAGTGTTGACTCCTAAAAAGAAGGGTATGTTTCGTAGAAAAATGTTTTGGAAGTTAAAGATTTTGTCTATGGTGATTGTGGTAATGGTTTAAATGACTGAAGGTTATAAAATTTCGATGATAGTTATATAGAGGTTGATTTTCATATTGGGACTTGTGAGAAAAAAAAAGAATATGGTTTGGCAAATGATAAACTGATAGTATTAGAGAGGGATTATTTGCTGACTTCGTATGAAATCTTTTCCTGTTTTCTCAAAAAGGGGTTTTTCAATATCATTGAATCCTAGTTTCCTTAATCCGACCAAATCGACTTCGATTATCTTTTCTTATCATATTTATATATTGGGTTGTACTTAATTGAATTAAATTTGATTGTGACCTGAATCTCTATCCTTGTATGCTCGATCTTAGACTTGTTGAACCTGTCCTCCATATTACCTAAATCTTGATTTTCTCCAATTTGATCAACTTAGATCGTATCGAGACTAAATATTCTTAATACGTATTGTGATTGGAAATTCTCCATGGAATTGGCTTTAATTCCTTAACTTTGATTTTGATTTTCTTTTTTTTTTCTGAACCCTTTAAAGATAATGGGTAGTTACTTTTCTTTATTTTTATGATAAGTATCAGTTTTCATATAGGATGGTAGACTGCCTTACAGTTTTGATGGTTTGTTGTTTTTGTAACTTTTGTTTAGCACCCTAAATTGCTTGTGTGTTTTGATACCCTATGACCGTTTTGGTTTAGCATGACTAGTATACCTAGATGAGACTTTCACTACCACCGTATGCCATGACCCTGTATGTCGTCCTTTTGATGGTATGATTTATTTAAGTTCTGGGATTTGATTGTGGGGGTTTGACCTAGAAGGATTACGAACATTTTAATTTCGAGGACGAAATTTTTATAAGGTGGGTAGGATGTGAGCACCCTAAATTTCGGGTTACTTTTTTTCATTTTATTTTAATTTTCTGATTGAGGGTAATTTTGAAATTTCGTGTTTATAATTATTTTAATAATGATATTTAATTCATGATATGATTTTTGGTGATTTTAAATCATTTTAAAATTATTTAAATCAATGACTTGTGTTTTTAACGTTTTGCTAGTGAAACCCTAGAGACTGTTTGACCTAGAGCCTAACTATGTGATTATGATATTTTAATATCATTTTTGGCCTAAGGATATTTTTGCATTTGACCTCTTTGAATTATTTTGATATTATTTTATTATTTATGATATTTTTTTGGGGTTATTTGAGTCGGGTTCGAATTTCAACTCAATTCGACTTGAAACGGGGACCCGGGGGTAGTTTGACTCTAGTGGAACCCACACACTAGTTAGGCATGGCCCACATGATATTAATTTTAGTCCACATGATAGAAATATTTTAGTTAGAGGTTAGACTAATTATTATGGATAAGGTTAGTGTGATTAGAGACTTTAGAATGACTAATTTAGCCCCAACCAATTAGCCCTTTCCTAATACTCATAGAATAGGTTAGTGGGGGCATTTTGGACCTTACCATAATAGGACAAATAGCCCCATATGGCCAGCCACTTTGGGAGATGATAGGCTCAAGTTCATTTCATTATTCTCATCCACACTCTCTCTCTTGTTCTTCCCAAATTTCTAGAGAGCAATCCCTAGCAATTTCTCTACCAAATCCTTCCATTTTACCACCAAATCTTCTTCTTTCCTTCTCCATTCTAGCCAAGGAGGAAGCTACCCAAGTTTGGGAGGATTCGGAGCTCGTTCGTGTCCTTTTGGAATCTCTACGTGTCGATGTCGCTCCGGGAAAGCTTTTCTTCGATTCGATCTATCGGGAGGTATAAATCTCTTCTCCTTTTCATTTTCTCATGCATATAGGTCTATTTTGAACCCACAGGAATGATCCCCATGGTTGTATCTCCATTTGTGTCCATTTCGTGTCCATTTGGAGGTGATAGGAGTGTCCTTTGTGTTGTGGTTGTGTCCATGTGGGAAAATCCCAAATTTGGACACATTATGTGTTGTTGTTATGTATGAATAAATTATTATATGTTAATCTCATATTTTTGTATTGGAGATGTGTTCTATAGTGTCTCATATATATATATTAGTGTAGAGAGTGAGTTCTTGATATATTATGTTATATACTTGTGTTCTTTTGTCTCAAACTACCTAAAATCCGTCATGATTTTTATTCACGTTTTTAATTTCAGCCCTAACTTAGAAATGTCATAACTTCTAGCTCAAAGCTCGGTTTAATCTCCCGTTTTTTTAAAAGAAGTGTATTGAAGTTAGCTTTCCAAAAATATGTATTAATAGGCCTAATTCTTTCTATAACTTTCTGGAGAATTATTTGAGTGTCAGTTGTACGAAAGACAAACGCGTTCTCGGTGTTTTTGCGATTCCGGGAGTTTCTGAAAACAAAAACGCGATCCGTTTGAAGTTCGGAAAGCTAACACATAGATCTATAACATACTTTAATCCTAAATTTTAATTCATGCTGAGATGGTACAGTATTGATTATTAGTAGGAGGTACTATTCGGCATATGCATTTTGTGCACCCTTGTGTGTAATATAATGTTCTATTTGATTTTAACCCATGTTAATGTATATACATTATGTAATTAAATAGAGAATGCAAGCATGAGTAAATGGTTAAATAAATGATGTATGAGGTGTAAGTATCCTATCTAATGTAAGCATGTATAAGTATGGCTTGTAATGAATATGTAGGTTCCATAGTATGTAATATAATAATAGATGTAATGTATGCAATATACAAGTTAATGAGATGTAATGTTCTATGTTAACACAAATCCTATATTACCTCATGTACCCCTTACACTATGTTGACACTATCACACTTGACACTTTGTTCACTTACACTTTGACACTCTTTGATATGTATACACTATGTATGCCCATTTAACCCTCACTTGCCCCTTTGCCATGTTCACATACACATACATAGCCTCTTAAATAAGTATTTATGAATATAGTTAACTTAGCTATGTATGTATATTATATATATGTTAGCATATTGTGTTGTAATATATAAGTTTATATAACCATTTGAAATGCCATGATTATAGACCTAATGTTGAATACCAATATATGCATATGTATATATGTGTAGACATATATAGCTTAAAGTAATAGATTACCTAGTGTATATCCAATGTAAATTCTGGCCTATTTGAGTATTAAATAATTGCATGCTATATAGAGTCGGGTGTATGTTGGCTTGTATAGCCTTGTATTGATGTGTGCTTGCTAGGATAGTCTTGGTTAGGCCTAGTAAGACTTGCTGGGTTAGGACATGACCTAGTTTGACTAGTGCAGTTGTCCAGAGTTAACCAAGGGTTGACCTTGGCCTAGTTTGACCTTGATTCATGTAGAATGCATTGTAGTGCTTTATATTACCCTTCTGGACATGTTGTGACTTGTGCTGTTCTAATTAGGAGCCAGACACCTCTCCTTGGACAGTATCTTTACCTTGGACATTCAGATATCAGGCAAGTACATTCACTGATAGTTTTTATTGTCTTGATATCTACTATATCCGATTCAGTCATAGTGTTTTACTTGATTCCCGACACGACGGTTCACGGACTAGTATACGTCGGATCCTGTCATGAGATGTTATTCCTGGACTTTCTTGGTATATGGGTATGTGATATTTCTGTGTTTCCTGTACTTGTATAGACATTGATTTGGGAGTGGGCTGGCCCCCTGCTCTGGAACCCCGTGTCATGACGTGCCATGTCCGGATCCGTGATACTATTCGGGGATGGGGGAATTATTAGGGGTTATGTGATCAAGCCTTCCTGTAACTATACATTGCTAGCGTCACCCTCACCTCACGTAGGGTGTTGCAGACACCCTATTACCAGTTATCCAGGTTGGACGGCATGACTCTCCGTTGAGTACACCGCGGATTGCCGGGCCAAGTGGATAACCATCTCTTGCTTCCCTAGCCGATCACATAGCGCTCTAATAATTCAAATCACTTTTTTTACATTTATTAGCGTATCTTATATTCCAGTTCAGCTTTACTTTCTGTACTTCTCACCATGCTATGATTCTATTACTCACATGCTCTACCTATTTTTATACTGTACCATGGTTATGGGACTAAGTTCTGTTTGAAAGAAGGGTTACAATCCCGGTCCTTGTTTGGTTTAAGGGTTGTAACTCGACTTTCAAATGGTTCCCAAGTCGTCGATATCTTTGTCTTGTATTTCATTATTACTGTCTCTTATAGTATTTCTCAATTCATATGGAACTGTTGTTGGTGTTTGTACTTGCTCATTTTCCTGACAGGATACGTTGACAAATTTTACAGATAGCTTAGAAATTGCCTGCTAGCCTAGAGGAGACCCATTAGAGGTTGTTTAGTTAGATATTCTCAATTGTCTGGAGTTGTATTTATTTTATGGATTACTGTATTTGAGCTTTGAGATGTATTCTGAGTTTGTACCTTAGACACTTAGACTTCTATCTGTTGTATCTCTTTTCGATTTCATGTTTTATCTATCTTCCTTTATGCTCTACCTTAGATGTGATTGAGTTTACATTCTGCTATGTCACCCCCATTCGGGGAGTATAAACTGTTTAGTCTTATACTGTTAGATGTATTGAGACCTAGGACAGCGTTCTACTGTCGACACTGCGGCGTAGGCTGGGCATTGTTACGTTCTCGTGCCCTAACTCTAGGGTACGGGTCGTGACAATCGGCATTTGCTTGCTGATTTGGAGAGCCTGGGGATTGAGGTGATCGTGCCCGGAGTGCAGATGCAGATGTGGGGCATGCAGATTCAGTCAGACTTGGTGGAGAGGATCAAGTCGGTACAGTTTGAGGACGTTCCTCTGCGGTGTCTCCGAGAGCAGGTTCGAGCAGGATTAGTGGATGGCGAGTTTTCTCTTGCAGAGGATGGTGCCTTGAGGCACGGTTCCAGATTATGTGTGCCCAGCGGAGATCTCAGGGAGCATGTTTTACAGGAGGCCCACAGATCTCAGTACTCTATACACCCTGGTGCCAACAAGATGTACCAAGATCTGAGGGAGCATGTTTGGTGGTCCGGAATGAAGCGGGAGGTAGCTCGCTTCGTAGCTAGGTGCTTGGTCTGTCAGCAGGTCAAGACAGAGAGACAGAGGCCCGGTGGATTGTTGCAGCCGCTGCCCATTCTCGAGTGGAAATAGGAGCATATCACTATGGATTTCATATCTGGATTGTCGCGTACACTAGGGGAAAAGACGCGATTTGGATCATCGTTGACAGGTTGACCAAATCGGCTCACTTCTTGCCATTCAAGGTGGGTACGTCTACAGAGAGGCTTGCAGAGATATATATGCGACAGATAGTCAAGATTCATGGAGTTTCGGTCAGCATCGTCTCAGATCGGGATAGTCGCTTTACTTTCCATTTCTGAAGGAGTCTGCAGACCAGCTTGGGCACTCAGCTCAAGTTTAGTACTGCATACCACCCCCAGACGGACGGACAGTCAGAGAGGACTATTCAGACACTTGAGGATATGTTACGGACGTGCATCCTAGACTTTGGAGGTTCCTGGGAGGATCATCTACATTTGGTGGAGTTTGCTTACAGCAATAGTTTCCAGGCCAACATTGAGATGTCACCTTTCGAGGCTCTGTATGGACGTAGGTGTTGTACACCCTTATCTTGGGATGATGTTGGTGAGCGAGCTTTACTGGGACCAGAGATGGTTGTTGACGCAGCCGAGAAGGTGAAGCTCATCAGGGACAGACTTCGCATGACGCAGGATAGATATCGGTACTAGGCCGATAGCCACCGGAGGCCGTTGGAGTTTGAGGTACAGATTAGAGTAGGATTAGATTTAGGTTGTTTATTTGTGTTTTATTGATCATGTTTATTTATCATAATTAAATTGAGACCTTGTTTGTGATTAGGTTGGAGACCAGATTTTCTTGAGGATATCTCCGACTCGTGGTACGATACGTTTTGGTGGAGGTGGGAAGCTTAGCCCGCGCTTCATCGGCCCTTTCGTTATTAGCGGAAGAGTCAGTGACGTGGCATACAGGCTAGATTTGCCACCTGTACTTGTGGAGGTCCACAACGTATTCCACGTATCACAGTTGAGACGGTACGTGGCTGACCCTCGCCATATGCTCGATCATTCGAAGATTGAGGTTGGGCCTTCTCTCAGCTATCCAGAGCAGCCAGTAGAGATACTGGATCGATAGAAGAAAGTTCTGAGAAACCAGGTGATACCCTTGGTATACATCGCATGGAGGCATCATTCTCCAGGAGAGTCTACCTGGGAGCGGGAGGATGAGATGCGCGAGAGTTACCCATATCTTTTTGGACCTTGAGGTATACTTTTCTATCCTTCTCAGCAATTAGTTTCGCCTTTCAATTTCGAGGACAAAATTCTTTTAAGGAGGGTAGATTTGTCACTACCATATTTCTAGTTTGAGGGTATTTTTGTCATTTTTGAGGTTATTTGAATTTATTATAATTTATTTGAATTTATGGGAATTATTTTGGAATTGTTTGAATGATGGTTGACTATGTTGACTTTGACTAGCATTGACCTTAGTAGGCTAACCTAGAAGCTAACCCTAGTTGTGTTAGACTTGGTTAGGTCAGGTAACCCTAGTTAGACTAGAGTTAACCTATGGTTTAGTCATTAAACTCAAGTTGGAATAGTTAAGTCATAAGCCATGACTTATGGTTGAACCATTAATTAGCAACTTGACACATAGTTATTCATAGTTTAATTCCAGATTCCTAGTTATTCACAGTTTAATTCCAGATTCCAATTGTTTTTCCATTTTCCAATTTATACTGATACCTAGTTATACTGATACCTAGTTATTCACAGTTTAATTCCAGATTCTAAAACTGAACTTTGGCAGTAAAATTGACCTTATTAATACTGTTATTAGCATGGTTTAAGTCACTAATATGATTCTCCTTGGGTTTCGATTTTGGGGTTGTTTGGTTGTGTATTGGATTCAAAAAGGGGTTTTGAACCTAGGGACTGAACTGTGTTGCAAATGAATTGGTTTTCTTTCCTTTCCTCTGATTTAACTGAACTGAATTGGTTCCCTTCCTATTTCTAAGACTGAACTGACAGTACCCCCTACACACACACACACACTTTCTAATTCCTGTCTAACCATTGACACTCACCTAGACTAGTTCACACACACCCTATTTCCTGGTAACACAACACACTTTCATGAATACACACACATGCCTACACTATGTACACACATAAACACACACATGTTTCAGTCACATTTTAGTTAGCAATTGTCTCTCACTCATATGTTCACACATGTTTTCATTTACATGCCCATGTATATGTAATATATGTATGTGTGTGTACTATTATATATATATATATATATATAATTTATGTATGTGTGGTATACCTATAGGTAGCCTAAATGTATAAATATGTGTATGTATTATGTAAACTCCATGTGTAGGCCTAGATGCAATAATAGGTTGTGTGATGGTGGGTTGACCTTGTGTTGTATAGGTTGTATGGACTTGGTATGCTAGCATAGGCCAGTTTAGCCTTGTTTAGACTAGTATGGACTAGTTAGACCTAGAATGACTTGTTAGACCTAGTTTGACCATAGTTGACCTAGTTTGACTTCTAGGGTTGACCAGAGTTGACCAAGAGTTGACTTTGGCCTAGATTGACCTAGATTCATTTAGAATGCATTGAATTGCATCTTGTTATCATTTTAGACTTGTTGTGACTTGTGCTGTTCTGATTAGGAGCCAGACACCTCTCCTCGGACAGTACATTTCATCCGGACACTCAGATACCAGGCGAGTACATTCTCTGATCATTTCATATCCTGCTTAGAATTATTTTTCTGCTTTAAATTACTTTACTTGATACTGTCACGTTGGTCACACAGATTAGTACTATATGGATCCCTTCTTGAGATGTTATCCCTTCAGGGAGCATCGGGTACTTCATGTTCTGTGCGTTTTACTTATATGGCGTATCACTATGCTCCATGGTTTATTGATCACTTGTGACATGTACTCTCATGATCACAGAGTCTTCCTTGAATCCTTATTCCATTTATTGGATTTCCTAGAATCCCCATTTATGGGACTACCATGTACCACCCTTCGGGGGCCATTGCATGGAATCATAACATAACCTGGCTGGATCCTTGTGTATTGATTAATTGTACGGGGGAGTAGAAGTAGACATGTAAATAATACCCAAGTAGTATCTCATCAGAATCATTCCGTAGTGTCTCATCAGAATCATCATATGCCATTTACATGTCTATATTGTACTCTAACTCACTAGCCACTGTTAGTCTCTATTTATAGTAGATATTTCTATTACAGTTCTCTCTCTGTTTACATACTGTATTTCTTTCAGTACCTGTATCCTACTTTACTGCATGATTATATTTTATAACCTGCTATGAACTGTTGAGATGTATTGTGCTCGCTCCTGTCCTGACTGGACCTGTTGAAAATATTACAGAGGACGAGGAGGAGGCCTGTGTGGATACCTTCTACGGGGCAACCCTAGACGATACTTGTGAGCTGGACTCTCAGGAGGACCCAGCTCTAGCTGAAGACATTACCCCCATTGCCTAGACTAGCTTAGTTAGGCCTTATCTTACTTATGTTGTCTTGAGACTAGTAGTTAGACTTTATTTCTGTCTTTGAGATCTGGGTTGTATATATTCTTTCATATTCAATAGCTGAGACTTATATTTCTGGATATTTGCTGAGATGTTATATTAGACTTTCTGATCTCATATGTATTTCTTTGAGTTCTATATCATATCGTGCTTCTTCTTCCTTAGTTGTGATTGAGTTTACATTCTGCTATGTCACCCCCATTCGGGGAGTATAAACTGCTTAGAATTATATTGTTAGATGTTGTGACCTAGGATAGCGTTCTACCGCCGACACTGCAGCGTAGGCTGGACGTACCCACGTCTCGTGCCCTTACTCTAGGGTGCGGGTCATGACATTCCTATATATATTGCATTACTGGGATAATCCAGACAAATCATAGAAAGTCGTAGGTTTGATTGGCCGTTTGTAAGCTGACTTGTTTTGTGATATGTTTTCTTCTGTTAGCAACTGAGGAACATGGACTATCGTGGTGCGTGGTCCAACCATGTCCTTGTTTGGTTGTTGGGTTGGGCTATTGTGCTGCGATAGGCTATGGACCAAAGTCGCGAATCAGAAGCCCTTTACCTGCCCATGGTTATAGGATATATCTTTTCTCGGCATGATATTGGCACCGTTTGTCCTTGTTTGGTTGTAAGGGTGTCGTATTATCTCGATGATATGGTATATGCCTATAACTTGTGAATCAGGTCTTATTATTATTATGCTTGGGTTTTATCTTACTTTTTTGTGCTCCCTTGTGGTACTTGCTATTCGGGACCTGACCCCGCTGGTTTTGTTTGGCCAGATCTCGTAGCAGCTCCAGAGGATCCAGCTTTCTACCCGAACAATTGTGCACACCAGGAGTATGGGCGCCAGGGACCATGAGTGGGTTTCTTCTTCACCGCTCTGATATCTTCTATTTTGTACTTGGCATTTAGCCACCGACACTTGTTTAGCCGGCTGTTCTGGACATTAGTTTCCTTTACATAATTGTAATTAAATCAGACTGCAGCTGACTACGGTTATGTACTATTGACTTTCGGTACTAGCTGATCATTTTGTATAGCTAGGCTCATGAATCATTTTGATGAAGCGTCGGGGATGCCTTACTGCTTTGTCTTATATGATCATTATTTACTGCTTCTTGTTTTGATTGATTGAGACATAGATGCTCTGTGGGACCATAGGAGACCTGATTGTAGCATGCACCCCTTGTCTCTTGACAGCCACGATCGCCGTATGACGTTTATATACCTCATATGGAGTAGCTGTCCTAGTCCGTCTCAGTATTCCGATACTGGGGTGTGATAAGATCCATACAATCACACACAGGTTCCACGAGACATCAAAATACAGTTTTAGGGTTTCTAACTCTTAATTAGTCGGTTATGCCCCTACTTCAATAACATACTTAAAAATCATAAAAATATCATAAAAATAATATTTAAACTAATTTTCTACAGATTTATCTCTGAAATTCCAGAATTAATATTTCTAAAGACATTTATGACTAGTTGATTACTAAGTCAACTAGTCTACCCGAAACTCGTCCGAAACATAGTTAATGACTCAAAATTGCTAAAATAACCAAAACAAATATTTTAAACAGCAATAAAATGCCTTATTTTATAGAATTATAATAGAGGTACAAGGGTTGAGTTATACTACAAGTTTGGGACATTCTAGGTCAGCCGGTTACCCGAAATTAGCTAGTTTTGACCTAAAATTTTCTCGACCAGATTTGAGTTGCTAAAATCATGGAAAAATACTTTAAAATCCTAATTTATGTATATAAAAAATTCAATTTTGAGAATAGGCACCAATAACTCATAGTTCCTTCACAATGGGGTTAATTTTGATCCTACCGAAACATGAATATTACGCCTATATTTCATGAAACCTTTATGGATGATTATACTTAACAAAAGCCATCAAAATATAATTTCTACAGATTTAATAACATATTTTGTACAGAATTGTAGTGAGGGTTTGAGATGGAAAGATTAGGATTTTTTATCAAAGGTCCTTGCTAGAGAGGTTGTGACGACTTCTCCTCGCCAAAGCTTCAACCTTTCTCGCTATCCTTACTTGCTAATTCTCTTTTGGTGAGTATGGAAGGGTTGGCAATGTCTATAGATGGTTGGATGGAGAAGATGGAGTTTTTGGGGTTTGTTTTGAGGGGTTGGGTGGATGTAAGGTGGAGGAGATGAGTTTTTGTGAAGGATGGAGAGATGTACAATGGAAGAGATGATGTATGGAGGCTATGGGGGGAAAGGTGCTGCCAAAAATATAGAGAGGGAGAGGGGTGGTCGGCTATGGAGATGGAAAAGAAAGGAAGAATTAAGTTAGGGTTAGGGTTTGGGCTAAGTTGATGTATATATATGGGCTTTATTGGGTTGCATGCATGAAAAGGAGTGGGAAACCTATTCCTATGAGGTGTTCGAACATGGGGGATTTGCTTGGCCAAATAATCTAAGGTGGGGGTCCACTTGGCATGATTCGGTTGTTTAGTGAGTTGGCTAATTGATTAGATTGAGGATTTAAAAAAGTCTTTCCTAATATAGAACTAATTAATTATACCTATGAAATACAATCCAAATCTGAATTAAATACAAATATATGTAATTTTTAATATTTATTAATGCTCAACATGTCTACATAGGGTTGGGTTTGGTTTGGAAGAGGTTTGGGAATGTTTGGTGCAACCGGGTCTCCTAAAAAGTCATAAAGGCTTTCTTAACTAATTAATTAAATAAAATATAACTTGTGCCATAATTTGAATGGTTAACATGCAAGAGATTACTATATGACCATGGCATTCCTAACATGTCTAGCATGCTAGTTAAAGCACTCGACTATGCTAGGCATGCCGTACTTTCTAGTCGTCTTGCATATTCAAACTCAACCATGACTATAGTCCTTTTATATAATATCAATAAGATAAAAATAAATAAGAATTAAATAAAATCCAAAAAAAATTAATATTCCTTTAAGTTTTGAGGGGTTTTACATCATACCCAACTTAAAGAAATTTCGTCCTCGAAATTAAACTAAGGTAGGGGGTCGAATGCAGTGCAATGCAATGCAAGGAACTATAAAGAACTAACATATGCATGACATACCTTGGTTGTCAAACAATTATGGGTAGCGATTTCGGATGTCGTTTTCGCGCTCCCAAGTAGACTCTCCCGGCGAGTGGTGCTTCCATGCCACGCGAACCAACGGTATAGATTGGTTTCGTAACACCTTCACTCGACGATCAAGGAAGCCTACTGGTTGCTCTTGGTACGACAAGCTCGGTCCAACGATGATCTCGGAGTGGTCAAGCACATGTCTATTATCTGCCACGTATTGCCTCAGCTGGGGCACATGAAATATGTCATGTAATCCCTCATGCGACGGTGGCAATGCCAATCTATAGGCAACCTCTCTAACTCGTTCCAAGACATCGAGGGCTGATGTATCTTGGACTCAACTTGCCACGTCCTCCGAATCGAATCGTGCCTCTAGTGGGGGATATCTTCAAGAGTACATGGTTGCCTTCCTTAAACTCCAAGGGTCGATGATGATTATCTATCCACTGCTTCTGTCGATCCTGCACTGCTCGCAGGTGTCACGACCCGCACCCGCTTTTCGGATACGAGACGTGTCCAAGCCAGTCTACGTCGCAGAGTCGGCGGTAGAACGCTGTCAAGCCCGCAAGAATAATTGCTCAAAATTAACATTATTGCTCATTCACATTTCTAAATTTATTACAACATTTACATTTAAAGAAAATACAAGATTTTACAATTAATGAAATTGAGTACAACTGCTATCTATTTCTAGGTTGTCTTCAGCATACCCAAGTCTTTCCCAGTGCTAAGAGTGATAGCGGCTAAACCTGAAAAATATTGGTTTCCAGTCAGGAATGGAACAAGTACACAAACCGACGGTAATGCAAAACACAATAGAATTAACAAGACATGAAAATAGCATATGTAATATAAAAGCTAGTAAGAAAACTGATGACATAGCACGATAGAGAAGTAAACAAGGAAAAACTAATAAAAGACATCTACCTAGGTGGTGTGAA
The DNA here is from genome assembly GCA_029216955.1 of Iris pallida. Classification (NCBI taxonomy): domain Eukaryota; kingdom Viridiplantae; phylum Streptophyta; class Magnoliopsida; order Asparagales; family Iridaceae; genus Iris; species Iris pallida. Next base: position 32,856,167 of record JANAVB010031617.1, read on the forward strand.
ATATCTGTTTCAACATGTGAACGGCTAGGGGGTAAATACGGCTCACTGCACGTGTCGTGTGCAGCTGCTATCGTGCAAGATTAGACATATTGGAATATTTCTGGATAGTCCACATGTATACTAAGATATTTCCCCTCCCGACTACTCCGTGTGACGAGCGTGTCAACAAGCAGCAAGATATATGTATAGACATGAAATGAAAAGACTACTATGAATCGAAAAGCAATCAGAAAGTGTACTTGCCTGAGGTCCTTAGCTGGAGAAACCAATACTATACCACACAATGAGCCACAATCAATCAACACATGCAGAAGTCTCCGGATGCTGAAATAAACAGTTCTAACATTCTCAGAATAGTCAAATTAGCTAGGATTGCCTGTCCTTAAGTCCAATTCTAGACACAGGGGCAAAACGATAATTTTGGGCAAAAACGATGTCCGTCGTTGGACCCGTTCTGCACCAAAAAGCGTGCCAGAATCAACTGTCTCTAAAGTCATCAAACTATATGTCTATGGATCCAGTTTTTCGATACGAACCCAACCGTATGTCCAGAGTTGGATTCCGGCGGGCCGTGCACAAAATCATCCATTGAGTGGGACCGTGGGGCCCGCAAAACGACGATTTTATCAATTGTCTCAGAATCGGACCAAACTTGGCATACAGGACCAGAAAAATGATACGGTCCTGTTGGCACAAGTTTTGTCTCGATCTGACGAACGTGCACAAAGTAATTGAGAAATTTGCAAAGTGTACGATATGGTGAATTTTGACGGATACGCATCAAATTCGTCGCGCACACGCGACCAATTTGAATTCTGTCAAAGCCCACACGACCACGAAGCCGTTACGCAGCTTTTGATGCTTTCGTTTCGCGACCACGTCGCCCGAAATGGCGGAACGGACGTGGTATCGGAGTGATTTTCAAGTTTATTAAACATGATTTTGTTGAACTTTCGAATCGAATATCTTCTCATCTACTTACTGAAATCCGAATCTACGAGAAGGGTTATGATGTCCTACATGTTGTCAATAATCGTGTTTAGGTGGAATTTCTAAAAATTTACTGGATTGATCGAAATCGATCCGCCAATGTAGGTTCCTGGACTGCGAAACTAACCTGTTTTCGAACAGTTATTCGCCAGTTTTGGCGTCGATTTCTCGGGCAATCTAGGGTACTACAATTAAATCTATTAGAAGACATTTAAAGTGGTATAGTTTGGGTGTTTACCTGCAAAAGTGGATCGGAAAATCGTCGCGTGGGTAGGTTGCGAGCTTGCTGCGAAGTCAGCCTCCCTCCAGGCGTTTACTGATGTACGTTGCTACCCCGTTTACGCGCGCGAGAGCGCTGTCGGCCGGCCGTGGCCGTGCGCGCGGTAGCGCCGGCGGCGGGCGCGCGCGTGAGGTGCGCCCATGGGGGGGTCGGCGGTCTGGGTAGGGACTTGGCGTTAGGGTTTTTATCGCTTACTCCTCTGTTCTTTCGACACATAACGTGTTTACTGTGTTCGGCTTCAATTGTTATAGGCTCGAGAAGGTTTCACTGGGCTCGGGCTGAATGGGCCAAGGGGCTGTGGGCCTGTTGGAAAAGGGTTTGCTGCTGGGTCTTAAGCAATGGGCTAGGATTATATATAAGTATTTTAGCCTCATATATATTTATCCATATATATATTTCTATATATATATATCCATATATATATATCTCTATATATATATATCCATATAATATTTCTATATATATACAATACCTTATATGCTATTGAACATATTTTATACATTCCATATATTTATTTAGACATGTAATATATATATTTATATATATATACACCTACACACATAATATTGTATATATTTATATATACGTACATGTATATATATATATATATTTTATATATATATATATATATATATATATATATATATATATATATATATATATATATATATATATATATATATATATATATTTTATATATATATATATATATATATATATATATATATATATATATATATATATATATATATATATATATATATATATATATATATATATATATATATATTATATATATACGTACACGTATATAAAATATATATATATATATATATATATAAAATATATATATATATATATATATATATATATATATATATATATATATATATATATATATATATATATATATATACAAGGTATTATATGTATTCATATATACACATACACACCTATTATAATAATATTTGTATTTACATACACATACACGTTATATTGTATATATTTATGTATATACATGCACATACACATATATATATTATATATATGCGCATAATTTACAAATCACATTATAACAATTTAATATAACAAATAAATATAATAATTAATTATTTGTAAAATCTAAAAATCACCATTTAATTAAATAAGTAAAAAAAATAGAATATTTCAGAATTTTCGGGAAGGAGAGCTACAAATCTACCCACCTTAAAAATAATTTCGTCCTCGAAATTCTAACTCATAAACATGCCTAAAATCAAAATAAAATAAAATAAAAATAATAGAATAAATCCACTATTACCACAATCTTCTCAAATTTTAATTCCTCAAAAATAGTTGTATTCTCCTTCTGGCCTTTTAGCCTCCAGGACTGTAGCTCCCCTTCCCGGATTTTGTAAAATATTTTAGTAATAATTTATTTTATTTTAAGGGTGATTTTTAGACTATACGTATTTAGGTGTATACATCACTATAGATATATGACATTTGATTGTTATTATTTATTATTAAGTATAGAGGTGATTATGATATAATATTAATAATATTGGTTATATTATTTATATACTATGAATATAATTTGTTATCGTATATGTGTATTTGTGTACATAAATCTATGCATAAATGTATATGTGCATATAGATATTATCCTGTTATTTATATAGAAATATATATATATATATATATATATATATATATATATATATATATATATATATATATATATATATATATAGAAATAATATATAGAAATATGTATATACGTATATGTGTGTATATATGATCATATAAATAAATATGCATATATTGTATATGTGTACTTATGTACTTATATATAAAAATATATTATATATATATACGTATTTAGATATGTGCATGTGTGTATTATATAAGTGTATATGCGCGTATATATATGTATGCCTACATATACATACGTATTTAGGTATATATATATATATATATATATATATATATATAAATATATATATGTATTAGCATATAAATAATGAATAAATAAAAGAAAAAAAACAAGCCCATCCGAGACTTTTCCAAACAGAGAAGAGCCCGGCCCTCTCGCGCACAACAAACACCAAAGCCCCTCGGTTTTGAATAGCAGTAGCAAAACCAAGTCTCAACTAACCCAGGCCCTTAGCTAATTTCCCCCACACAGCCGCACCCGAGCATTATTTCACCGCACAACTGCTAACTCACCTGAGCAATTTTAACCCCATCAAACCCAGCTGAAGCCCCACAGGCCGAGCCCACGCGCATGTACTCCCAGGACAGCTGACCCGAGAGCATGCTCTCTCCAAACCGCTGAGTATATATATACCAACGAACGGGATTTCATCAAGTTTCCCTCGACGCAAACCCTAGTCCTTCACCTATACGCAAACTCCGCCCCAACCCCCGACCCTGGGCGACGCTCCCTAGCCTTCGCGCGCTGCCGCGAGCCACCGCCGACCACCGTCGGCCGACGACGAAGGGCCGCGCGCGCGCAGAATACAGGGCGCACAGCAACAGCAGTAACGGGTGGAAGTGCCGAGTTCGCAATGCGATTTCTCGACGATCGTCCGATCGTTTTGCGATCCATCAACTCTGGTATGTTCACAATATAACCATCTTTAATTCCTTTCAAACGGTTTAAACCTTAGTGACCCGAAACTCGAGGAAAATCGAGTTGAACATCGTCAAAAACCTATTTGAAAACAGAACCGTATTTGGTTCAAACACCACTTTTAGAAGATGAAACATCGCCAACTCCTCGACAGTATAGGAAATCCATTTGAACACGACTGTTGACAACCTATACGAGATAACAACCCCATTTATAGATTTATTTTTCATCAACTAAATTGTTGTTAAACTACTTTCAAAGTTCATGAAAAACCTGCTTCTAAAACTGTAAAAATCTAGGAAATTGTTCCACACGACGTGCGTCACGCCAAGCTGGACGACGTGGTCGTGAACCGAAAGCATCGAAAGCTGCGTAACGGCTTCATGGTCATGTGGGCTTTGACAGAATTCAAATTGGTCGAGTGTGCGCGACGAATTCGACGCGTATCCGTCGAAATCGCCCCGTATCCGCCCAATGCAAATTTAGTCATAACTTTGTGCACGCTCGTCAGATCGAGACGAAACTTGCGCCAACAGGACCGTATCATTTTTTCTGGCCCTGCATGCCAAGTTTGGTCCAATTCTGAGACCGTTGATAAAATCACCGTTTTGCGAGCCTCACGGTCCCACTCAACGGGCGATTTTGTGCACGGCCTGCCGGAATCCAACTTAGGACATACGATTGGGTTCGTATCGGAAAACTGAATCCGTAGATGTATAGTTTGACGACTTTAGAGACAGTTGACTCTGGCACGCTTTTCGGTGCAAAGCGGGTCCAACGGCGGACATCATTTTTGTCTGAAATTACCGTTTTGCCCCTGTGTCCAGAATTGGACTTAAGGAAAGGCAATCCTAGCTAATTTGATTATTCTGAGATCATTGGTATTGTCTATTTCAGCTTCCGGGGACTGTTGTACGGGTTTTGACTATTGTGGTATATTGAGTGATTTGGATCATCGGTTTCACCAGCAAAGGACCACAGGCGAGCACAGTTTATTGTTTGCATTTCGATATTAATCTTTACTATATTTCATTGATTAGTCATTGGTTATGTGATTTTTATACACTATTATAAATTATTGAGTCGGGAATGAGAAGTACCAAGGATGTGTGATCAGACCGTAGACCTTGTAGATCTCGTAGACATTGTAGATCTTGTAGACCTTGTTTACTTTCATACAGTAGATCTTGTAGACCTTGTTTACTTTCATGCAGTAGATCTTGTAGACCTTGTTTACTTTCATGCAGTATATCTTCTAGACCTTGTTTACTTTCATGCAGTAGATCTTGTAGACCTTGTTTACTTTCATGCAGTAGATCTTGTTGACCTTGTTTACTTTCATGCAGTAGATCTTGTAGACCTTGTTTACTTTATGTAGTAGATCTCGTAGACCGTGCGGTGTAGTACCCCAGACCGATCACATGTCAACGGTACTTCTAACGGTGGAAAGTATATTGGTCTATTTATTACTATTGATTTTTCTTACGGCTTTACTGTTATTTTTAAAACTCATGATTGATGTCTAACCTTTGTCTTATAGTCATTTTCTTTATTTGAAATTGCATTCGGTGAATTGTGCTCGTTCCTTTCCTGACTGGAAACCAACATTTTCAGGTTAGCCGTGGATTCACTTAGCTTGGGGAGTGACGGGTATACTTGCAGTCAAAAGCCTAGTGACTAGTTAGATAGTGGAGTTGTAGTTATTCTTTTATATGTACAAGTTTATATTTTTCTGCAAAATATAAAACTTATGATCATTGTAAATTAAATTAATTTTATGAATGAGCATTATTTGTGATTTTGGATCTTCATGGCCGTGACAGCGTACTACCGCCGACACTGCGGCATAGGCTGGCTTGGACACGTCTCGTATCCGTTTAAAAAAAAAATGGGTGCGGGTCGTGACAAGTTTTTGTGGTGGCCCATGCAGGTCAGACTTCGCAAATCACGCGAACTCGTGATGGTACTTAAGTTAGTCGTACTATTACGAGCCTGCGAATAAGAAATGCTCATTCACGAGTTAGGGATTAATTTAATTTACGAGAATGACTAGGACTAGGAGTCCCATATACAAATTTACCAATGGGTAGTCTAGGCCATGCAATGTAGATAAGGAGTTATTAATTTTGATAGTTATCAGATCCCCATAGGTACACTAGTATCTCTTGATATGACGATGTACTCTAATTTGGATAGATTATTCCCTTGGTAAGGCAGGGCTTCAGAGAATTAATGGTCTAACCTTGATGAATTGTTTAAATCCTTCTCTTTGCCACTTAGATATCATCCTTATATCTTAGTCGAATTACCTATTTAGTTTCTATCTGCCCTAGGAATTATTGATTGTATAAATTTTGATTAGTGTTATTTCCACATGAACCTCGAGTTGGTTTCGATTCAAGGTTTTTCTCCATGGTTTGAATACACACGAAGTAGATACTAGAGTGTTCGTATTTCTTTGTCTTCAGTTATTTCCTCCATGTTCAATTTTTTTATGGAAGGGGGTTATGACTGATAGGACAAATATTTACGCTTATTTCATAGTCAACCTGTTTAAATCTCTAGAAGCTCAGGGATTTATACAAATATAGTTAAAAGAATGTTAGTTAACTCATAATGGCATGACAGCAGCGCACTGTCGCCATTTATTTAAATTTTGGAGACTATGGATTCACTGCAGCCAGCAGCGCACTGGCGAGACATGGCCCCTAGAGTTGAAATTAGATTAGGAAAATATAGGTTATAGAATATTGCTAAACTATAGCTAGTGATCCTCTTTGACCGTAGTCACCCTTGTGTCCCTATAAGCTAGAGTATCGGATATCATATCACCCTGAAATCACGAATCCAAGAATTTACCACTGTCCGAGTCTACGGGCGAGGCATAACTCTCGATGAAATGACTTCAGACATGATTACAAGTTTAAGATACTATGGAGGATAGGACAATGCCATATATGTTCCGTAAGACCCAAAGCCAATAGTAGTGGAAGTCGGTAAGTTTGGTAGCATGTCTCCCGACCTAGCACTCCGTATGATCCTCGTGATCCATTGATGAAGAAATTGATTGACACTAATAGATTTACCTAGAATAAAGAATTCAGGAGTCCATAAACCATTAGTCGACCAAGGTCATAAGGATAAGATATAGTGGGATGTCTATAGAAACAAGAACACCAGGTGAAGTTTGATTCCCTCAAACTCTTAACTATTTGTGCCTTCTTTCAAAATCTTGTATACTTGTAATTTGACTATTTGACCAATGTTGCTATCACAGCCTAGTTTTGCAAGCTTAGTCTTTTATCGAGCTTGATTCAAGACATATGTTTATTGGGGACGCCTACTAACATATTGTCTAATCAGAATCAGTGTATTATGGTCTGATCAACCATGATGCATTTGGTTCGCACTTTATTTAATTATCCTACGTGGATTGAGATGTAGATGTCTCTAGGGTCTCATCCACGACTGCATTGACACTTCCTCTTGAATTATATGTTCGCCCTTGAATCATGAAATTGTATTCAGTAACATCTCCCTTGAATTCCTTATTGTTTTATCTTTCACCGATTTGGAAAGACGAAAGCTCGTGAATGGTAGGAAGATACAGAGTATTCCCATGGCTATGATAATGGTGGGCACAAGTGTAGCTACCATCGGCCAGACATGTGATTGGGTTACTCGTTCTCCCATCAACCCACAAACTACTGTTGAGACTTTCGAGCCATCTGAATTTGAGAATGATTAGGGTTTTACCCTTAGTCAGAACTCCAATCTAGGAGACTATCTATTCTCAAGAAACCAAACGTCGTGAGCCTCTAACCATTGCCGGAAGTTTGCCTTAACTAGAAACCCTCGAGCCTTAACCCAACCCTTCCTCGACCAAAGCCCACAGTTAATGAGTGGACAAGGAAAAGGACAATCATTTATCGTAACTATGGTAGACACTCATCCCGAGAGTGGTTTCCAACAGGTATTGCCCTAGTTATGTAATTTCTATTATTAAGACCTAACTAGTGTTGGAACACCACAGTCACTAGCTTAGCCAATACCATAGCTTAAATACCCTGTCACACTACGACCTACCAGTTGTCAACAACAATACCTGATCACTACAACCCCTGTAACCGTAGTCTGGCAGGTTGACACAAATAGAATTTTTGACTCAATTGTTAGAAATCTTTTCTTATGTTGTGCCTTGGAGTTGGTTACCCCATCGGAAACTCTCGTATACTGCGAACGAGTAGGTCATTCTAGTATATCGACCATGTGTCATCGTACACACTCGTTCTCCATTTAATAAGGAACGATCCTTGAGTTGACTTATATCTACCATTTTCTGTTATGCCGTGCCGTATTCTTTATTGACAAGAGTCGAGGTACGATACCTGGATTTTGGAATTTTTCTGACCTCATTATTCCTAAGACTATGTCCTAGATTCTAAGGTGGGTAGACCGTAAGCCTTCTAAAAAAATTTTAGGATACACGAAGACCACCGATTGATTAGAACAAATTTTTATTAGAATGATAGTTAGTGCCCTATGGACTCCCACTTTTCATTTAGATCATTTTGTGTCCCCGGTCGTGCCATTAGTATTGGGAGCAAGAGACCAGCTGTTACCTTCCAACAAATTTCACATAGGAAATATAGACAAGTCCACCTTCACCTAGGTATATCATGTCCCACTCAAACGCGTCCCCTTGTACTCAATTTTTATGGTACGACTTTCAGATAAAAAGGACAAGTTATAACCCTTACCATAATACCGGTATACCTTCCGACATCCACTAGCCTCAACCTTGACCCAATTCCTTCGACCCAATATGTGGTTGTGATCGACTCAGAGCCCACTACGCACATGTCACTAGTGTGCAACGTAAATGTGTCTTCTCGTGCTACTTAAACACAAAAGTCACTGAAGGCGAATCTTGGGCTTGAAGGACCTAGCTAACCAACCTGACGAGCAACTAGCTCAACTCCTCGGGCAGAAACCTATTCCAGGCCATCCAAATCTAGTAGAAATAGTTTATCTTGGGATCTTGTTCAGTCCAAATAGATTGAGATCCAAGGTTTATCCAACCAACGAGTGATATCCAAAATAGGAAACCCATTAAGGCCAGTAAAACCCTTTTAGACAAACCCCCATAGTTGGTCTATAAGATCGAACTGTTTGAAATAGGTCCCTATAGCCATTTTGTTGTCTCCCTTCTTAGAAAGTGAAGTCGTTCGTCACTCATATTCCACCTACTTTGAAGTTGCGATACGATATTGCATTACATTTATATCCCTTGCTCGTGTGTTTAAATAACCACGAAAAAGATCACAATCTTGATTTCTCAAATTTTGTTCTGGAACCTTGTTTAGATTAATTTTGAGAATGAAACTTCTGTATTGCACGAAATACAGGCCACTCTCAGTAACGAAGGGCTATCCGACGTAGCAAGTGACTGGACTAGAATAGCCCAATCTAGCAAATAAGACAGTGGTTCAAAAACTTCCTCTCTATCTGTATCATTGGATAGACTCCCTGAAACTTCAAAATTGCTCTCGATTACTCCTCCTTATCTTCCTATTTGAGGGCGACGAATGATCATACCTATTAGAGTTATCAGTATTTCTTAGCTACTTGTGTAAATTGTTGCTGTTAAATTTTGGGTTGTTTGATAGATACGAGAGTACTATAGATACCATATGTCCTAGATATTTTTTTAGAAGAGTTATTAGCCACCGGTTAGCAAATTACAGGATTCTAGTGACCTGCGTTTCAAGGGAGTAATGTGACTAAAGGTGGGTAGAAGTCCTCGAGATTTCGTAAATTACCAAATGACTAGAAAAGGATATAGACGATGTGTGGGGTTGAGGTTAAGGCAGACTTCTTTTAGAAATTTTACGGAATAAATACGAATTAGAATTTCGAGGACGAAATTATTTTAAGGTGGGTAGATTTGTAGCTCCCCTTCCCGGATTTTGTAAAATATTTTAGTAATAATTTATTTTATTTTAAGGGTGATTTTTAGACTATACGTATTTAGGTGTATACATCACTATAGATATATGACATTTGATTGTTATTATTTATTATTAAGTATAGAGGTGATTATGATATAATATTAATAATATTGGTTATATTATTTATATACTATGAATATAATTTGTTATCGTATATGTGTATTTGTGTACATAAATCTATGCATAAATGTATATGTGCATATAGATATTATCCTGTTATTTATATAGAAATATATATATATATATATATATATATATATATATATATATATATATATATATATATATATATATATATATATATATATATAGAAATAATATACAGAAATATGTATATACGTATATGTGTGTATATATGATCATATAAATAAATATGCATATATTGTATATGTGTACTTATGTACTTATATATAAAAATATATTATATATATACGTATTTAGATATGTGTATGTGTGTATTATATAAGTGTATATGCGCGTATATATATGTATGCCTACATATACATACGTATTTAGGTATATATATATATATATATATATATATATATATATATATATATATATATATATATATATATATATATATAAATATATATATGTATTAGCATATAAATAATGAATAAATAAAAGAAAAAAAACAAGCCCATCCGAGACTTTTCCAAACAGAGAAGAGCCCGGCCCTCTCGCGCACAACAAACACCAAAGCCCCTCGGTTTTGAATAGCAGTAGCAAAACCAAGTCTCAACTAACCCAGGCCCTTAGCTAATTTCCCCCACACAGCCGTACCCGAGCATTATTTCACCGCACAACTGCTAACTCACCTGAGCAATTTTAACCCCATCAAACCCAGCTGAAGCCCCACAGGCCGAGCCCACGCGCATGTACTCCCAGGACAGCTGACCCGAGAGCACGCTCTCTCCAAACCGCTGAGTATATATATACCAACGAATGGGATTTCATCAAGTTTCCCTCGACGCAAACCCTAGTCCTTCACCTATACGCAAACTCTGCCCCAACCCCCGACCCTGGGCGACGCTCCCTGGCCTTCGCGCGCTGCCGCGAGCCACCGCCGACCACCGTCGGCCGACGACGAAGGGCCGCGCGCGCGCAGAATACAGGACGCACAGCAACAGCAGTAACGGGTGGAAGTGCCGAGTTCGCAATACGATTTCTCGACGATCGTCCGATCGTTTTGCGATCCATCAACTCTGGTATGTTCACAATATAACCATCTTTAATTCCTTTCAAACGGTTTAAACCTTAGTGACCCGAAACTCGAGGAAAATCGAGTTGAACATCGTCAAAAACCTATTTGAAAATAGAACCGTATTTGGTTCAAACACCACTTTTGGAAGATGAAACATCGCCAACTCCTCGACAGTATAGGAAATCCATTTGAACACGACTGTTGACAACCTATACGAGATAACAACCCCATTTATAGATTTATTTTTCATCAACTAAATTGTTGTTAAACTACTTTCAAAGTTCATGAAAAACCTGCTTCTAAAACTGTAAAAATCTAGGAAATTGTTCCACACGACGTGCGTCACGCCAAGCTGGACGACGTGGTCGCGAACCGAAAGCATCGAAAGCTGCGTAACGGCTTCATGGTCATGTGGGCTTTGACGGAATTCAAATTGGTCGAGTGTGCGCGACGAATTCGACGCGTATCCGTCGAAATCGCCCCGTATCCGCCCAATGCAAATTTAGTCATAACTTTGTGCACGCTCGTCAGATCGAGACGAAACTTGCGCCAACTAGGACCGTATCATTTTTTTGGCCCTTGCATGCCAAGTTTGGTCTAATTCTGAGACCGTTGATAAAATCACCATTTTGCGAGCCTCACGGTCCCACTCAACGGGCGATTTTGTGCACGGCCCGCCGGAATCCAACTTAGGACATACGGTTGGGTTCGTATCGGAAAACTGGATCCGTAGACGTATAGTTTGATGACTTTAGAGACAGTTGACTCTGGCACGCTTTTCGGTGCAAAGCGGGTCCAACGGCGGACATCGTTTTTGTCCGAAATTACCGTTTTGCCCCTGTGTCCAGAATTGGACTTAAGGACAGGCAATCCTAGCTAATTTGATTATTCTGAGATCATTGGTATTGTCTATTTCAGCTTCCGGGGACTGTTGTACGGGTTTTGACTATTGTGGTATATTGAGTGATTTGGATCATCGGTTTCACCAGCAAAGGACCACAGGCGAGTACAGTTTATTGTTTGCATTTCGATATTGATCTTTACTATATTTCATTGATTAGTCATTGGTTATGTGATTTTTATACACTATTATAAATTATTGAGTCGGGAATGAGAAGTACCAAGGATGTGTGATCAGACCGTAGACCTTGTAGATCTCGTAGACATTGTAGATCTTGTAGACCTTGTTTACTTTCATGCAGTAGATCTTGTAGACCTTGTTTACTTTCATGCAGTAGATCTTGTAGACCTTGTTTACTTTCATGCAGTAGATCTTGTAGACCTTGTTTACTTTCATGCAGTAGATCTTGTAGACCTTGTTTACTTTCATGCAGTAGATCTTGTAGACCTTATTTACTTTATGCAGTAGATCTCGTAGACCGTGCGGTGTAGTACCCCAGACCGATCATATGTCAACGGTACTTCTAACTGGTGGAAAGTATATTGGTCTATTTATTACTATTGATTTTTCTTACGGCTTTACTGTTATTTTCAAAACTCATGATTGATGTCTAACCTTTGTCTTATAGTCATTTTCTTTATTTGAAATTGCATTCGGTGAATTGTGCTCGTTCCATTCCTGACTGGAAACCAACATTTTCAGGTTAGCCGTGGATTCACTTAGCTTGGGGAGTGACGGGTATACTTGTAGTCAAAAGCCTAGTGACTAGTTAGATAGTGGAGTTGTAGTTATTCTTTTATATGTACAAGTTTATATTTTTCTGCAAAATGTAAAACTTGTGATCATTGTAAATTAAATTAATTTTATGAATGAGCATTATTTGTGATTTTGGATCTTCATGGCCGTGACAGCGTACTACCGCCGACACTGCGGCGTAGGCTGGCTTGTACACGTCTCGTATCCGTTTAAAAAAAAAAACGGGTACGGGTCGTGACAAGGACTTCTACCCACCTTTGGTCACACTACTCCTCAAACTAAAATCTTAAAAATCTATTAACTGGTTGCTAAGGGTCATACCAACAAGTGATCTAGGCATATGGTATCTATAATCCTCTCGTATCTATCAAGCAACCCGAACTTAGCAAGCAGTAATTTACACAAGTAGCTAAGAATATTGGTGAATCCTAATAAGTATGACCTTCGTCTATCTGCAATAGAGGGGACAGAAAGATAAGGAAGAACAATCAAGAGCAATTATGAAGTTTAAAGAGCGGTAGAGAATATACGATAATACAGGTAGAAAGAGTATTTATGAACCTATAGTCTTATTCGCTAGATTGGGCTACTCTAGTCCAGTCACTTGCTACATCGAAGAACCCTTCGCTCTTAGAGAGCTTGCAATCCACGCAATATAGAAATTCTGTTTCCAAAATTCTAAACAAGGTTTCACAATAGAACGGAATTTGAGAAATTTAGGTTGTAATCCTTTTCGTGGTTATTTAAACACACGAGCAAAGAATATGAGTGCAATACAAGATCGTATCGCGACTTCCAGGTAGATGGGATAAAGGTTACGAATGGATTCACATTCTAAGGGTGGAGATTACATAGTAGATACAGGGGCCGATTTTAAATAGTTCAGTCCTATAGTCCAAATATGGGGGTATGCCTAGATGGGTTGTAGTACTGGGTCCTAATGGGTTCCCTGATTGGACATCACTCGTTGGTTGGATAAACATTAGGTTTTAATCTATATGGAATAGACAAGATCCTAATGATGGAACTATTCCTACTAGATTAGGGTATCCTAGAATAGGTTTCTACCCAAGGGATTGAGCTAATTGCTAGTCAGGTTGGTCAGTTAAGTCCACAAGGCCAAAATACGCCTTTACTGACTTTTGTGTTTAAGTAGCACATGAGGCCTCAATTGGACGGTACACTAGTGGCAGGTGTGTAGTGGGCTTCGGGTAGATCACAACCATATATTGGGTCGAAAGAATTGAGTCAAGGTTGAGGCTCTAATGGAAGTCGGAAAGTATACCGGTATTATGGTAAGGGTTATAGCTAGTCCTTTTAAACTAAAAGTCATACCATAAAAATAGAGTACAAGGGGATGGGTTTAAGTGGGACATGATATACCTAGATGAAGGTGGACTCGTCTAGATCTTGCATATGAAGTTTGTTGGAAGGTAACAGCTGGTCTCGTGCTCCGAATATTAATGACATGACCGGGGACACAAAATAATATAAATGAAAAGTGGGATTCCAAGGGGCACTAATTACTATCATAATGGAAATTATTCTAATTAATCGGTAATTCCTCGTATATCCCAAAATTTTAGAAGGCTTACATTCTACCCACCTTAGAGGCTAGAATATGGTGGCAAGGTTCCTGTCACAGGGCTGGCCGATGGTAGCTACACTTGCATATACAACTATCATAGTCATGGGGATACTATGTATCTACCTATCAATCATGAGCTTTCGTCTTTCTAATCAATGAAAGACAAAATCAATGAAGGGTTCAAGGGAGATGTCACTGAACACAATTACGCAATTCAAAGGTGAATGTATAATTCAAGAGAAATTGTCAAAGCAGTCGCGGATGAGATCCTGGAGACATCTATATCTCAATCCACGTAGGATAATCAGAAGAAAAGCGAACCAAATGCATCATGGTTGATCAGACCGTAATACAATGATTCTGATTTGACAATATGTTAACGGGCGTCCCCATTAAACATCTGTCTTGAATCAAGATCGATAAAAGAGTAAGCTTGCAAAAACTATGCTGTAATAGCATCATTGGTCAAGAGAATCGAAATACAAGCACGCGAGATTTTGGAAGGAGGAATAAGTAATTTGAGTTTTGAGAAAGTCAAATCCTTACCTGGTGTTATTGTTTATACAGTCAACTTATTATCTTCATATCAATAAGGCCTTGGTCGACTAATGAGTTATGGAACTCTAAATTCTATATTCTAGGTAAATCCTTGGTTTCGTGATTCAGATATGATAAGCTATCAGGTACTCTACTCTATATTGACACACGGGTATCTAATATTTTAAAGAGGTCAATCGAGAACATAGCATTAGCAATGTTCCACATACTATAGGTTCTTCGGAATGATTTCAATTCGGTGGGTTGTGCCTCGTCAGTGCGCTGCTGGCTGCAGTGAACCCACATCTCCACTCTCAGATAATTGACGACAGTGCGCTGCTGTCTAACCATTCCTTTAACTATATCCGTAAAATTTAGGGGCTTCTAGAGATTCAAACAGGTTGACTAAAAATAAAGTGTAGGTATTTATCCCATCAGTCACAACACTTAAATTAAAAGATTCAACATGGAGAAAATAACTAAATACGAAAGAAATACAAACATTTTAGTATCTATTTCATATGCATTTCAATGGTTGAGGAAAATCTGAAATAAATCTACTTCGAGATTCGTATGCAAATAACATAATCAGAAAATTTAAACTAATTTCCTACGGCAACATAGTATTTAAAACAGGCAATTCTAACTTATGATATAAGATCTATATCTAATACAACAAAAAGAAAATTAAACAGTTCATTAAAATTAATGCCTTAATTCTAGGCAAGTCTAACTTACCACTGAATAGTGGATCCACATTGGATCATAATGTCATATCGAAAGTATCATTGTACCTATAGGGTTCTAACAAGCTATCTAAATTGCATGGCCTATCTAATAACCTTAACTACCCAACGGTCAATTTGAACAAGGGACTCCTAGTCCTAGTTATTCTCCTAAATTATTTTAATCCTAATTGTGAATGAGCATTTCCTGGGCGCAGGCTCGCAATAGTAAGACTAACGTACCATCACGAGTTCGCAATCTTTTGTGAAAACTGACCTGCATGGGCCACCACAAAAACTTGTCACGATCCGCACCCGCTTTTCGGATACGAGACGTGTCCAAGCCAGCCTACGCCGCAGAGTCGACGGTAGAACGCTGTCAAGCCCGCAAGAATAATTGCTCAAAATAAACATTATTTCTCATTCACATTTCTAAATTTATTACATCATTTACAATTAAAGAAAATACAAGATTTTACAATTAATGAAATTGAGTACAACTGCTATCTATTTCTAGGTTGTCTTCAGCATACCCAAGTCTTCCCCAGTGCTAAGAGTGATAGCGGCTAAACCTAAAAAATATTGGTTTCCAGTCAGGAATGGAACAAGTACACAAACCGACGGCAATGTAAAACACAATAGAATTAATAAGACATGAAAATAGCATATGGAATATGAAAGCTAGTAAGAAAACTGATGACATAGCACGATAGAGAAGTAAACAAGAAAAAACTAATAAAAGACATCTACCTAGGTGGTGTGAAATATCTGTTTCAACATGTGAACGGCTAGGGGGTAAATACGGCTCACTGCACGTGTCGTATGCAGCTGCTATCGTACAAGATTAGACATATTGGGATATTTCTGGATAGTCCACATGTATATTAAGATATTTCCCTCCCGACTACTCCGTGTGACGAGCGTGTCAACAAGCAGCAATATATATGTATAGACATGAAATGAAAAGACTACTATGAATCGAAAAGCAATCAGCAAGTGCACAGGGGCAAAACAGTAATTTCGGACAAAAACGATGTCCGCCGTTGGACCCGTTTGCACCGAAAAGCGTGCCAGAATCAACGGTCTCTAAAGTCGTCAAACTATATGTCTACGGATCCGGTTTTCTGATACGAACCCAACCGTATGTCCAGAGTTGGATTCCGGTGGGCCATGCACAAAATCACCCGTTGAGTGGGACCGTGGGGCCCGCAAAACTACGATTTTATCAACTGTCTCAGAATCGGACCAAACTTGGCATGCAAGACCAGAAAAACGATACGGTCCTATTGGCGCAAGTTTTGTCTCGATCTAACGAAC
Source organism: Iris pallida (assembly GCA_029216955.1). Taxonomy (NCBI): domain Eukaryota; kingdom Viridiplantae; phylum Streptophyta; class Magnoliopsida; order Asparagales; family Iridaceae; genus Iris; species Iris pallida. Next base: position 32,873,093 of record JANAVB010031617.1, read on the forward strand.
GTGCACAAAGTAATTGAGAAATTTGCAAAGTGCACGATACGATAAATTTTGACGGATACGCATCAAATTCGTCGCGCACACGCGACCAATTTGAATTCTGTCAAAGCCCACACGACCACGAAGCCGTTACGCAGCTTTCGATGCTTTCGTTTCGTGACCACGTCGCCCAAAATGGCGGGACGAACGTGGTATCGGAGTGATTTTCAAGTTTATTAAACATGATTTTGTTGAACTTTCGAATCGAATATCTTCTCATCTACTTACTGAAATCCGAATCTACGAGAAGGGTTATGATGTCCTACATGTTGTCAATAATCATGTTCAGGTGGAATTTCTAAAAGTTTACTGAATTGATCGAAATCGATCCGCCAATGTAGGTTCCTGGACTGTGAAACTATCCTGTTTTCGAACAGTTATTCGCCAGTTTTGGCGTCGATTTCTCGGGCAATCTAGGGTACTACAATTAAATCTATTAGAAGATATTTAAAGTGGTATAGGTTGGATGTTTACCTGCAAAAGCGGATCGGAAAATCGTCGCGTGGGTAGGTTGCGAGCTTGCTGCGAAGTCAGCCTCCCTCCACGCGTTTACTGCTGTACGTTGCTACCCCCGTTTACGCGCGCGAGAGCGCTGTCGGCCGGCCGAGGCCGCACGCGCGGTGGCGCCGGCGGCGGGCGCGCGTATGAGGTGCACCCATGGGGGGGTCGGCGGTCTGGGTAGGGACTTGGCGTTAGGGTTTTTATCGATTACTCCTCTGTTCTTTCGACACATAACGTGTTTACTGTGTTCGGCTTCAATTGTTATAGGCTCGGGAAGGTTTCACTGGGCTCGGGCTGAATGGGCCAAGGGGCTGTGGGCCTGTTGGAAAAGGGTTTGCTGCTGGGTCTTAAGCAATGGGCTGGGATTATATATAAGTATTTTAGCCTCATATATATTTATCCATATATATATTTCTATATATATATCCATATATATATCTATATATATATATATATATATATATATATATATATATATATATATATATATATATATATATATATCCATATAAATATTTCTATATATATACAATACCTTATATGCTATTGAACATATTTTATACATTCCATATATTTATTTAGACATGTAATATATATATTTATATATATATATACACCTACACACATAATATAGTATATATTATATATACGTACACGTATTTATATATATATATATATATATATATATATATATATATATATATACAAGGTATTAAAAATATATATATACAAGGTATTATATGTATTCATATATACACATACACACCTATTATAATAATATTTGTATTTACATACACATACACGTTATATTATATATATTTATGTATATACATGCACATACACATATATATATTATATATATGTGCATAATTTACAAATCACATTATAACAATTTAATATAACAAATAAATATAATAATTAATTATTTGTAAAATCTAAAAATCACCATTTAATTAAATAAGTAAAAAAATAGAATATTTCAGAATTTTCGGGAAGGGGAGCTACAGCAGGTGGTCCTGTATCTTCTTAACCTTCTCCACAGTGCTCAAAACCAACTCGGGATCCAATATTTGTCGCTCTCTGATGTCGCTCCAGCAGACAGGAGATCGACACTTCCTACTATATAATGCTTCAAATGGAGCCATATGAATGCTCGCTTGATAGCTATTGTTCTAAGAAAACTCCATAAGGTGAAGGTGGTCTTCCCATGATCCGCCAAAGTCAAGCATACACGCTCTCAGCATATCCTCTAGCGTCTGAATCGTACGCTCTGATTGGCCATCTGTCTGTGGATGGTACGACGTGCAAAACTTCAAGCGCGTACCTAAACTTTCTTGTATACTCCTCCAAAAGTGCGAAGTGAACCTTGAGTTACGATCCGACATGATACTAACTAGTACACCATGCAGCTTCACTATTTGCTTCATGTACATATCTGCCAAGACTTCTGTGGACTGTCCCACTCTAAAAGGTAAGAAGTGGACTGATTTGGTAAGTCTATCAACAATCACCCATACCGCATCTCGTCCACTAGGACTCCGAGGAAATCCTGTGACGAAGTCCATCGTAATGTGCTCCCACTTCCACTCGGGAATGGGTAGCGGCTGTAATAATCTGGCCATCCTCTGGTGTTCGACCTTCACTTGTTGGCATACCAAACACTTGGCCACGAAACGAGCTATCTCTCGCTTCATTCTGTGCCAAAAAAATACTGTCGTAAGTCCCGGTACATCTCAGTTCCTCCGGAATGAATAGAGTAGGTCAAACTGTGTGCTTCTGCCATTAACTCCTGCCGTAGCTCTCCATTAGGAACATAAATACGATCACCACATCGCAATGTCCCATCAGATGGAAGAATAGTCTACGAAGGGCATCCTATTTAAAGAGGTGGAGTACACTAAGTTCAAGGTTCTACGCAATTTCTGAAAATTGGTTAATCGGGGAAGCGAAGTAGTGGGACTTCTAAGTGGCAACCTCCTTGTGGTGTACGAGGATATGAGGTACTTCTGGCTGTAGTCATGGACTTTATAGGAAGCCCTAGTATTACTCATTTAATATTTGCTCACATATTATCCGTGTTTCATCCAGGCAATAGAGGAGGTCTTAGTCAAGTATAACCGAAAACAGGTTAGTACAATGGTATTCCATTCATTGTATAACATGGGATACCAAGAGATAAGGTTACAAAATTTATGGAAGGAGAATTAGGGAGCCAAGAGGTGGGGCCTACATAATAGGGGTAAGGGCCTATTACATCAAGTTTGGTTTTATAGTCAAAATATGGCGATAGGCATAGATAGATTTAACTGCGTCTTAATGGATTCCCAAATGGATCATCAATCTTTTATTGAACGAATCTTGGTTTGAATCTATATTGGCTGGACAAGATCCATAAAAACCCATCTAGACCATTTCTATTAAGTTTATGGAAATCGTAGATTAGGTTCCAACACAAGTGGTTTGGCTAATTTTCGGTTGGGTTGGTTAACTAGGTTCCTTAAGCCCAAAACTATGCCTTTTGTGACTTTTGTGTATAAGTAGCACATGATGACTCAATTGAGTGGCACACTACTGACGTTGCGTAGTGGGTGTCACGCCCCAGAACCAGAATACTGGCAAGTAGGGACGGACCAGGCCAGCTACGTATACCAAAGTACTCCAGTACTCCGAAATAACGTATAAGCTGTATAGATGGGGGTTACTACTACAATCCAACAGGCAATCCTGGGTCAAGAATCCTAGGTATCTCAATCACAGGCAGTAAACAATGTACAAGAAGTAAGATCAACTAGAATATAAAATAGTAAAGCGTCCCAAACTATCATATATCAATGATCATGAAGCTAGTAATACAGAGTGAAGACTAGCAAGAGTAATAGTCATACATGATAAGCTCTAGCTATAGTCTAGAATATGCAAATCATGTTCTGGCCCGATGTCAAGTCCAAAACACGAGCTAAACACGTGCTCGGAGGCTAAATGCCATAAAAGAATAATGTACATAACTAGTGGGAGAATGAAATAGAAAACCCACTAAGGTACTCTGGTGCTCTGGGTAATCACCAACGAGTGGAAGGTACGGAAGATCCTCTGGGCTCCTCTATCAGATCTGGCCAAACAAAACCAGTGGGGTCAGACCCCCAATAGCAAGTACCACAAAGGAAGCCAAACTATGAACTAAAACCAGCATGCAAATCATAGCAATGGATAGAGAGAGAGAGATGAGTAAGTACTAATCGAGACTCGTGCACTACCAATGCACTTATCCCGAAAATAGAAGGACAATAAGTAAAGCAACATGTAGCATAAAGTAAAGGACATGTGACGTAATGTAAACTGTGTACATGTAAGGAAAAGGAAGCATGTGAACATGAAAGATAAACTAGACATGTGAGCATGTTAAGTAACTAGAATATGTGAGCATGTTATGTAACTGGAGCATGTGAGCATGTCATGTAACTGGAGCATGTGAGCATGTCATGTAACTGGAGCATGTGAGCATGTCATGTAACTGGAGCATGTGAGCATGTCATGTCTATATAGAACGACAAATGATAAGATGACTTGGGAACTATTCCGAAACCCAAGTTACAATCCGTAAACCAAACAAGGACCGGGGTTGTAACCCTTCTCCTGAACAGAACTTTAGTATCTACTCATTTACCGGCAAAAGTAAAGCATAAACAAAGATGTACTGAAAATAAACAAATCCGGACGTTGCTTAGACAAACTAGACTAGACTGGACTCCATACAATAGTCACGACCAAGCAATGAGTACGGCTTTATACATTAGCTAACTAGGGTTGTCACAATCCTAATTACTAACAAATGCAAGTTTGAGAATTCCAAGTCCGGTTACCTGCCTGCTGCCATCTATTGGTCATACCGGGTTTTGATTACAAGTGTGACTTTGTGCTCCCACGCGACGGTGAAGCTGGGAGAGTGCTCATCTCGACGGATAGCTCCAAACCCTTAAATTAAATGTTATAACGACCTAGACCAAAGACAACAAGTAACTGGGAAATCCTCCCCACCCATGTTCTAATGATCAATCTAGTTATATAATTCTTACCATTTTCTTGGATTCTGGGTGTGGCATTCCGCAGAATCTATCCTAGACATGAGCATGCAAGACTGGACAATAACAAGAATATGCACCATAACAAGCCACAACAAGAAAATATAATAGACAAGAAGCCAGGAGTGCACTACGACGAGCCACTATAGGGAGTGCGCCATGACAGGCCACTATCATGTAAGCAAAGAAAGACATGTACTAGAGTGCACCACGACGGGTCACTATCATGTAAGCAAGAAGACATGTAAGAAGAGTGCGCCACGACGGGCCACTATCATGTAAGCAAAGAAGGCATGGCAACAATTATCATAGCTTGTAAGAAAGAATCTATCAAAAGACATATCATGGCATGTGGAAAACAATAATTAAAGCTAAGTACATTTCATAGAAAATGATTGAACATGTGCTAGTGTCCAGTGTATATAGGGTGTACAATCATTCTCTAACTATGTAAGATCATCGAATCATGTTAAGAAATCATTACAATCGAAGAAAATATCAAAAACGGACAAAAACGGACAGAAACGGGCAAAAACAGACAAAAATAGCCTAACCGGATTATCCGGCGGATTATAGCGGATTTCCGGCGGATTTTCCGGATTGAAACAGCAAGTTTTGTGGTGCAAGTTCGAATTTTCCGACGGATTTCCGCGGATTTCCGACGGATTTTCCGAACCGTCACAGAAAGTTAATTTTTTGAACTAAAAACTTGTTTCGGCCATAAAAACTTCGTTTTAAATCGAAATTCGGATTTTCAAAAGTCAAAATTGCATAGAATTGAATTCCATACAACATGGGAGTATTAGTTTTCACAAATCAAAATATTTGATAGATCAATACCTCAAAATACTCCCAAACAGAGGTTCTCGGGACACCGAAACGGGTTCCGATTGCCACCAAACTCAAAATCTATGATATACAAACTATGTGAGGGCCTCATATATGTATTTGTGACCAAGATACATGACGGTAACACTAGTATCACTCTTGATACCAAGTTTCCTACTAAGTCCATATTGGGTTTTAACAGAAAATCAAAACCTTGCTTAAACAATTTTAGAAACATGCATATAGACGAGAATCATAAGGAAAACATATTTTACAAAATGAGTTTGGGAAAATTTTAAGCATTTAATACCAAGGAAAACAAAAAAATGACAACAAAACAATATGGTTCATAGATTTGGCAAGATGTACTTGCCTAGGTTAAGCTCCAAGCCTAATCTTCTACTCCTCCTCTTTGGGGGTTAGACACCACACCCAAGGCCTCAAGGCCAAGCTCTTGGCAAGCTCCAAGGGGGAGAGAAGGGAAGAAGAAATGAAGAGAGAGTGAAGAAAATGAAAAGAGAGAGGAAAGAGAAAGTGAAATGGTATATATAGAAGGGGGAATTAATCTTAGCCGTCGGATCGTGATCTATGTGAAAATCTAAGTCAATCATGGCCATCAAAACAAAACCAAATATCCAATGGGTAATAGGGTGCATCTACACTATTCATGAAAATATCTAAACACTATTCATCAAAATATCCAAATACTATTCATCAAAATATCTAAAACACTATTTACGAAAATATCGAAAACACTATTCATGAAAATATCTGAAATCGAAAATATCTAAAATGTGGAAAATCTGTCTGGACGGTATGCCGTCGGTATACTCCGGTATACTGGCGGTATGCCGGCCAAGAAGAAAATCTATAAGTTAGGAAAAATTTTAAAGCATTACGAAAATCAAGAAAATACGAAATACACTATAAAATACGTATCCGTATATAAATACCGATACTGTGAGACGAGTCTCACAACTCTCCACAACTTAAAAATAAATTCCGTCCTCAGAATTTCCTAAATCTAGTCAAGCATGAAAACCAAACCAAAGAGCTGAAAAATTATGACAATCAAAACAAAGCATGGCATGTTGGTAAGATAAAGACAACAGTAATATAAGTAAATGCGTAAGCAATAACACAACCATAATCAAGAAGGGATGGAGGCATATGAATAAATATGTCTCCTGAGTCAGTTGAGTAGAAGCAGGCCTACGCTGACTCCACAACTTAGATAAAAGTCAATTCTCAAAATAAGCCGGTACCAATGACTTAATCCAAGACATGACTCTACCCAGGACGTATCTTCGTAGTCGATACCAATGAAGTTATCACATGCCTCGACTACGAAGACAGAAGAGTGAGACGAAAAACTCGCCAAATACGCGTAACCCAAGAGATAAATAATAGTGGAAGAAGAACAGGACAATACCTACAATATAATCGCCCTCGACTAAAACCTGCTATAACATACCAAACTCTGCCTGCCCACATCTCGGAACTGCTGCTCTGACCTGCTGCTGCTGAAATGGTACCTGAGCCATATACTGCTGGACTGCCGGGGCAGCCGGTAAAGCTGGACTCTGGCAGGACTGACCCTGCTAGCTGATCAGGCTGAACTGACACCTCCGTCCTCGGGTCAACTCTGAACTCTGCCCCTGAATGCTGAGACTGATCCTCCATAACTGGCCTAACAGAAGATTGCTAACTGCCATCGGCAAAACCCAAACAAGATGATCGGAAGGATTAAGAACAGTACCCTTGAAAGTTAAAGGACACAAGGATTAAATCGAGAGAACATGAATGATCAACGATCAAGGCAGATATCAGGTCAATGGATCAGAGATATAGAATAACACGAAGGATATCAATAAAAAAGAATTGTGACTGAGATATCTAAACATCAGTAACCCCAACATATCTGATAAATCAGACCTGCGTGGGCCACCACTTAAAACCTATGTCACGCCCCAGAACCAGAATACTGGCAAGTAGGGACGGACCAGGCCAGCTACGTATACCAAAGTACTCCAGTACTCCGAAATAACGTATAAGCTGTATAGATGGGGGTTACTACTACAATCCAACAGGTAATCCTAGGTCAAGAATCCTAGGTATCTCAATCACAGGCAGTAAACAATGTACAAAAAGTAAGATCAACTAGAATATAAAATAGTAAAGCGTCCCAAACTATCATATATCAATGATCATGAAGCTAGTAATACAGAGTGAAGACTAGCAAGAGTAATAGTCATACATGATAAGCTCTAGCTATAGTCTAGAATATGCAAATCATGTTCTGGCCCGTAGGCTAAATGTCAAGTCCAAAACACGAGCTAAACACGTGCTCGGAGGCTAAACGCCACAAAAGAATAATATACATAACTAGTGGGAGAATGAAATAGAAAACCTACTAAGGTACTCTGGTGCTCTGGGTAATCACCAACGAGTGGAAGGTACGGAAGATCCTCTGGGCTCCTCTATCAGATCTGGCCAAACAAAACCAGTGGGGTCAGACCCCCAATAGCAAGTACCACAAAGGAAGCCAAACTATGAACTAAAACCAGCATGCAAATCATAGCAATGGATAGAGAGAGAAAGAGATGAGTAAGTACTAATCGAGACTCGTGCACTACCAATGCACTTATCCCAAAAATAGAAGGACAATAAGTAAAGCAACATGTAGCATAAAGTAAAGGACATGTGACGTAATGTAAACTGTGTACATGTAAGGAAAAGGAAGCATGTGAACATGAAAGATAAACTAGACATGTGAGCATGTTAAGTAACTAGAACATGTGAGCATGTTATGTAACTGGAGCATGTGAGCATGTCATGTAACTGGAGCATGTGAGCATGTCATGTAACTGGAGCATGTGAGCATGTCATGTAACTGGAGCATGTGAGCATGTCATGTCTATATAGAACGACAAATGATAAGATAACTTGGGAACTATTCCGAAACCCAAGTTACAACCCGTAAACCAAACAAGGACCGGAGTTGTAACCCTTCTCCTGAACAGAACTTTAGTATCTAATCATTTACCGGCAAAAGTAAAGCATAAACAAAGATGTACTGAAAATAAACAAATCCGGACGTTGCTTAGACAAACTAGACTAGACTGGACTCCATACAATAGTCACGACCAAGCAATGAGTACGGCTTTATACATTAGCTAACTAGGGTTGTCACAATCCTAATTACTAACAAATGCAAGTTTGAGAATTCCAAGTCCGGTTACCTGCCTGCTGCCATCTATTGGTCATACCGGGTTTTGATTACAAGTGTGACTTTGTGCTCCCACGCGACGGTGAAGCTGGGAGAGTGCTCATCTCGACGGATAGCTCCAAACCCTTAAATTAAATGTTATAACGACCTAGACCAAAGACAACAAGTAACTGGGAAATCCTCCCCACCCATGTTCTAATGATCAATCTAGTTATATAATTCTTACCATTTTCTTGGATTCTGGGTGTGGCATTCCGCAGAATCTATCCTAGACATGAGCATGCAAGACTGGACAATAACAAGAATATGCACCATAACAAGCCACAACAAGAAAATATAATAGACAAGAAGCCAGGAGTGCACTACGACGAGCCACTATAGGGAGTGCGCCATGACAGGCCACTATCATGTAAGCAAAGAAAGACATGTACTAGAGTGCACCACGACGGGTCACTATCATGTAAGCAAGAAGACATGTAAGAAGAGTGCGCCACGACGGGCCACTATCATGTAAGCAAAGAAGGCATGGCAACAATTATCATAGCTTGTAAGAAAGAATCTATCAAAAGACATATCATGGCATGTGGAAAACAATAATTAAAGCTAAGTACATTTCATAGAAAATGATTGAACATGTGCTAGTGTCCAGTGTATATAGGGTGTACAATCATTCTCTAACTATGTAAGATCATCGAATCATGTTAAGAAATCATTACAATCGAAGAAAATATCAAAAACGGACAAAAACGGACAGAAACGGGCAAAAACAGACAAAAATAGCCTAACCGGATTATCCGGCGGATTATAGCGGATTTCCGGCGGATTTTCCGGATTGAAACAGCAAGTTTTGTGGTGCAAGTTCGGATTTTCCGACGGATTTCCGCGGATTTCCGACGGATTTTCCGAACCATCACAGAAAGTTGATTTTTTGAACTAAAAACTTGTTTCGGCCATAAAAACTTCGTTTTAAATCGAAATTCGGATTTTCAAAAGTCAAAATTGCATAGAATTGAATTCCCTACAATATGGGAGTATTAGTTTTCACAAATCAAAACATTTGATAGATCAATACCTCAAAATACTCCCAAACAGAGGTTCTCGGAACACCAAAACGGGTTCCGATTGCCACCAAACTCAAAATCTATGATATACAAACTATGTGAGGGCCTCATATATGTATTTGTGACCAAGATACATGACGGTAACACTAGTATCACTCTTGATACCAAGTTTCCTACTAAGTCCATATTGGGTTTTAACAGAAAATCAAAACCTTGCTTAAACAATTTTAGAAATATGCATATAGACGAGAATCATAAAGAAAACATATTTTACAAAATGAGTTTGGGAAAATTCTAAGCATTTAATACCAAGGAAAACAAAAAAATGACAACAAAACAATATGGTTCATAGATTTGGCAAGATGTACTTGCCTAGGTTAAGCTCCAAGCCTAATCTTCTACTCCTCCTCCTAGGGGGTTAGACACCACACCCAAGGCCTCAAGGCCAAGCTCTTGGCAAGCTCCAAGGGGGAGAGAAGGGAAGAAGAAATGAAGAGAGAGTGAAAAAAATGAAAAGAGAGAGGAAAGAGAAAGTGAAATGGTATATATAGAAGGGGGAATTAATCTTAGCCGTCGGATCGTGATCCATGTAAAAATCTAAGTCAATCATGGCCATCAAAACAAAACCAAATATCCAATGGGTAATAGGGTGCATCTACACTATTCATGAAAATATCTAAACACTATTCATCAAAATATCCAAAACACTATTCATCAAAATATCTAAAACACTATTCACGAAAATATCGGAAACACTATTCATGAAAATATCTGAAATCGAAAATATCTAAAATATGGAAAATCTGTCTGGACGGTATGCCGTCGGTATACTCCGGTATACTGGCGGTATGTCGGCCAAGAAGAAAATCTATAAGTTAGGAAAAATTTTAAAGCATTACGAAAATCAAGAAAATACGAAATACACTATAAATTATGTATCCGTATATAAATACCGATACTGTGAGACGAGTCTCACAGTGGGCTTCGAGTAGGTCACCACCGTATATTGGGTCGAAAGAATTTAGTCGAGGTTCGGTCTCTAATTGAAGTCAGAGTGTACATCGGTATTATGGTAAGGATGATAGTTAGCCCTTATTACCTGAAGGTCGTATCATGAAAATAGAGTACAAGGAAACATGTTTGAGTGGGACATGATATGTCTACTTGAAGGTGGACTCGTCTAGGTCTTGCATATGAATTTTGTTGGAAGGTAACAGATAGTATTACACTCCGAATATAAAAGTCACGGTAAGGGACATCAAAAGATCTAAAAAGAGAGTGGGAGTTCACGAGTCACTAATTTATCATCCTAGCGAGAACCAATTTATCTCAATCAATCAGTGATCCCATAATTCCTAAAAGTAAGAATGGCTTACCATCTATTCACTCTAGAGACTAGGACATGGTTTGAGGAATAATGAGGTTAGGAATATTTGAGTCACGACCGCGTACGTTGACCTTTGGTAATAATAGTCACGATATGATCGATAACGTGATATGGTAGTTATGAATCAGTTTCAAAGACAGTACCCCGATTTCTAATAAATTATGATTTCGTACAATGATACATGAGTCAGATGATATAATAACCCACTCCTCTATAGTATACAAGAGTCTATCGGTGGAATAACAAACTCTAAGGCACGTCATATGAAAGATCTCTAACGACTGTCATAAATTTTCTATTTGTGTCAAGCCTGCCAAACCATGGTCATAAGGGTTCTAATGGCATCGAATGTAGTGCTCATGAGTTGTTTGTTGATAACTAGTAAGTCAATATGATAAAGTGTTAAGCTACAGATATTGGCTAAGCTGGAGAAAGTGTTGTTCTAATGCTAAGTCACTTCTTTAATAACAAAATTGTATGCCTATAGTGTCACCAGTTGGATCCTAATCTCGAAATAGGTATTTATCATAGTCATGGTAAATGCTTGTCTTTGTTTCTGTCTGTTTTCCCTCATGTCTAACTGTGGGCTTGGTCGGATAAGGGTTTGGTTATGGCATAAGGGTTGCTAGTTAAAGCAAGAATTAAGAAAAATATTTAGAGACCCATAATAATTTGTTCCCTGAGAATAGATAGTCTTCTATGTTGGTGTTTCGACCAAAGGTATGATTCTAATCATTATCATATTCAAATGACTAGAAGGTCACAATAGTAGTTTCAGGGTTGAGATAGAACAAGTAATCTCAAGGCAAGGTTGTAGTCACATGGCTGGCCGATGGTAGCTACACTTGTGTATACAACTATCATGGCCATGGGAATACTCTGTATCCATTTATCAAATACAAGCGTTTGTCTTTCCAATCAGTGAAGACAAAGGCAATAAAGAGTTCAAAAGATGTCATTGAATACAATTATGCAATTCAAAGGCGAATGTATAATTCAAGAGAAATTGTCAATGCAGTCACGGATGAGATCCTAGATACCTCCATATCTCAATCCACATAGGGTAATTATATGATGAGCGAACCAAGTGCACCAAGATTGATCAGACCATAATATACTGGTTCTGACTAGACAATATGTTAGCGGGCGTCCCCAGTATACATATGTCCTGAGCAAGCTCGATAAAAATATAAGCTTACAAAACTAGGCTATAAATAGCAACATTATTATGATATTGTGAAGTATAATTACGGGAGATAATGATAAAAGCAGTAATAAATAGTTCAAGTTTTCACAAGAATCTAAGTCTTGTCCGGTGTTCCTGCTTATACAGTCGTCCTACTGTCTCTTGTATTAGGCTTTAGTTGACTAATGGAGTATGGGCTACTCAAACTCTATCTTCTAGGCAACCATATCTTCCTACACTAGCAACTATTCATTATCACCCTATTACATTTTAATACTAGGTTACAAGGATACGGGTGGTAGGTTTTAGTCATATCACCCGACTTTTAAAATAAACTAGTAGAGTAACTGAGAAATAGAACACGTATAACTAGTACAAGTCATATTCCTAACCTCTCTATTAGGCACGAAGGAAAAAGATAAGATTTACAGTGGAAAGAATCAAGCAGAAGGATATCAAGGTAGCTGGATGAGAGTTCGAAATTGGATCAATGGAGGAGGTTAAGTATGTGGATGAGATTCTAGACTCTAATCCTATTTGCAGGCTCACATCGGTACAGTAACGTAACCGAAGTGATATTCGAGACCTGCACGGGCCACCACAAAAACATGTAATACCCCAGTCCCAAAATACTTAGGACTAAGTACGTAGACATGCCAGCTGTATACATACGAAGTATACTCCAATGTGTGGAACCCCGTATATATACATAAGCTGTAAAATGCTGTAAACCATGATAACTAAATCTCATCCACAACAATAGAGAATAATATTATAATCAACTCAAGAATTTATCACTTATACATGTAGTTGGGCGGAGACAAATCTACTACCAACCATTTTAAATAAAAGAAAATATACAAGAAAATGATCAATAAAATGGCAAGACGAACCAAGAGCAATCATCCTCGAAGAAATAGAGAAGATCACGGCCTTGGCTAGAACCCCTGCAAAAGTCACAAAGCACACACCTGGAGAGATAACCAGGTCCTCAGAGGGACGTAACAAGATACAGGAAAACACCATGCCATATAAACTATGATATATAATAAAAAAAATGAATGCAAATCGGGTACCTACCAGTTCTACAGTTATAATGCAGTTAAGAACAGACCTTCAATGCATGGACATCTGGCTCAGGAGCAGGTAACTCAGGTATGGTCCTACCAGGATACCAGGGACCTCAAAGCATAACATTCCTCGAATATCAGAGGCCAGTAGGATCAGGAATAGAAAAGTGCACAAGTGACCCATACGTTAAGAAAATTATTCTCCCCACCCAATGCCTAGTAAGGTCACATCCGTGACTCATGAAACCTCTAGTATCTGCCAAGTCTACTAGCATGTAATTCTATTGGCAGTTACTTCTATCCGTCGCACGCCTCATACGTATCGGTGGCCAGCCGATTATACGAACACATGTCCTACATGTGACTCACAATACGTGGTAAAGCAAATGTCAAGGCCGTAAGAGATATACCAATACCTCATCAACAAAGGGATGGTCACTAGACTAAGTCAATGCAAGAAAAATAAATAAAAGCAAAAAAATGACCGATAGAGTCGCTTGCACCCAAGTGTGACTTGGACGCACAGTTTTATTATATCGACAAATAAAAAATACTAAAAATAAAAATATATAAATCACAGAGTAAGGTGGCAAGGTATCTTGCCTGATTCCGTGCTGTGAATATGAAACGCTGCTCATACGTCCATGCCTCCGGAACCCGACGCTCCTAGATAATTAATTAACTAGATTAACTCACTACTCACTAAACTTACGATACAACTTAATTAGTCAAAGTATTGTGTTAAAATTATGTTGAATCTCTCGTGGAACCATTTAGATCCATACAATCACACACAGGTTCTACGAGACCTCAAAACACAATTTTAGGGTTTCTAACTCTTAATTAGTCGGTTATGCCCCTACTCCAATAACATACTTAAAAATTATATAAATATCATAAAATAATATTTAAAATAATTTTCTACAGATTTATCTCTAAAATTCTAGAATTAATATTTCTAAAGACATTTATGACTAGTTGATTACTAAGTCAGCTAGTCTACCCGAATGACTCAAAATTGCTAAAATAACCAAAAATATATTTTAAACAGTAATAAAATACCTTATTTCACATAATCATAACAGAGGTACAAGGGTTGAGTTATACTACAAATTTAGGACATTCTAGGTCAGTCGGTTACCCGAAATTAGCTAGTTTTGACCTAAAAAATTTTTGACCAGATTTGAGTTGCTAAAATCATGGAAAAATACTTAAAAATCCTAGTTTATGTATATGAACACACATAAAATTTAGTTTCGAGAATAGGCACCAATAACTCATAGTTACTTCACAATGGGGTTAATTTTGATCCTACCGAAACATGAATATTATGCCTATATTTCATGAAAACTTTATGGATGATTATACTTAACAAAATACATCAAAATATAATTTCTACAGATTTAATAACATATTTTCTACAGAATTGTAGTGAGGGTTTGAGATAGAAATATTATGATTTCTTACCAAAGATCCTTGCTAGAGAGGTTGTGACGACTTGTCCTCGCCAAAGCTCCAGCCTTTCTCGCTATCCTTTGCTTGCTAATCCTTTTTTGGTGAGTATGAAAGGATTGGCAATGGCTATAGATGGTTGGATGGAGAAGATGGAGTTTTTAGGGTTTGTTTTGAGGGGTTGGGTAGATATAGGGTGGAGGAGAAGAGTTTTTGTGAAGGATGGAGAGATGTGCAATGGAAGAGATGATGTATGGAGGCTATGGGAGGGAAAGGTGATATCGAAAATATGGAGAGGGAGAGGGGTGGTCGGCTATGGAGATGGAAAGAAAGAAAAAATTAAGTTAGGGTTAGGGTTTGGGCTAAGTTGATGTATATATATGGGCTTTATTGGGTTGCATGCATAAAAAAGGAGTGGGGAACCTATTCCTATGAGGTGTTTGACCATGGGGGGGTTTGCTTGGTCAAATAATCTATGGTAGGGGTCCACTTGGTATGATTTGGTTGTTTGGTGAGTTGGCTAATTGATTGGATTGAGGATTTAAAAAGGTCTTTTCGAATATATAACTAATTAATTCTATCTGTAAAATACAATCCAATCTAAATTAAATACAATATATCTAATTATTAATATTTATTAATGTCCAACATGCCTACATAGGGTTGGGTTTTGCTTGGAAGAGGTTTGGGAAGGTTTGGTGCAACCGGGTCTCCTAAAAAGTCATAAAGGCTTTCTTAACTAATTAATTAAATAAAATATAACTTATGCCATAATTTGAATGGTTAATATGCAAGAGATTACTGTATGACTATGGCATTCCTAACATGGCTAGCATGCTACTTAAAGCACCCGACTACGCTAGGCATACCATATTTTCTAGTCGTCTTACATATTCAAACTCAACCATGACTATAGACCTTTTATATCATATCAATAAGATAAAAATAAATTAGAATTAAATAAAATCCAAAAAAATAATAATATTCCTTTAAGTTTTAAGGGGTTTTATACCTCTAGAGTGAAGACACCGGCTTCTGAAGTAAAAGAAAGGGAGGGGGGTCTACCACCATCTTGCTTCTGAGGTTGGCGCAGGTAGCTGGCTGCGCCTCTGGCTTGAAGGCTTTGGCTTCTGAAGCAAAGAGCAATAAATATCCGCTCTTTAAGGAACTTCCCTCTTAATTGCCATCGTAATATGGGAAATTTCAAGGGTCTAGGACTAACATTCAAAGTGCTAGGTCTTAGGTTCATCCCATTAATACGAGAATTCTGACCGTCGGCCATGTGGCGTGCGCTATTGGCTATTCTCGGTCCTATAAAAGGGGAAGTTCTCCTCTGAAGAGTCGCTGTCTTCTTCTCGGCATCCTTCACCACTATGCGAGATCTAAACTTAACTTCGAACGGCGATCAGCCTTGTGTAAGTTGGCTGCTGGTTGAGGCTTTTCTCGTTTGTAGGAGCCATATTCTTGTAGAAAAACTCTATGTAGAAGGAGCCATCGCTGCCCTTGAGAAGTATGCAAATATCCTTCTTAGGGAGTTCGACTCTGAGCCTCAGTCTTTTGCATCTTCTGTACTTTGGCGAAGGGATCATGTCTTCAGCTGAGATTTTTTATGCTTCTATAAGACCCCCTTCAAAGTGTCCCGAACTTGAGTCAAGCTCGGGATACTTTGAACAAAAGCATGAACACGTGTCAGGACTGTACGAGTTGGGTGATGGCTGGTGTCACGCCTAGCTCTTAGCATTAATTGTCCTGAGTTATCATTTTAGAGCATGGACTCCTGATGGCTTCTTGATTGGAGCCTCTTGCGTCTTTGTTGAGATCGTGAATCTCTTAACAAAGGAGGTTCGAAGTCACGTTCTTTCGGTCACTTGCAGTACTGTCATATGTCATGGAGTAGAGCTTTAGCTTAACTTGTAAGCTTCCTTCTGACCAATGTCTGGCTCATGCTTGGACCACGCAAACAGCCTATATAAAGGACTATCCCCTTCAAGAGAAGACTCAGCTGCTTCAACAATGGCCTTGCTTGTCCGATGCTCGGCTCCTGACGACCCTGGAGTTTGCTTGAGGCGGCCGTCGGTGGTAAATCTTTTCATCCAAAGAAGTTGTAGTAAAACTACTACTGGATCTTGAGACGTCTTCCGTCCTGGTTGTCGTGGGCATCAATGGTGTCTCGAACCCTTGCTTCCTGAATTTGCATTGGTTGTCATACCGACCGAGGAATGGCAAGGCTTGCTGCTGTGGTTGCTCTCTCTGGCCAGCTGGGGAGATAGATGAGTCCTGTGCTGGTCTTCATCCCCGGCTCGGGCCAGTAGCAGCTTCGGGGGGTGCCTTCCTTTTAACCAGGAAGTGATTGGCTCTGTCACCGCCTCGCTCGCGCTATTGAGAGCTTGTACCACAATTTTAGCTTTTTTTGTGTATGTAACTACGTAGAGTCTGTAATAGGTATTTGTAGCCACATGTTTTTATATGTAGAAGCATTCTTGTTCCTTTTGTTTTTATCTTCAGAATAAAGAGGGAATCTTCATAATGGATTTGCCTGACCAGAGGTAATATGGACGTGGTAGGCTTGATCTTTGCCAGAATATAGAACAACAATCTAGAGGTAATATGGACGTGAACTATTTTCTAGACCGCCAGGATAATCATAGAACTGATGCGAGAGGAATGACTACTCAGAGGTAATATAGACATGGTAGTCGCGTCTTCCAGGCATAGAGGAGCAATCCAGAGGTAATGTGGACGTGAAGTGCTTCATCTACTTGAGAGAATATATTGGAGGGAGGGAGGGAGAGAGATCCCCTTACCAAAACTCATGGGCACCCTTTTCAGGGGATGTGGGTGCCTATGCTGGTTCTGTCTTCAGACGTAATACTTCTTTAGGAACTTGCCATTGATAGAAATCATTAGCAAGTCACCATTAGGCTTAGCTAGCCGATAAGTACCATTGGAGTATATCGTTTCTATGATGAACGGTCCTTCCCACTTGGGCTCGAACTTTCCAGCCGTCTTGTTGGTCATCACCATCGGTCTCTGTACTGCCAAGAGAGGTCGCCCAACTGGTAGAATCTTTCGTGAACCTTTTTATGGAAGGCCCCGAAGATGCGAGCTTGGTAAAGCTCAATCCTTTGCTGTACGAGCAAGCACTTTTCATTCAGCACTTCTAACTCTTGTAACCGCCTGCGCTGATTGTCTTCGACGGTTAACTGATTAGTGATCATGTTAGCAGACAACATCTTCTTAAAGACTTGACCCGTACTGGTATCGGAGTCCTAAATTGAGGAGTCAGAAGAGTGTGAGTGCCTCATGACTTCTTTCTCTGAATCTTCTAAGGTGGACGTAGGTGTAACGTACCCCAGCCCTCGACGAGTATGTTGGTAGTAGTTTTCAGCTTTTCCCTTTGGAGTGCGAATTTATAAGGGAAGACGCTGGACATAATCTTCTAGCTCTTCATCAGTGAGGACTAGAGCTACCATAGGAGGAGAAGGAGGATGCCTCCCTTTCAGCTTGACTATCAAGGAAATTATGGTCGGATGCTCCTGCGCCTTCATGGTCGGCCTTGGGGACCTCCGGGGTAACCTTATTTGTATAGGCTCCTGGCCATCTTCCATCATCACTGGATGCGAATGTGGAGATTTGCCCCGAAGCTTAACAATGAGAGACGCTAACACCTTGGGAGGCCTTTCTTTCAGTCAAACCTTTAAAGGTTCTTCGGCCACTGCTGCACTTTCTGAAGCTGTCTCTGCCTCGTCGTCAGCATCATTGTTGTCGTCATCCCAGGGGACTGACTTGTACAGATCGGCATCCGTACAGTAGGCTTCAAGTCCTCAGAATGGGTCAATATCAGCGAACTCCATTTTGATGGTCCCATTACTGGCCACATACTTCATACACTGGTGTAGGTGGAAAGGACAATCATGTACTCATGGATCTATGGTCGCCCCAGCAGCAATTATGTCTGCATCAATGACATAGCAAGTCACTTCAGTATAAAGGTCGCCGATCTGATATTTCAGGCAAATTTTGCCCAGGGGCTCACTCTTTCCCGTATTTAAGCCACTAATTGTTGTGTTCGAGGCTGTCAACCGATGCATCAGAATCCCTAAAGTTTGAAGCAGGCTTCTTGGGACAATGCTTAGAGAGGAACCTGGGTCGATGTTGATGCGATCGACCATAATGGCACCGACATACCCTGTATAGTACAGGGGGTGGTTGTGCCGGTTATTCTTTAGCAGCATGTCTTGTTGGATGAAAGTATTGGGAATTACTTCGACTACGCTATGGCAATGTAGGCAACCTATGGGATCCACTTTCGATGGCCTAACCTGGATAAAGAAGGACTCGGCATTCTGTAAAGCTTCACTGAGCGCATCTCGGGTCTCCTTAGAGAGGCGGAGGAGCTCCAAAAGTGATAATCTAGCCGAAGTATTAGCCAGTTGTGCTAGAATATCAAAGTTGTAGGGCTTGATAGGCCCTATTGTCAGATCCTTTTTGAGAGGTTTGTCGAAACGAACCTCCTTCTGTTTTTGCTTGTCCAAGGTAGGGGCCCGGGATGGACCTACCTCTGGTGCCTCGGGGGTTTGAGGTGGACCTGTTCCTGATATATCTGGGACATGGAAAGTATTTAGTGGAGACTCCTCCTGGTCTGGAGCCTGGCTCTCCTCTTGTCTCTGTGCCGAACGGGCGGTCACCAAAGCATCATCGGTCGACGTCGAAACCATGCGACATGCCTTGCTTTTCTTTCCTTTGGCAGAAAGGGTCGTAGATGTCATCATCATCAGTAACGCCCCAGTCCCAAAATACGTAGGACTAGGAATGTAGACATGCCAGCTGTATTCATACGAAGTACACTCCAATATATGGAAACCTCGTATGAATACATAAGCTGTAAAATGCAGTAGATCCATACTAATCTCATCCACACAAAATAAATGAAATAAAAGATATCATAAAATGATAATGAATTGTCTTGATACAATATGTTGGGCGGAGATAAATCCACTACCAACAAATAAAAGAAATACATGATACACAAAAGAATGAATTTGGCGAGCGAAGCGAAGACGATCCAAATGCAATCATCCTCGAAGAAATAGCGATAATCATGGCTAGAGCTAGAACACCTGCGAAAGACAATAGCACACACACCTGGAGAGATAACCAGGTCGTCAGAGGGACGTAACACGATACATAATATCATGCCATATAAATTGAATAAATATAGCTCAAATAAATAAGTCAATTGAATTATAACATGGTCCAATACGCACCTATTGAACGAGCGTACCATCCCCCCAACCAAACAAGGACAGGAGATGGTAAACTAATTCACGGTGACGTATTTTTCCATGCTAATAATCCAATATGGTATCCGGACCCCAACAAGGTTCAATACCTTCTCATCGAAGTAGTAAGTCACACCTACAACCAAACAAGGACAAGATGTGACAAACTAATCCGCGACAAGTTATTGTTCCAAGCCACGGTCAGATACAAGTACCCAAACCAAAGGTACTCGTACCTAATGGATAAGGGCGCCTAACCAAATCTAGGTGAATGCAGTTTAAGAACAGTTCATGGTCGCATGACTACCCAGTCAAGTCGAGAAAATATCAATGCAGTACCTCAGTAGCGAGTCACAACACCATATACTATTCCTCAGTATCGAGTGAGTCTATAGCATACAGTCTACCTATCGTTCCTCAGTAGCGAGCGAGTCTACGATAGATAGGGTGGTAGTCAACTTCCAATCATGTTCTTCCCGCCCAATGCCAACTCTATAACCGCTAAGTCAAACTAGCATGCAACCTCTATTAGCGGTTATTCCTATCGCACGGCTTGTACGTACTGGTGGCCAGCCAATCACGCACTTCCGTGTTCTACATACGACACACAATTTCTTGGTACAACGTGTCAAGGCCATGAATGCAACACACAAAGGTGGTCCCTTAAATCTAGGTTTAATGTGTAAGAAAATAATACATAACAAGAAACTGAACAGTAAATTCTAACAGGTTATGCCATGTATCACAGTTTATTTTGCATAAAGAAAATAATGAACATGCATGAAATATGAGCTAAAATAATTAAACAGCAAATGGCAAGGTGTCTTGCCTGGTAGTACGCCTGGTGTGCTGCAATGATCAAGGTGGCTCAAACTGTGACTCCGGTGCAACAACTGTATAAGGTGACCTCGGATGGTGGCACGAATAGTCTCAATGGGTCCAAGATGGTTAATTTAGTTAGGGTTGCTGGAAGGTATTCCAAATGGGCGAGATGATAGGAATAAAGAGGTTAGTCACGGACTAGAGAAGGATCGAAGCAAAGTGGATAAATAATATTTATACTTTTTTTTAGAAATGTATTCTATAATACTTAAAATATACTTTTATTAGTCAAAATATTTTTAGATTAATATTCTAGAAAATTATTTTAGGCTATACACCTTATTTTATGAAGACATAATTATTAGGTTAAAATCTTTATTTTAAATACCCTAATATAATATACTAGTATATTTTTAGGTTTCAAAATCAAATTTTGAAAAAATATATGACCCAAGCCCATATAGCATATATTTTGTTACAATATATGTTTTTTTTTCTGGAAACTATTTTATATATATGTCTATTTAATACAAAAATTACTACTTAAAACAAAAGGTATCTATTTACATATATTACATACTGATAAACTATTATCAGTATAATCCTTAATAATAAACTAACAAACAAAATAAAATAATAAACTAACAGAAATAAAAATGGAAAACTAATAAACTAACAAACAAAATAAAATAATAAACTAACAAAAATGAAAATAGAAAACTAATAAACTAACAAACAAAATAAAATAATAAACTAACAAAAATGAAAATGGAAAACTAATAAACTAACAAACAAAATAAAATAATAAACTAACAAAACCATCAGTTACAGTTCCTAGACGGATGGGGTTTTAATGGAAGGGTGAGGTTGCAGGAGGACATCTCTCTCCTCTTTTAAAAATCTGAAGAGTAGAATTTAAAGAAGAGAGAGAGGTGAGAGCGGAAGGAGAGGGCGATGGAGAGAGGAAAGAGGGGATCGGGAGAGGATCAGTGAAGGGAGCGAGCGCGGTGAGCGGATCAGTGGTCTCCGGCGAGAGGAGGAGCTGCGGCGCCGTGCGGAGACTGAGCGGGGACGGCGCTGCGGGGCAGAGGGGTTTGAGGAGAAGGCGGCGCAGAGGGTTTTGGGTGGTTCGACGGCGGAGCAGACGGCGGGCGGCACCGATGGCGGTGGCGTACGTCCTGGGAAGGAGGCGGTGGAGGGTTTTGGCCAGGCTACGCGCGGAGGAACGCGGTGGAGGTCGGAGGAAGTTTGAGGCGGTCGAATTTACGACGGACGTGCGGAGAGCGCCGATGTGGCGCGGTGGCTGGCCGCGCTACTCGCGGCGTTGGCAGCACACAGAGGGGTGTATGGCTGTCCAGAGGTCGGGAGCTAGGGAGTTCGATCAGTGAGTGGTCGGAGGGCTCCTGTGGTGACGGAGCGGCCGGGGGTGGCCATGGGTTTTTGATGAACGGAATGGAGGGCAGAGTTCGTCGGCGGCTCTCGGCTGGCACGGGCCTCGGCGGATAGACATGGTGGTAGGCACGGCGGTAGGGCTGCTTAGGTTAGGGTCTCCCCCCTTATTTTTTCCTTTTTGATGGTGGTGGTCATGGGGTCTGCGGGAGTCGGCCATGTTTGTCGACGGGTGGAAGAGGGGATGATATCGAAGATGGGAGTGGCGATGGCCTTGGCGGTGGTGATGTTTGGTCGTCGGCTGGTTTGTCCACGGCGGGGGTGTTGGTGCTATTGGGATTGTGACGGTCGGGGTCTCCGTAGGTGATGATGATGGCCGAAATTGGTTGCGGGTGGTGTGTAGGGTCGGAGAAGGCCAGCATGGTGGCGATGGTCTGGGGTTGTGCTGGGGAGGAAGTCGGGGAGATGGGATAGTAGATTTAGGTTTTTGATTGAGTCGGGGGTGTGTCCGACATGAGAATAATGTATGTGTATAATATGGAATAAGAATGAGTGGTCACGGACACGGACACGAGGCACACACCATTGGTTTGTGGAATTTGGTGGATGAATAATGAATTGGAGGAGTACCTGCCTATTTATAGGATATGGGAATTCCCAATTAGATAACGATTAGGAGTAGTTTAAACCCAATTTAGATAATTCATCTATTTATTTAAATTAATTCAATAAATCCAAATCAAAATTTAATTCCAAATACAAATCACATTTAAATCTAATTAAATTCTTGGTTAAAAATCAATGGGACAAATCAAATTTCAAATATTTAAATATTTAAATAAATCCAAAAATTAAATCAAGATTTAAATGGCCACAATAACTTCCAAAAATATTTTTCAAAATATCAATAATAATAATTTCGAAAATAATAAATATTTTTAAATATCTTTTTGAACAATAAAATATTAATATTAATAAATCTCGAAAATTATATTTTTATTTAAAATAGACCAATAAATAATTACGAAATATATGTATGCAAAAATATTCTTTACATAATTATGCTTTTCTAGTATACAAAAATATTATTTTATATTTAATAACTTTTAGAAGTGACGTAAGAATAACAAGCTTAGAAATGATAGCAAAACTAATTATTATAATATTTAAAACTATAAAAATAGAACAAAATATTTTTCTAAAATATGTACGCTCGCACATATTCGCACTCGTCGAGCAAATTCGAAAAACGAACTAAAAGGTCGTGCACGACGTATAATACGACTACGCTACGTATATTACAAAAGTTTAAATCAGTACTAAATTTAATAAAAAATAGTAGAAATTTAGGGGTTTTACATCCTACCCAACTTAAAAGAATTTCGTCCTCAAAATTAAGAATTAATAGGGGGTGAGAGGACACAAGGGGGTATCAATGGGGATCCAACGATAACAATGTTTCCACAAAATCATGTCGTAAGAAATCGCGATCTAGGTAGTAGAAAAACAATACGGTATGGTCATAATTGATAGGACAGCTAGAGGAATTTCAAGTATAACGCTTTCGTCCTTCGAAAATGGGTGAAGGCGAAAGCAATATAGAGTTCGAAGAATGCGTTTATACGAATACGTGATTCAAAGTCGATCGAATAATTTCAAAGGAATTTTCAAAGCAGTCGTGGATGGAATTCTAAAGGCCAAGTTTAATTATGGTCCATCCACGCAGAATAATAAACAAAAGCGAAGCAAAGTGCACTTGGTTGATCAGACCATTATGCACCGGTTCTGATTAGACAACATGTTAGTGGGAGCTCTTCCAATAACATATGTCTTGAACAAGCTCGATAAAAAGATAAACTTGCAAAAACTAGGCTATATTAGCATCATTAGTTTAGATAGTAAAAATATAGGCACGAAGGTAGATAAATAAAATCAATTATGAATAGTCTAAGAGTCATAAGGATCTAAGTCTTTTATTCCTATACAATCATTCTATGGTTTATTGACCAAGGCTTGGTTGACCAAATGGGTTAGATTTCTCTAGTCTCTATGGTCTTAATAGTCAAGGGCGTGTCGGGTCGTGGGGTGTTCTACCCAACTTAAAAGAATTAAGCTAAGGGTGTTTGGGACATCTGACTAGTAGGGTCAATCTCTAGCAAGCACGAAGGGAAGATAAGAATAGGGATGGAAGGAAGCAAGCAAGATGCAATTGATGAGTCAAACGGTAGATAAAATCAAGAAAAGTGGTCAAGTATGTGGATGAGATCCTAGACTTCTAATCCTATACGCAGGCTTGTTTGGTACGGTAAAGTAACCAAACAATTTATCTTGACCTGTATGGGCCACCACAAAAACATGTAATGCCCCAGTCCCAAAATACGTAGGACTAGGAACGTAGACATGCCAGCTGTATTCATACGAAGTACACTCCAATATATGGAAACCTCGTATGAATACATAAGCTGTAAAATGCAGTAGATCCATACTAATCTCATCCACACAAAATAAATAAAATAAAAGATATCATAAAATAATAATGAATTGTCTTGATACAATATGTTGGGCGGAGACAAATCCACTACCAACAAATAAAAGAAATACATGATACACAAAAAAATGAATTTGGCGAGCAAAGCGAAGACGATCCAAATGCAATCATCCTCGAAGAAATAGCGATGATCATGGCTAGAGCTAGAACACCTGCGAAAGACAATAGCACACACCTGGAGAGATAACCAGGTCCTCAGAGGGACGTAACACGACACATAATATCATGCCATATAAATTGAATAAATATCGCTCAAATAAATAAGTCAATTGAATTATAATATGGTCCAATACGCACCTATTGAATGAGCGTACCCTCCCTCCAACCAAACAAGGACATGAGATGGTAAACTAATTCACGGTGACGTATCTTTCCATGCTAATAATCCAATATGGTATCCGGACCCCAACAAGGTTCAATACCTTCTCATCGAAGTAGTAAGTCATACCTACAACCAAACAAGGACAAGATGTGAAAAACTAATCTGCAACAAGTTATTGTTCCAAGCCACGGTCAGATACAAGTACCCAAACTAAAGGTATTCGTACCTAACAGATAAGGGCGCCTAACCAAATCTAGGTGAATGCAGTTTAAGAACAGTTCATGGTCGCATGACTACCGATTTAAGTCGAGAAAATATCAATGCAGTACCTCGGTAGCGAGTCACAACACCATATACTATTCCTCAGTATCGAACGAGTCTATAGCATACAGTCTACCTATCGTTCCTCAGTAGCGAGCGAATCTACGATAGATAGGGTGGTAGTCAACTTCCAATCATGTTCTTCCCGCCCAATGCTAACTCTATAACCGCTAAGTCAAACTAGCATGTAACCTCTATTAGCGGTTATTCCTATCGCACGACTTGTACGTACTGGTGGCCAGCCAATCACGCACTTTCATATTCTACATGCGACACACAACTTCGTGGTACAACGTGTCAAGGCCATAAAAGCAACACACAAAGGTGGTCCCTTAAATCTAGGTTTAATGTGTAAGAAAATAATACATAGCAAGAAACTGAACAGTAAATTCTAACAGGTTATGCCATGTATCATAATTTATTTTACATAAAGAAAATATTGAACATGCATGAAATATGAGCTAAAATAATTAAACAGCAAATGGCAAGGTGTCTTGCCTGGTAGTACGCCTAGTGTGCTGCAATGATCAAGGTGGCTCAAACTGCGACTCCGGTGCAACAACTGTATAAGGTGACCTCGGATGGTGGCACGGATAGTCTCAATGGGTCCAAGATGGTTAATTTAGTTAGGGTCGCTGGAAGGTATTCCAAATAGGCGAGAGGATAGGAATAAAGAGGTTAGTCACGGACTAGAGAAGGATCGAAGTAAAGTGGATAAATAATATTTATACTTTTTTTTAGAAATGTATTCTATAATACTTAAAATATACTTTTATTAGTCAAAATATTTTTAGATTAATATTCTAGAAAATTATTTTAGGCTATGCACCTTATTTTGTGAAGACATAATTGTTAGGTTAAAATCTTTATTTTAAATACCCTAATATAATATACTAGTATATTTTTAGGTTTCGAAATCAAATTTTGAAAAAATATATGACCCAAGCCCATATAGCATATATTTTGTTACAATATATGTTTTTTTTCTGGAAACTATTTTATATATATGTCTATTTAATACAAAAATTACTACTTAAAACAAAAGGTATCTATTTACATATATTACATACTGATAAACTATTATCAGTATAATCCTTAATAATAAACTAACAAACAAAATAAAATAATAAACTAACAGAAATGAAAATGGAAAACTAATAAACTAACAAACAAAATAAAATAATAAACTAACAAAAATGAAAATGGAAAACTAATAAACTAACAAACAAAATAAAATAATAAACTAACAAAAATAAAAATGGAAAACTAATAAACTAGCAAACAAAAAAAAATAATAAACTAACAAAACCATCAGTTACTGTTCCTAGACGGATGGGGTTTTAATGGAAGGGTGAGGTAGCAGGAGGACATCTCTTTCCTCTTTTAAAAATCTGAAGAGTAGAATTTAAAGAAGAGGGAGAGGTGAGAGCGGAAGGAGAGGGCGATGGAGAGAGGAAAGAGGGGATCGGGAGAGGATCGATGAAGGGAGCGAGCGCGGTGAGCGGATCAGTGGTCTCCGGCGAGAGGAGGAGCTGCGGTGCCGCACGGAGACTGGGCGGGGACGGCGCTGCAGGGCGGAGGGGTTTGAGGAGAAGGCGGCGCAGAGGGTTTTGGGTGGTTCGACGGCGGAGCAGACGGCAGGCGGTGGCGCACGTCCTGGGAAGGAGACGGTGGAGGGTTTTGGCCGGGCTACGCGCGGAGAAACGCGGTGGAGGTCAGAGGAAGTTCGAGGCGGTCGAATTTACGACAGACTTGCGGAGAGCACCGATGTGGCACGGTGGGTGGCCGCGCTACTCGCAGCGTTGGCAGCACACGGAGGGGTGTACGGCTGTCCAGAGGTTGGGAGCTGGGGAGTTCGATCAGTGAGTGGTCGGAGGGCTCCTGTGGTGACGGAGCGGCCGGGGGTGGCCATGGGTTTTTGATGAACGGGAAGGAGGGCAGAGTTCGCCGGCGGCTCTCGGCTGGCACGGGCCTCGGCGGGTAGACACGGTGGTAGGCGCGGCGGTAGGGCTGCTCAGGTTAGGGTCTCCCCCCTTATTTTTCCTTTTTGATGGTGGTGGTCATGGGGTCTGCGGGAGTCGGCCATCTTTGTCGACGGGTGGAAGAGGGGATGATATCGAAGATGGGAGTGGCAATGGCCTTGGCGGTGGTAAAGTTTGGTCGTCGACTGGTTTGTCCACGGCGGGGGTGTTGGTGCTATTGGGATTGTGACGGTCGGGGTCTCCGTAGGTGACGATGATGGCCGAAATTGGTTGCAGGTGGTGTGTAGGGTCGGAGAAGGCCAGCATGGTGGCGATGGTCAGGGGCTGTACTGGGGAGGAAGTCTGGGAGATAGGATCGTAGATTTAGGTTTTTGATTGAGTCGGGGGTGTATCCGACACGAGAATAATGTATGTGTATAATATAGAATAAGAATGAGTGGTCGCGGACACGGATACGAGGCACGCACCATTGGTTTGTGGAATTTGGTGGATGAATAATGAATTGGAGGAGTACCTGCCTATTTATAGGATGTGGGAATTCCCAATTAGATAACGATTAGGAGTAGTTTAAACCCAATTTAGATAATTCATCTATTTATTTAAATTAATTCAATAAATCCAAATCAAAATCTAATTCCAAATACAAATCACATTTAAATCTAATTAAATTCTTGGTTTAAAATCAATGGGATAAATCAAATTTCAAATATTTAAATATTTAAATAAATCCAAAAATTAAATCAAGATTTAAATGGCCACAATAACTTCCAAAAATATTTTTCAAAATATCAATAATAATAATTTCGAAAATAATAAATATTTTTAAATATCTTTTTGAACAATAAAATATTAATATTAATAAATCCCAAAAATTCTGTTTTTATTTAAAATAGACCAATAAATAATTACGAAATATATGTATGCAAAAATATTCTTTACATAATTATGCTTTTCTAGTATACAAAAATATTATTTTATATTTAATAACTTTTAGAAATGACGTAAGAATAACAAGCTTAGAAATGATAGCAAAACTAATTATTATAATATTTGAAACTATAAAAATAGAACAAAATATTTTTCTAAAATATGTACGCTCGTACATATTCGCACTCGTCGAGCAAATTCGAAAAATGAACTAAAAGGTCGTGCGCGACGTATAATACGACTATGCGACGTATATTACAAAAGTTTAAATCAGTACTAAATTTAATAAAAAAATAGTATAAATTTAGGGGTTTTACATCATCGGTGGACGAGCCCTTGAGTGTTGTCCCGTGCTGGTGGAAGGTTGACTACTTCCATCGTCGCCTTTGGAATAGGGATGACGCCATCTTGCACCTCTATGGCTGGAAAACTCCCAAAATATAGAGTAACCATATTGGCCGTGACGGTTTTCTTTTCATAATCCAACGATATGACATTGGAGTTAATGAGGCTCTGAATTTGCCTTTTCAATACATAGCAGTCTTGTTGAGTGATGGACGTACTGGTGATAATGGCAGTAGTTGGGATGGTCCACCTTTCCTACCTCATCACGATGCCTGGGTGCCAGGATGGATAGTTTGCCACTATTCTTAAGCATTTTAAAGTGCTCCAGCATATCCTCGTCATTGAAGGAGGAAGTCTCCCTCAGCCTCTGCGCTTCCGCAGACTTGGGGTTCACAGCTGCTGAACCTTTGGAGATGTTGACGGTCATGGCTTGCTTACCTTTTTCGTCTTTAGGGTTGTTGCTAGACGAGCGTCTCCCTTGTCTTCGGGTTTAGAAAAGTGTAGCCCCAGGAGCTGTGCATCCTGGGCTTTCTTTTGTGCGATATTCGCCTCTGTAATGAAAGGCGTCTACTCCATGCAGGGAGCACTGTGCAATAATTTTATAGCGAGCAACATATTCTTATGGCAGGAGTCCATAAGCATGGACTCAGGCATGCCGGGTGGTAATCTGAGGGCTGCTTGACAGAAGCACTTGATGTATGTACGGATAGGCTCTTTCTCCCTCTGGATAATTTCTATGAGGGTCGACATGGTCATATCCTTGCCTCTTTCGTAGAATCGGTCTACGAACCGAGTCTTCAGCTCTTCAAATGACGAGATACAATCATTCGAAAGACAGCAGAATGACTCATAGGCTACCCCCTGTAGGGCTCCTATGAATATGTTGGACATGAGGGCGTCATCCTTTGGCAGGTGCCCCGTTACTGAGACAAAGTACCTCAAGTTTTGTCGGGGAGACCCCTTCCCTTCATAAGGTGTAAGATTCTACGGATTGTATTTGGAGGATAAACGACGTTATCCCACTCGACAGGGTATGGCTGCCGGATCCCCATCTTTCGGAGCGTTGCTTGCTTCTCTTTGGCATCATGATGAAAATACAGCTCCTTGATGGCCTGCTGTATTTCGGCCAGCATTGCAGAGCTTGTAGCCGATGGAGTAGACGAGGATGGTCCTACCTGATTGGCAGTAGGCAGCCTGTTGAATTCGTCATTAGTTGGCGGATCACGTGCAGGTATAGAGGAAGCAGGGGCCATGCTACTCTTGAGGTCAATTATGACCGAAGATAGGGTTTTCATGGTGTCCGTCAACGTATCTAAATTCGTCTCGAGGACTTCGATACATCTGAGAGCTTCGTTGTTGTCTTCTTCATTGCCATCGGCCATGAACACAGACCGAGTATGAGGGTGACTCGAATGAGCCGTAGATCCTTCACTTTCTGGCTCAGATGCATGAGCCTCACTGTCCTGAGGATATACCGTAAGATTGTGAACTTCTTCGAACTCAGTATGGTTGCTACCCCCAGTCTGGTGACTGGCTGCGCCAATGGAGACATCCGTATCGTATTGTGCCTCCTCAGATTAGAATACTAGGTTATCGTACATGGTAGGAGGCTGGCTACCCCCAGTTTTTGACAAGGCACCCAATGCAGATCTGGAACGGGTGCCTTAGAACACACCTACATCAGGTACCTTAGCTTAACTGCTCTCAGACCTCCTCTTCGGTTTAGCAATCGATATAGAAGGATTCTGGAAGGACTTCTTGAAAGCTTTGGAATCCTATGCCGCGTAGCATATAACGATACGGGGTTCGTCTTCTCTATGGCTCACCGACCCCTTGTTAAGCATCTGGCATGGGGTCTGTGTAGAGTAGAGTCTATGGAAGACGGAACGCCTGCTCGACGATGGCACAGCCGTCTGCTGACAACAGCAGTTGATGGTAATCTGGGTACAAGAGTGCCTTGATTTAGGCACATCCTGCACCACAGATTCTTTTTCTGCTTAGGAGAGGGTTGGATCTTCTGTCGTAGCACTCCTATTGTACATGCAGGGAAGCTGTATTAAGTACGGTCAGAGCGGGTCTCGCGAGGAAGCCTCTTGTCGCTTCTGCGGGAATGCTGCTCGTGTGGCTACCTCTCCGTAGGATATACCCACGAGCTTGGCTTATGTATAGGAGTACCCCAGTGGAAGGAATATTCGACTGGTTGAGGCATCGGACCGCGAGAGCAGTCTTGTATAGCTTTCCGTCGGCTGCGCGTGTAATTGTCAACACGGGCCTCTGGTTTGCCGTTGGTGTCGCAAGCTTGTTGTATGAAGCACGAGCCACCTGGGATCTCTTCTTACTACCTCCAGCGGGCGAGTAGTATTCAGAGTCCGTCGAAGGTTTACCTGAAGGGAAAGCAATTTTGTCGAAGATAAATCTTCTTACCAGCAATACTCCTATCGTGAGGGGTTGGACCGGTGTGCGCTTCCTTTGGTATTGTTCCTTCGTCAGATCAACCATAGAACCACCATCTTCCTCGCCATGCTTTTCCAGGACGGGAATCGGGCAAGGGGATAAGGCTGTAGCAGTCAAAATCTTCTTTATGGCTTTGACATTGAGGGGGTCTTGAGACACAGTACCCACCATCGTGCTACTGGCTACAGCCGCCTTAGGCCACCAGACACGTCGAGTCTTCTTCAGTTGTACGAACTGCTTCGAAGTCTTCAATTTTTTACCAGAAAGGAGATCTTCAAAAGTCTGCTGGTCAAAGCGTACGACCAGCTTGTATTGAGAATCTCCCAGTAAGTTGTCATCAAATTACGTCACCGCCTTCTCGTTAG
The DNA here is from genome assembly GCA_029216955.1 of Iris pallida. NCBI lineage: Eukaryota > Viridiplantae > Streptophyta > Magnoliopsida > Asparagales > Iridaceae > Iris > Iris pallida. The sequence goes on from JANAVB010031617.1 coordinate 32,904,679, forward strand.
AGGAGAAGGAAGTCCCCAGCAGAGTCATCATTTTGTTCGACATGACAAAAGGTTGAACGAATTTTTTTACTTTATTGGACGTATAAGGTATCTGTGTACAAATAAGGAAGTCCTAAATAGGATATTCTAAGTACAGAAAGAAGAGGTTTCTGGGAAAGTGTGACGGTAGAGATCGAGCACTAAAGCGGCTCCTTTACTCCGTTGACGATCTGACGACGAATCAACCTTGCTATGGCTCTCTAGCGCCTTTATGGTACTCTGGGGTCACCGATCAAGAGGCTGTCTGGAGGAGAAGATCCCTTGAAGATGGTTGGTTGGTTGGTTCTTTGGTTGATTGGTGGATAAGGGTGGTCGACTCTTCGTGGACAGAGATTGTTGATCCTTTGAAGATTGTCGATTGTCGTTTTTCCTCTGTCGATCCTTTGGTGGAAGAAGAACTCCTTCTATTTATAGAGAATTGAGCACATATGTGATGTGCTTAGGGTTTCTGAGATATGAAAGAATCTGCCGTCATTGTACGGTACGGGCTTTTGTGGCACTGACACATGGCAGATATCAAGATTTCTCTCAAACGAGATCTCTGGTGGTTATAAACATAACCGAAGAAGGTGACTCATGGCGCGTGTCGATTTGCTTGTTTAGATACAGTCGAGTAAATCTTGGGATTTCATCCTAGATTTGGAGTCTAATTGATCCTCGTCTAAGATTTAAAATTAATCTGATATGATATCAATCATGATTTAATCCCAATCTTCTCTACAAGAGGCGATTTAAACAAACCAATTCAGGTGGACCCATGCTTCCTGCACCTCTGGTGAGGACTAAGTACTGATATGCTTCTGGGGCAACGAGTAGACCGTGCTTCTAGAGACGACAGAACCTCTGTGCTTTCAGGCAACGAGTGGACTTGGCTTCGAATGACGACGAGACTTCTGTACATATAGAGCAACTTATGAAGCTGTGTTTTTGGATACCAGATTCACTGTGCTGTAGGCGATAAGTAGGTTTGTGCTTCAGGTTGGCGAGGTTACTGTACTTTTGGAGTGACGGGTTGGCTTGTATTGGTTGCGATGGGAGTTCCCAAGTCTCTTATAGAGAAGTGACTTAAGCTTTTGAACCAGAGTAGACGACTGCGCCATGGGAATGGAGAGGGTGTTAGCATATCACCATCATGTGCCTTATACGGATGTAGGTAAGTAGTTGCGCCTCTAAACAGTGAAGACGTTGGCTGCAAAGGGAAGGGTATGACACCCTTGCGCGTCTGAGATTGGCGCAGGAAGGTAGCTGCGCCTCTGGAGTGAAGATACTAGCTTCTGAAGTAAAAGAAGGGGAGGGGGGTCTACCACCATCTTGCTTCTGAGGTTGGCGTATGCAGGTGGCTGCGCCTCTGGCTTGAAGGCTTTGGCTTCTAAAGCAAAGAACAATAAATATATGCTCTTTAAGGAACTGCCCTCTTAATTGCTACTGTAATATGGGGAATTCTAAAGGTCTAAGACTAACATTCAAAGTGCTGAGTCTTAGGTTCATCCCATTAATGCGGAATTCTCACCATCGGCCATGTGGCATGCGCTTTGGGCCATTCTCGGTCATATAAAAGGGGAAGTTCTCCTCTGAAGAGTCGTTGTCTTCTTCTCGTCATCCTTCACCACCATGCGAGATCCAAACTTAACTTCGAGCGGCGATCGGCCTTGTATAAGTTGGCTGCTGGTTGAGGCTTTTCTCGTTTATAGGAGTCATGTTCTTGTAGAAGAACTCTGTGTAGAAGGAGCCATCGCTGCCCTTGTGAAGTATGGAAATATCCTTCTTAGGGAGTTTGACGCTGAGCCTCAGTCTTTTGCATCTTCTGCGCTTTGGCGAAGGAATGTCTTTAGCTGAGGTTTTTCATGCTTTTATAGTTAGTAACAAGACAAACATTTTTAATGCACGGATAAAGAGGGAAGCCGATATTACCATTTCCTATGATGTACCCCTTTAGATTGTTACCGAAGGATACGTGTCCTTCTTTCTTCATCGATAGCATTGCAAAAAGAGAAGCATCATCGGTCATGTGTCGTGAGCACCCGCTATCGAGAATCTATTTGCTCCTAGCATGCGAAGGAGGGTTCGCCTACAACACAAGTTGAAGATAAAGACTTTGGTACCCAAGAATATTTGGGTCCTTGAGTGTTAGTTTTAGGAACCCATTTAAACAATTTTATGTCAACATGTTTTCTCATATGACAATAATAAGAAGTGTGTCCAAAGATACCACAATAGTGGCATATCTTATGTAGCATAGGTCTAAATGGGAGTAAGTGAGTGTTATGTGGAATTCTACCGTGATGAGTTTTGACATGATCAATTTTGCGATGATAGAAGAAAGCATGATGAGAAACATTTTTCTTTGTAGAGGGACCTTTTTGTGTATGCATATGATTAGGAAAGGACCTATGTGAAGTGTTCTTGTAAGTGATATGCCTTTGTACTTTAGTGACTATATCTTTATCAACTAGTATCTTGCCATTTACAAGAAAGTCATTGTATTTGATAGAGGTGGCATATTCTCTTTGATTTGCAGCAAGTGTCTTGTGCATGGCAAATTCATATCCTTCTTTGAGGGATTGAATTTCAACATCCTTTTTCTTGATGACGACTTTTGATTCTTGGAGTTTTAGCCGTAAAGACTCTATCTCATCCGTGTCAGAACTAGAAATTTTTCTTTTACATCAACGATGATATTGGAAAGCCGTTCTATTTCTTGTTTGTGAGCATTAATCTCTTTTAGAGACTTTTTATATTTATTTCTAATGACCTTGTGCTCATCGTGTAATTCAAGAATGGTATTTTCTAATTCATTATAAGAAAGAGCATTCATGGAGAAGTCATCGAGTACCTCAGTTTCCATGAGACAAATGTTTACGTTGTGCCTACATTCTTTGTCGTTGTCTGAGTCTCTAGCATCACTCTCACACCAGATGCTAGTGTTGGCATATTTCCTTGAAGATGAGCTCCCTTTGTTGGACTTTCGTATTTGTTTGTTTCTTTTCTTACTATGGGATAATCTCTCTTGATGTGTCCAGTTCTTTTGCAGTTATAGCATGAGGGCTCTTCATCGTTGTCCCGTCTTGCACATTTAGCTTTGTTGAATTTGAGGAACTTTTGAAAATGTTTAGCGATGAGAGCTATTTCGTCATCGCCCGATTCATCATTATCGGAGCTATCCTTTGAAAAAGACTTCGTAGTCTTGAGAGCCAGAGACTTTTCCTTTTCCTTCGCCTTATCCTTCTCCTTTTCTTGAGAGAAAGATTCTTCTTGGTCCTTTATGTCCAGCTCGTGTGTCATAAGCTTTGCCATGAGGGTTTCACGATTCATAATTGTCAAATCGTTCCCTTCAATAATGGCAGTAGCTTTAGGATTCCACCCTTTGGTTAATCTTCGAAGGATTTTTCTAATCTTTTCATAAGTGGGATATTCCTTGCCAAGAGAAGAGAGAGGATTAACGATATCACAAAAACGAGTAAACATAATAGTAATAGACTCATCTTATTTCATTTTAAAGGATTTATAGTCTTAGGTGAGTCTACTAATCTTGGATTCCTTCACTTGAGAAGTTCCCTCATAAGTAACTTCCAAGAGTCTCCAGATTTCATTGGAGGTCTTGCAGATAGATATCCTATTGAATTCATTGCTATCGAGGGTACAGTAGAGGGCGTTCATAGCCTTAGCATCCCAACTAGCAATCTTCTTATCATTCTCATTAAGTCTATCTTTGAGGGTTTCTGAGACTACTTTCTCAATAACCATGGAAAATATAGGAATGCCATTAACGACACAATCCCATAGATCGTAGTCTAGAGATTTTAAATAAATGCCTATCCTAATCTTCCAATAGTTATAGTTACTTCTATCAAATAGAGGAGGTCTATTTATGGATTTTTCCTTATTGTGGAATGAGTTGGTACTAGGGTTAGTGGCCATAGATCTCTTTCAGGATGTAAATCCAAATCAAGAGACAAGGCTCTGATACCAATTGTAGAACCCTAGAGGAGGGGTGAATATGGTAAAAAGCTAATTACCAACAATGATTAGCAATTAAAGGTATAATAAAGGAAAGAGAGATTCAAACACTCGATGTATCCTGGTATCCTTCCAAGGGGCACTCCAGTCCCGAAACTCTCTCCGGCTTTAATCTACAATTTGAGTAAATAGTTACACACGAGTTTGGATCCGAAGAACTCTTCAACTTCAACACGAGTTTTCCTCCAAAGAGCTCGTCAACTTCTTACACACGAGTTTTCCTCCAAAGGCTCGTCAACTTCTTACACACGAGTTTTCCTCCGAAGGCTCGTCAACTTCAATAAGAAAGAAAAAAAGGCTTTTAATCTTCTACAACACTTTGAAGATTGAAGATTACAACTCTTGAATACTCTAGCACTTTTTGGTTGGATGACAAATTAAAGCTTTGGATAGAGTAGTAATGGTGAGGCTCTTGGTTGTTGAGAAATTTTAAGGCTCAATTGGTTGCCTTCAAAGAGAAGGATCAATCACTTTAAATAGAACACCAAGAGAGGAAGCATTTAATGCTCCAAGCATACAGCGAATGGAATACCGTTGGTATAGACCGGTATTCCGTCAGTGTACCGTTTGAATAGTAATAGTCATAAATCTATCCGTTGGAGCATTTAATGCTAAGGATCTCAACCATTCAAAAATCAAATTTAAAGTAAACGACATACCGGTGGTACAGATCGGTATACCGTCGGAGTGCCGATTATCTTCACAGAACTATTTTTGTGCAAGAAACCGGTATACCGTCGGTATACTGCGGTATGCCGTCGGTATGCCGATTATCTTCACAGAACTGTTTTTGTGTAGGAAATTGGTATATCGTTAGTATTACAGTATTCCGTCGGTATGTCGATTATCTTCACAGAAGCTTTTCTGTGTAAAAAATCGGTATACCGTCGGTACTTAGCGGCATACCGTCGGTCTTCCGTTCTAAGAATATCAAGTAATTTTTGAATGATATCTTATAAGGACTTTTGATTTGTCATCCACCATAAGCGTTTCATAGTATGTCCAAGACCTTGTACAGACTCTAGGACCTTGAATCTTTTGAGAGCAGGCTTTTGAGTATGCGGTGGCTTCTCTTCAGTCTTTGCTTTAAGTCATTCTATAAGTCTTCCGTGCGGCTTGGATAAAACAATCTTTTTTGTAGCAGCCTTTGGGAAGCTTGATGGTATATCTGTTTGCTGAGAAGATAGATAAAACTAAAATACGAAGATGCAGTTAATGTTATCAAAATCATGTGCCAACACTGTTGGCTTTTATAGAGGAATTGCACATAGGTAGTAGCCATAACTAGTCATAAACAAAGGTATGGTATTAGTTGGAAGTTAGTATAGGCTCTGCCTATAGAACCTACAAAACAGGACAGTATGTTACAAACTAAACAGGTTAAAAAAATCAGTTGCACTAGACATTATGGATACAGCAGAAGTTGGGCTCTACTAAGTGTATCAATATAGTACATTAGGAGGAATTAAAATTAGTTGAAGGCATATAAGTGAATTCTAGTACAAGAGTGAAAACTAAGATACAAATCATGGGTGTAAATACATATAGATAGATATAAATATAGGGATAATGGGTTAAAATACCAATTGGGTAATTATTGAACCAATGCCCTAACCTTCTAGTTAAAGTAGAAGTTGAGGTAGAAATGACCAAGGACCTAACAAGTAAATGAATGGGTTGCTTTTGTTTTTATAGATTATATACTGACATTGTAAATGTATAAAATAGTTACTTGGATCTCGATACGAATTTTGACCCGTATAAGCAGCTCAGGACCTTAGGAGAGAACATTTGTTGTTTGTTTTCAATATTGCTAATTCCTATATCACACTATTCAGTTATATCAAACTTGATTCTTGACATGCTCGTCACACGATAGAACCTCATGTTTCTTGTTCATGTCATGTTTTCTGCCTTGTACATGGTGTCGGGAAAGGGAAGTACTAATAGATATGTGATCAGACCTTAGCCCATGTTTTATTTCCTGCACAGTAGACCTTATTAAATAAAGTAAAACTTGTTAAAGTAGACCTTGTAATTAACTTAGACCTTGTGGTATAACTGTCCCAGACCGATCACATATCAAAAGGTACTTCAAATCACATAGATAGCATTTCTTGTTGTTTACTTTTTAACTGTGGTTATATATATATATATATATATATATATATATATATATATATATATATATATTCCTGTCTATATTTCTCATGTCTCTTGTTACCAGTACCCTGTTCACTTCATTATATATTTTATGGCTAACTTTTGTCTTATAGTGGTTAGTATATATTTGGAATTATACTCAATGAATTGTACTCGTTCCATCCTGACTGGGTAAACATTTTTAGGTGATTGTGATAAGGACTTGTGCCTTGACCAGTATGGTCCATACATGGAAGACATAGCCGAGACGGACTTTGCCTTTCATGAGGAGTTTATAGCATCTGACCCCGCTGCACATGCTTAGATATCTTTAGTTAGCTTTGAGACATGTAGTGGTTATTGACATTTGACTCTGAGACATGTAGTTTGGGATTTTATTTATCTTTAGATTTCATTCAGTTCATATTCTAAGACTATTTATATATTTCTCTATTTCATCTAGAATTGAGTTGTGTTGCCTTGTGTTATTGTCTCCCAAGTAGAGTATTTTTCTACTGCGTGGTTGTTCATCATATTTTGACTACAGCATTTTTCCATCGACACTGCAGCGTAGGCTGGGCGTGCACACGATTCTTGCCCAAATACTGGGTGTGGGTCATGACACATTTTTATAGTGGCCTATGCAAGTTAGTTTTTACAAAAATTACGAAACCATGGTAGTACTTAAGTTACTCGTACAACTGCGGGCCTGCAAATAGGATTAGGATTTAAGGACTGTCCCCACATGTTAAACACATTATTGATCTCTATATTCGACTTCAATTACTCCTTGAATTGCATCATGGTTGAATCTTTCCACCGTCTAATAATTTTCTTTTTTCAGCCAATGGATTCGTAAGTCAGGAACAACGCTTACCTAAACACCCACCGACTACAGGCAGACTTTTCACCTACGGGACCCCACTGACGTAGGGAGGTCAGCTTACTCATCTAGGCGACCTGGCTGCCACAGCTCTCGAGGTTCCACAAAGACGACATTCTACCACCCCCACAGTTTTCTCCGCAAATGCCACCACCAGCACCCGTTCTGCCCCCGGCACCTGTTCCACCACCAGCACATGTTCTTCATCCAGCACATGTTCCACATCTAGTACCTACCATGCATCCAGCACCAGTTATGTATCCAGCACCCACTATGCACCCAACACCAGTTATGTATCGAGCACCTTTTCTACCGCCGCCACCTGTACTGGACAATAGTACGCTCTTGGGGATCTTCCAGCAGCTCATCACTTTCCAGACGGTGCAAGCCAACATCTTTTGCGACACTATAAGAGAGGCTCTTCAGACTAGAGATGCTCTCCAGCAGCGCCCTGGAAGTTCCAAGGACTTCATGAATCTCAGGCCTAAGGAATTCTATGGGACAGAGGGGATTCTCTACACTGATGAGTGGTTAGAAATGTGAAACAATTTATGTGGATGACCCGAGTTTCGGACGACCTGAAGATCGAGTCAGCCAGTGTACAGCTCTTCGACATCGCACGGACGTAGTATAGAGATGAGCCCCGCCTTTCCGTACCAGACGTAACTTAGGAGGAATTCAAACAGCTGTTCAAGAAGAAATTCTATCCCGACGTAGCTCGAGAGGTGTTAGAGAGTCAGTTCGAGCACCTAGAGCAGGGAAATCTCACCATCAATGAGTACACCTCAGAGTTTTTCCGCCTCAGCCGCTTCACAAAGAGCATGATCAGCACCCCAGAAGACAAGGCCCAAAGATTCAGAAAGGGTTTATCTCATGAGATTCGCTTAGCCATCGCCACTAGACGAGCAACTACTTATGAGGAAATCCTGAAGGTCGCACAAGCAGTAAAAGAAGAACTGAGTTGCTTGCTGAAGAGGAGTCGAGATATATTCGAAGGAGTAGCAACCAATCAGCACTGGCGAAGCGTCCCCAATTCCAGCCAAGGGCCTTTCAGCACCAGCAGTTCCAGCCCGCTAGAAAGGATCCAGCATACCAGCAGAACCATGTTCCGACTAGAGTTCAGGCACAGCAGCTACAGAGACAGCTACAGAAGTCTCCGTATTGTACTCATTATAGGAAGATCGGATATGTCTGGGACGACTACAGAAGAAGACATAGAGCATGCCTATATTATGGATCACCTTCATACCAGATAAAGGAGTATCTTTACTACCCAATCTGGCCAGGACAGGGTACAGCACCAGCTCAGGAAGAACCACCCAAATCACCACCAGCTCTACAACTGTGAGGCCCACTACTTCCCACTCAGCAGCAGTGGTTCGCTCAGCACCAGCTGTCATGCCCCGATCCCGCAGAGTCCTTTCGTCCTCGCTTCGGGCTCTTTGGGACCGTTCGTCCTCGCTAAGGCGTGATGCCGTGCAAGCCTAAGTTGCACTTGCACAAAGCCAAGACCTGAAGCAAGACAAGGCTGACAATACGTAGCGGAACGTATCATAGATAATTGAAGCAGCAGCAGACATATTTCAGAATACGAGCTTTGAACAAAATGGTAACAAGAAACAATTTTTTATTGATTTCATTTGAACAGATTACAAGCTCTCGATTCTCTCTGATACAATGTTACATTCTCTCAAAACTTTACAGATTACAATGATCCCGTTCCCATACATTACATCCCTTTATATACAAAACCAACTCTTGCAACAGATGTCGTCTCTTGGCATCTCTTCTGATTTCTGGCTCCTGAGGATGAGGCTCGGGCTATCACTTCGGACTATCCTTTTCGATGCATAGTGCACCTGCATGCAGACTGATGGTGGGTCAGTATATCAGCATACTGGTGAATTATGGACAAAGAGCTATATTTGTCTGAAACAATCACTGTTCATTTAGTAAGAAAACGTTTCTTGTGATGTGATCTTGCTACTTTTACCTATGTTCATTCCATGCATACAGAGTCAGTTTACATTCTTTTGAAAATATCTTTGAAAAGCCAACATTTGTTTTATTTCATTTCAAGCATATAAAGGACTCTTTTGATTTCAAGCACGATGACTATTCGTTTTATGTGCAGTGTGCAGCGTGTTTCATGAGCATATTCATTTCTCCATTCAAGCAACTGTTAGGGACAATGACAAGCATGATACATTATCTTTTCTTTAGCAGGATGTATCATTCATGGCAAAGGTTAATCTTTGTAAGCATTTATATAGGAACTTAAACAACACATGTATATCACTTTTCAGTGACACTTACCATAGCCGACGGTCCATCCCTGCACAAGACAAGGATTAGCATAAACATGATAAAACCCATATTATTCCCTGTTCATCTCTGCATCGTTAGCTCGTTGCAAAACATATGATAGACACATACAGACCGATTGGCAGCTGTGACTCTCCGGTTCAGCTCTACAGCGATCCACACTTGTCTATATGATGGTCCATAGGAAACCCATGATTAGCCGCTGTGACTCTTGGGTCCAGCTCGTCGCTAAGGACATTGATGCAACACCCGAGGCCCTTGCACCTCGTAGTGTCTAGACAATCTCTCCTAGGCCGATCAGCTCCCAGTGCCCTGGAAACCGTCGAGAGATCTAGTGACCTTGTATACAAGTTGTCCGAGACCAATGCATGAATACAACATCTAGCAAATAAACTCTTTGAGGGGCAATGGTTTATCTTTCTCTATATCAATCTTTGTAACAACAGAGCTATGACTCTATCTTCTTTCTTTTCTGTGATCTCAGAGCCGAAGCTCCTACATAATTCTTTTCTTTTACAACATATACAAGTTCGTCTATACATGTCTAGCATTCAAAGCATATTTGAAGGACAAGCAATGATCAAGCATTCAATTCGATTCATTTGTCTTCTCTTATCCAATCAAGTATGACAAGCATCATATCGGTTCTTATTAGCAGGCAACAAATCTTCTTATTAGCATTCAGATTATTTCTTTTCTTGTTCTTAGCATGGCACATGTGAAATCTCTTATAAGCATACACAAAGGTTACCATCTTGTGATTAGCATGACAAGGTTCTCTTAATCAAGGCAACGTTCATTTCTTAGAAAGGCAACATGTGATTTCTCTTAAAGCATACTCGATGATTTACCATCTTGTTATTAACAAAACATTCAAACAAAAACTCAGATTCTTAAGGCGTAAGCGAATCAGCAAATGAGACTTCGTCCACTCACCCAGATCAATCGTCTTCTGTTGTAGAGCCAGTAATCCAATCTTTCTGTCTTTCTAGTGCCTTCGCGGAGCGGAGCACTACATAATTACCCTCCGAAAAGAAGTTTCGTCCTCGAAACTTAAGAAGAAACTTAAGATATCCTTAGCAGCGATAGTCCTCATCCTTTGCCATCATCAATCCATGAAATAACAAATTCAGATCATATCCAAAACTCTTGTTCAATCAAGCATTTCAATCTCAATCAATCAAATTGATAAAACATATGCCGGCATCATAAAAATATTTATGGACTTATTGTATGGAACGTTCATCTCATTATTGATATCGAGTAGGCAAGGAAACTTCAATCAGGAGAACATCTTTGAATTCAATTGAATCAATTGGCCAGAGGATCGTGTTGCTCTGATACCATTCTGTCACGCCCCGATACCGCAGAGTCCTTTCGTCCTCGCTTCGGGCTCTTTGGGACCGTTCATCCTCGCTAAGGCGTGATGTCGTGCAAGCCTAAGTTGTGCTTGCACAAGGCCAAGACCTAAAGCAAGACAAGATAGACAAGGTTGACAATACGTAGCGGAACGTATCGCAGATAATTGAAGCAGCAGCGGACATATTTCAGAATACGAGATTTGAACAAAATGGTAACAAGAAACAATTTTTTTATTGATTTCATTTGAACAGATTACAAGCTCTCGATTCTCTCTGATGCAATGTTATATTCTCTCAAAACTTTATAGATTATAATGATCCCGTTCTCATACATTACATCTCTTTATATACAAAACCAACTCTTGCAACAGATGTCGTCTCTTGGCATCTCTTTTGATTTCTAGCTCCTGAGGATGAGGCTCGGGCTATCGCTTCGGACTATCTTTTTCGATGCATAGTGCACCTGCATGCAGACTGATGGTGGGTCAGTATATCAGCATACTAGTGAATTGTGGACAAAGAGCTACATTTGTCTGAAACGATCAATGTTCATTTAGTGAGAAAACGTTTCTTGTGATGTGATCTTGCTACTTTTATATATGTTCATTCCATGCATACAGAGTCAGTTTATATTCTTTTGAAAACATCTTTGAAAAGCCAACATTTGTTTCATTTCATTTCAAGCATATAAAGGACTCTTTCGATTTCAAGCACGATGACTATTCGTTTCATGTGCAGTGTGCAGCGTATTTTATGAGCATATTCATTTCTCCATTCAAGCAACTGTTAGGGACAATGACAAGCATGATACATTATCTTTTCTTTAGCGGGATGTATCATTCATGGCAAAGGTTAATCTTTGTAAGCATTTATATAGGAACTTAAGCAACACATGTATATCACTTTTCAGTGACACTTACCATAGCCGACGGTCCATCCCTGCACAAGATAAGGATTAGCATAAACATGATAAAACCCACATTATTTCCTGTTCGTCTCTGCATCATTAGCTCTTTGCAAAATATATGATACACACATACAGACCGATTGGCAGCTGTGACTCTCCGGTTCAGCTCTGCAGCGATCCACACTTATCTATATGATGGTCCATAGGAAACCCATGATTAGTCGCTGTGACTCTTGGGTTCAGCTCGTCGCTAAGGACATTGATGCAACACCCGAGGCCCTTGCACCTCGTAGTGTCTAGACAATCTCTCCTAGGCCGATCAGCTCCCAGTACCCTGGAAACCGTCGAGAGATCTAGTGACCTTGTATACAAGTTGTCCGAGACCAATGCATGAATACAACATCTAGCAGATAAACTCTTTGAGGGGCAATGGTTTATCTTTCTCTATATCAATCTTTGTAACAACAGAGATATGACTCTATCTTCTTTCTTTTCTGTGATCTCAGAGCCGAAGCTCCTACATAATTCTTTTCTTTTACAATATATACAAGTTCGTCTGTACATGTCTAGCATTCAAAGCATATTTGAAGGACAAGCAATGATCAAGCATTCAATTCGATTCATTTGTCTTCTCTTATCCAATCAAGCATGACAAGCATCATATCGGTTCTTATTAGCAGGCAACAAGTCTTCTTATTAGCATGCAGATTATTTCTTTTCTTGTTCTTAGCATGGCACATGTGATATCTCTTATAAGCATACACAAAGGTTACCATCTTGTGATTATCATGACAAGGTTCTCTTAATCAAGGCAACGTTCATTTCTTAGCAAGGCAACATGTGATTTCTCTTAAAGCATACTCGATGATTTACCATCTTGTTATTAACAAAACATTCAAACAAAAACTCAGATTCTTAAGGCGTAAGAGAATCAGCAAATGAGACTTCGTACACTCACCCAGATCAATCGTCTTCTGTTGCAGAGCCAGTAATCCGATCTTTCTGTCTATCTAGTGCCTTCGCGGAGCGGGGCACTACACCAACAGAGAGGAGCACCTCAGCAGGACAGAGCTTTTGTCATGGTCGTCGAAGAGCCCGAGCCTACCCCAGATATGATAACAGGTTCTATACTATTAGATTCTTTTCCAGCTATAGCTTTGTTCAATTCTGGTGCATCCCATAGTTTTATTTCTGTGGCTTTTGTGTTCAAGCATAGCATAGTATCTGAACCCTTAGGTGGTAGTTGCAAAATTATGACGGGCGGAGGCATTATCCTAGTCAAGGATATTTGCATGGGGCATCGTATCACCTTGGGAGGTAGAGAATTGTGTGCCAACTTACTCGTAATCCCACTATCGAGTTTCGATATCATCCTCGAGATGGATTAGTTGAGTAAGAATCATGCCAGTATAGACTGCCACCGAGGATGTGTTGTATTTAGTCCTCCAAGGGAGTCTGTATTCGAATTTGCTAGAGGAGCGGTGGAGCAGCATAGCGAGGCTATTTGCGGAGCTATGATTGAGGAGAAGGAGATACCACATCCCATCACCGCGGAATTCTTGGACGTCTTTCCTGAGGATTTACCAGGATTGTTGTCGACAGGGATATCGAGTTCGCTATTGATCTGGTGCCAGGAGTAGAACCAACAGCACAACCAGTGTACCGGATCAACAACAAAGAGGTATGAGAGTTGAAGAAGCAGCTTGATGAATTGCTAGATAAGGGGTTCATCATATCAAGTTTGTCACCATGGGGATCTTCTATTCTTTTTGTGCCAAAGAAAGATGGTACGGTATGAATGTACATCGACTATCGGGCCTTGAATAATCTCACCATCAAGAACAAGTACCCATTGTCGAGGATTGATGATCTCTTTGATCAGTTGAGCAGCGTTCGGGTATTCTCCAAGATTGACTTGAGGTCGTGCTACCATTAGCTGAAGGTGAAGAGCGAGGATATACCAAAGATAGCCTTCCGGACCAAGTACAGACAGTATAAGTTTATGGTGATGTCGTTCGGGTTGACTAATGCCCCGGCAGTCCTTATGAACTTGATGAACAAGGTATTCCATCCATACCTTGACAAGTTCATAGGGTGTTTATTGATGGCATACTCATCTATTTGAAAACATCGGAGGAGCATGAGGAGCACCTGAGGATCGTGTTGGAGACCCTTAGGAAGGAGCATCTATTCGAAAAACTCTTGAAATATGAGTTTTTCTTGGATAAGGTAGAGTTTCTTGGACATGTGGTGATAGGTGACGGTATATCCGTCGATCCAAAGAATATTACTGTTGTAGAATCTTGTACTACTCCGACTACTATGGCAGAGATCCAAAGTTTCTTGGGATTGGCAGGATATTACCAGAAGTTCGTGCAGGACTTCACTCGGATTGCGGAGCCGATGGCTAAAATCACTTGGAAGGATATAGAGTTTGTGTTGGAAGGATATAGAGTTCATGTGGACAGAGGACTGCCAGACTGTATTCGATGAGTTAAAGAGGAGGCTGACAACAGTCCTATATTGACGTTACCATCGTGATCGGGTGGTTTCGCCATTTATAGTGATGCCTCGGGTAAGGGACTGAGATGTGTTCTAGAGCAGAATAAGAAGGTGATAGCCTATGTGTCCCGACAGTTGTAGCTGCATGAGAAGAACTATCTCACGCATGACCTAGAGTTGGCAGCCGTGATCTTCACCTTAAAGTTGTGGAGACATTACTTGTACCGAGAGCGAGTAAAAAATTTCACTGACCATAAAAGCTTGATGTACATCCTCACACAAAAGGAGTTGAACATGAGACAGCATAAATGGTTAGAGCTGATGAGTGACTTTGATATTACTCTACAGTATCATCCAGGAAAAACCAACGTTGTTGCGGATGCTTTGAGTAGCTATCCCGTAGCTATGTGGTTGACTTGAGAGCGTCACTTATTAGCAGATTTGGAGAGTTTGGGCATTGAGATCATCATTCCAGGAGTCGAGATACAGATGATGGGTATACAGATTCAGTCTGGACTGTAGAGCCTAAAAATCAAGTTGCATCATGTTTTTACTATCCAGCAATCAAGTTGCGCCCTAGAAATCAAGTTGTGCCACTGTTTTGAAGCTTAAAGGTTCAAACTGCGCCACTGATTAGGTTGCGCCAGACAACAGACTGCGCCCAAATCATATTGCGCCCAAGCCTACGTGGTGTCTGACAATAATTGCCATTACTGCCTGACAGTACTGACAGCTGACAGCACTCTAAACGAGAAAAATCTCTTCGAATCCCTCAAAGCGTGCCGCTCGAGATGATTTGATTGACAGCTGTCCTGCACACCTTGTAAGTTGCGCCTAGGTGCAATCCAAATAAATTCCCTAGACACCCTGCAAGTTGTGCCTAGGCACAATCTGAATAAATTCCTCTCATACATTCAAAAGATGCCACGTGCCTATACACTGGGTTGCGCCTAGGCGCAACCCAATCAGGCGCAGTTTTACTTGTTGAGTGAAGCTCGCGCAACCTGATAAAGTTGAGACAACTTACACTCTAAAGCAGGATGACGTGGCGCACATGCCATTAATCTCTCGAAACGTGTCTACTACTCTGTACACGACCATGCGCATCTCAATCACATGATGCCACGCGTCTAAATACAATTAGTACATGATTGTGTAACTGAATGGAAGTTGGCGCAACATAAGGGTGGCACAACCCAAAGTGGCACAGTCCAGCCTCGCGCACATCAGAATAACTGCTAAAATAGTTATTTCCATAACTCTATAAATAGAGTTTCTAATCATTATAAAAGCATCACAGAGATCAAGAACTCTTGCAAAATTGCTGCTGCAATCTCCTGAGGCTCTAGTCTTCAAGTTCACATAGTCCAAGGGATAAAGTGATCGTCTTTTGATCAGATTCCTAAAGTTGTACTTTCCTAGAAATTAACTGTACTTTTGTACTCTTTTCTTAGTTTGTAATCAAATTTTTGTTTTTGCAAACAAAATGGCAACTCTGCTGGGGACGACTTTCTCCTCCGACGAGAAAGTGACAACTCAATGTGATGTTGCGTCAATCGGCAAGACGCCGAAGACTCTGGTTGTTCAAGTCAACCAGACAGCCTATGAAGAGATGATCAACAAGAAGAGCAACAAGCGTACTATGGCTATCACCAAGAACAAAACTGTATGGACTCCTAAGTCTTCTACAGTTGTTGTTGCCCAAGCGCAACCTGCTTCTATTTCCCAGGCATAATTTGTCTCTGTGGCTCAGGCGCAGCCTGCTCCTGCTGCCCATGCGTAGTCCACTCTTCCTTCTGCCCGTGCACAGTCCACTCTTTCTGCTGCCCGTGCGCAGTCCATTCTTCATGCTGCCAAGACTCAGTCCACTCCTCCTACTGCCCGTGTACAGTCCACTCTTCCTGTCGCCAAGATGCATTCCACTATTCTTGCTGCCCGTGCGCAGTCTACTGTTTCTGCTGCCAAGGCGCAGTCCACTACTCCTACTGCCAAGATGCAGTCCACATATGCTGCTGCCAAAGCACAGTCAATCCATCTTGCTGCCAAGGCATAACATGTTGCGAGGGCGCAACCAGTAGCCCATATGGCTATGGCGCAACCTAAGCACTCAGTTGTCCAGGCGCAATCTGCTCACCATACTGCTATGGTGCAACCTAAGAACTCAGTTGTCCAGGCGCAGTCTGCTCACCATATTGCCCTGGCGCAACCTTAGAGAACTAGTCTCTTGGCTATTCCCTCTTTCTCTCCAGTTCTAAACTTGGAGAAACAATATTCTAGTGCCAAAACTAGACAGAACAAAGGGAAGGGTCCTTTGACACTTCCTCAATTGGAGCAACTTATGCCCAAGGTGGTTCCACAACAAAACAGAGGGAAACACTTTTTAGATAACCCTTCACAAAATAAAAGAAAGTACCCTTTGGTCTTTTCTCAATCTTCCCTAGTCTATGATTCAGAGGAAGATAGATCAGATTGTATTTCCTTAAACATAGGTCTTCAAATGTCTGCCAGAAGAAAGAATACTGATCAAAGAGGTATCTTGCCTATCCATATGGGGACTGTTCAAGATCTTCCAACCTTGCATATCTCAAGATCCAAGCAAGGAAAATTAACGGTATCTCAAACAGAGGCACCCGGAGCAGAATTCTCCGATTTACGTGCTTATTTTAATAGGTGTCAATCAGTATCAACTTCGGTGAAACGCAAGAATCCTATGCCAAGGGCCAATTTTCCCCAGAAACAAAATTTTGAAAAGAAGGACCCAATCACTTATGCCAATGAGTTAAGTACTTCTTTGTACACTCACGGCACTAAACATCTTAAGAACCAAAATTATATTCCTAACATCATTAAGGAATATGTTCCTCCGACTTCTTTTCGTCCTGTAGTGGTGACTGATCTCCGAGAATATATTACACAAAGACGGAAGACCACAGAGATGTCTTACTCACCTCTAAATAACTCGTCAGAACGCCACTGCCTTCATGAAGTGCTCATCAAGTGTTGTTGTCAATCAGCTAAACGATCTGTCTTCGATCGTCTAAACTATACTTCAACTCCTGAACCTATGACGGGAGATAAAGACGAGCTATTATATGCTTCTGTCAACATGACTTCTCGAGACACTGGGGGTAGAAAATCTCCAAAGCGTGGCTCGTCTCGTAATCCGAGTCAGCAATATTTGAGACAACTCCATGAATCCAGTAAAGGAATCTTTCAACATACCAGATCGAAAGATCGAAATTCGGATCAGGATGTCTTCAATCAGGAAGATCTTCCCATTACTCATCTAGGAGAGGATTATTTGTCTGATTTTGATGCAGATAGTGAAAGTTCTGAACAAACTATCTTATCAATAATGGCAAGAGAGGTTACAGCATATGACATTACAGAAGACCAAGATGCTTCTAGTTCAGCCAGTTAAGAGCAATAAATTGCTGCACTGGAAGACAAACTGAAGACCATGGCTGAAATGGTCGTAAGTATGCACACTATAATCATGGCCCAACATGCAGTGCCATCGGTTATTAATCCTGCTACAAATCCTGAGCTCATAGCATCTTCTTTACCTATTAATGTTGGTCTGGGGGTACCACCTCCACAGGTTGTGTCTGTACCAATTCAAGCTGCTCCCAGGCAGTCTGGTACTGGGGGTAGTAATTATCATGTTGTTCCTCATCCTAACAATTCAAATCAGCCTACTAATTCCCAAACATCAGAAGATGCTAATGAGGCTGTAAAACTCTTACGTACTCAGTTTGAGGCCTTCAAGCAAAAGGATGGTCTACAAAGACTTGGGATAAAATAACATTATCCTGCTGAATGAAAGGAGGTTCAATTTACTCCTAAGTACAAGCTTTCCACTATTATGTTGTTTGATGGCAGCACTTCTCCAAGTCAGTACATCAATCACTTTGAAGTGATGACTGGCCAATTGCAGCCAAATGATGCTCTCCTTACCAGAGTGTTTGTCGGTTATTTAGCCGGTGCAGCATACGACTGGTACCGTAGTTTGCCTGATGGTTGCATAACTTCTTTTGCTGGTTTCAAGCAAATGTTCTTGGAACGATTCTATGAGGGAGTCAATGATATGACTATGTCTGCCCTTATTAAAATTAAACAAAGACACAATGAATCCACAGAAAGTTTTATTGAAAGATTCTGCCGAGAGGCACTTAAAATGCCTTTAGGAACTCCATCTGCTGTAACAATAAACACTTGCAAATCAAAGTTGTTGCCTATTATCAGCATGTGGACGGGATCAACACAATTCTAAGATTGGCCTTCTTTAATTGTGAATGCAAAGGCGGAAGAAGTTAGCGCTGAGAAGTTCAAGCAGTTAGGAGTTCAAATGAATCATCCTAACCAAGATGAACATTCCACACCCGGTGGTAATAATCGCCAGAACAATCGTAAAGGTAAAGAAACATTGGCCATCAATCTCAAGGGCAAGGAGTCGTTGGCTATTAATGTTGCTCAGACGGCACCTACTCCATCAGCACCACCACAGAAAGCACCTCGTCCAAAAGAAGAGTATTCTTTTGACGAAGATGATATTATGAGCATCTTTGATTGCTTAATCAAAAGCAATAAACTTCAATTGCCGGAAGCAAAACGGCCAGAAGAAGTAGGTAAAACTGACCACCCTAAATATTGTGTTTATCACAGATTTATAGGGCATCCAACCAGAGCATGCTACGTACTCAAAGGCAAAATCCAGGAGATGGTCAACTCTGGAGCAGTTACCCTCCAACAGGATGAGAAGACTGTAACGGCCAATGTCATCTCCGTACAGTTTGGTGATTTCCCACCACAACTAGTACAAGATGGTGTTGTCCCCATTCCAAGGACTACTCTCGAAATTGTGAACCTCCCACCTCCCAAATATGAAGGACTTGTTCCCTTATCCACTGATAAAGGAGAAATTATGTGGATTCATCCAGATCTGGTAGCAGACTTTGAAGCGCCTTCTCCTTCCAATCAAAAGAAGCGCTCTAAAACTAAAACCAAAAGCGGCAACATGGTATCCTTTGAACCGGTAGCAGAAGAAGAAATTCTAATCGGCACCAGATCTGGGAAACCTTATCTTCGAGAATATTTCAAAACTCAAGAGAATCCTGCCCCTTCTTCGGATGTTCCTCCTGTATCATCTTCTCTTGCTGAGAATGTACCATCTACATCCTCGCAGGTAGTGGAACCAACTCCTTCCAAACCAACATCAGTAGACAAGGGAAAATAACATGTCCGCTTTGATAAAGCATTAAAAAAGTCCTTATCTCTTGGACTTGAAAAGCCATATAATTTTGATATATTGGCTCAATTGGCTAACACTCCAGCAAGATTGTCAATATTTGAACTCTTACGTCTCTCAAAAGAAACTCGAGAGACGTTAAGTGAAGCCTTAATGCAAGCTGATGCTTGTCTTGCTCTCCTCAAGAAGCCTGAAAATGAGCCTATCAGCTGTACATATTGTCATAGTGTATTTGAATTAATGCCCAACATTACTTTTACACAAGATGACATGCTTTTAGAAGAAAATCGTCATGATCGTCCTCTCTATTTCGCGGGATATGTGGACACCATAAAAGTCGATCGCATTCTGATTGACCCAGGGTCTGCTCTTAGTATCATGCCGAAATCTTTGCTAGATGCTTTGAAGATTCTAGTGTATAATCTTTCTACAACTATCACTACCATCTTGGGGTTCAATCAAAGAAGAAGTGAACCTTTGGGGAAGATACGCCTGAAACTTCAAATCGGCAATCTTCGTACAAAGGTGACTTTCTATATGATTGATAATCATGGCTCATATAATGTTTTGTTGGGAAGACCATTCCTCCACGAATACAACATTGTACCTTCTACTCTTCATCAATATTTCAAATATGTGGATGGTAATGGAGAAGTACAAAAAGAAGTCGCGGACCTTAATCCTTTCAAGGGGGTTGAAGCGTACTGCAATGACTCTCGTATGTACAAAGAGGAATTCATGAAGGTGGTGTTAGAAATAGATACAGATGAAGAACAGAAAGGCATGCCAAATGATACTCTGGTGATTCCTGTCAAAGGACGTACTTTCTGTCCTCAGTCTTCCAAACCACTGACTATCTACTTTCCTTCTCACAAGAAGCAGCCTCCTGGTGTTAGTCAGGAACAAAGGGAGCTTACCTCTTCTGAGCCACTTGTAAATGACCTTCGTCGTAAGAAGCCCCCTCCTCCTTCTCGCTCTTCTTCTCCTCCTCTAGTTATCAATCTGACTAAGCCTGTTAAGGCTAAATGTCCTGTTGTAAATGATGGTGTAAAAATCAATAAAGCATCTCCTTTGTAGTATATTGATGTCTCTTATTATACTCAATGTTGTTTGGATATGCTAGATAGCTTTAAACCACTTACAATAGGAGTCATATCATATCATCTCTATGAAATATGGTATCATTGGATTCAATACAAGAATCGTACTTCTTAGTACCGTCTCGAAAGAAAAGTGAAATGCCTATACTTTTTAATAAACGAGAATAACAAAAATCATGCTTGACAATTATAATAAAGATGATACATGAAGGCTACAATTACGTCGCTATAGTCCACAATCTAAGGCAATCATCCGTAAAATGGGCTATGATTTTAGAACTGGTCTCAATAGCGGTAAAGGAAGACGAACTCCTCTTCGTATTTCTGTTCCAAAAGGAAAATCACAACAATATTACAGTAAAGTGAAGCGGGGATTAGGTTATACTTTACCACTTCTAACTCCAGAACCTTCTGAATCCGATGAAGATGAACGATCTAACTCTTCTGATTCCATTTCATGGGATTATGATACCAGTATTGGTCATGTTCATCGAATAACAGTATTTTCTAATATGGTGTATGCCAAATTCTCAGAAGATGACGAAGATGATATTGAAGAAGCTCCTGAAGTGGAACCTTGGGCACAAAGGATGGACAATCAGTAGGAACTCCATTTTGAACAACGAGAGCCACATACTGAGGATTAACTAATTCAGATCGATGTTGGAGAGAAAGATGTGCCACGACCGATCTTCATTAGCAAAAATCTTCCAGAAGATGATAAACAAGAATTGATTCACCTTATTCGTGAATATATTGATGTCTTTGCCTGGAGTTATGAAGATATGTCGGGATTAGATCCTCAAGTCGTAACTCATAAACTTAACATCTTATCTAATGCCAAGCCGGTCAAACAATAGCAACGGCAATTCAAGCCTGAAATGATGGATGTGACAGATGATGAAGTTAAAAAGCTTATAGCTTGCAGTTTTATCAGAGAAGAATAGCATCCTGATTGGGTAGCCAATGTCGTACCAGTTTTGAAGAAGACTAGAAAAGTTTGAGTGTGCATAGTTTTCGAGATCTTAATGATGCTTGTCCTAAAGATGAATTCTCTCTCCCAATTACTGATGTCATGATCGACAATACTTGTGGATTCGAACGAATTTCTTTCATAGATGGGTTTTCTGGATATAATCAAATCCGGATGAATCCTAAAGATGAAAAACATACTTCATTCCGTACTCCTCGTGGGGTATACTGTTATACAGTCACGTCTTTCGGTCTTAAGAACGCAGGTGCAACTTACCAGCAGGCTATGAGTACTATCTTTCTAGACCATTTACGAAACACTGTCGAATGCTATGTTGATGATATTGTCGTCAAAAGTCGTCTAAAGGAAGATCACATCCAAGATTTAAGAACAATCTTTAATCTAATACGCCAACATCAACTCAAAATGAACCCCACCAAGTCTTTCTTGGGTGTCTCTAGTGGCAAATTTCTCGGATTCGTCATTACCTCTAAAGGTATACACGTTGATCCCGAGAAAATCAAAGCCTTTCAAGAGATGCATCCTCCACGCAACCTAATAGAGCTACGAGGATTCTAAGGTCGACTTACGTACATCAGGCGGTTCATTTTGAATTTATCTGGATATTGCAGACCATTTACCCAGTTAATATAGAAAGATGTATCTTTCATTTGGATGGAAGAATGTCAACAAGCATTTGATGACATAAAGCAGTATTTGATGAATCCATCGGTCCTTGTGCCACCGATCTCAGGAATACCCTTCTTAATGTATGTCTGGGCGATGGACCATTCATTGGGAGCACTGCTGGCTCAGAAGAAGAAAGAAGGTCATGAACAAGCCATCTACTACCTTAGTCGGACGATGATTGGAGCTGAACATCGTTATAGTCCAGTGGAGAAGGAATGTTTAGCCTTAATGTTTGTTGTTCAAAAGACAAGACATTACATTATCGGCCAAACTATTCATGTTATTTCTCGAGTCAATCCTCTTCGAGTCTTAATGAAGAAGCCCAGTACACTCAATTCTAGGCTTGCTTCATAGGCCATATTATTAGCACAATATGATATGGTGTATGTTCCTTAAAAGTATGTGAAAGGCCAAGCACTTGCTGACTTCTTAGCAGCTCATCTTGTCCCTGAAACATCTAAGCTCTATGACAAAATTCCAGACGAAACATTGGAATCAAATATGATCTCAGAAGAACTTCCTACTTGGTGTTTGTTCTTCTACGGAGCTTTTAGAATTGGAGCTAGAGGCACCCTTGTCGCTGGAGTAGGAATTATTCTTGTTTCACCAGATGGATTAGCCATTCAGAGGGCTTATTCCTTAGATGAGTCGTGCTCCAATAATGTAGCAAAATACAATGCTTTGCTCATTAGACTCCAATTAGCCAAACAACTGGATATTGAATATCTCGAAGTATATAGTGATTCAAAACTGATTGTTAATCAGGTTAGAGGCATATATGAAGTCTGACATCAAGATCTGGTACCATACCACGAAGCAGCAGTCCGAATAGCTTCTTCATTCAAAGGGTTCTTTATCGAACATGTACGTCGAACTTGCAATACAGAAGTTGATGCCTTAGCTAACCTGGCTGCGGTATTGGCAGTTCCAGTCAAAAGACAACAAATGGTTGTTATCTCTAATAGAGAACTATTTTGTATTGAAAACAACCATAATATTGAATTCAGAAATTCAATTGAAGTCAATGTCACCAGTGAAGACTGGAGAGCACCTTTCATCGACTTTACAGTGTATGACATACTACCTGAAGATCCTAAAGAAGCTACAAGTATTCGTCGGCGATCGCTTTGATTCTATTATAATCATACCACTAAAACTCTCTTTCGAAGAACTTTTGATGGATTACTTTTGAGATGTCTTGTTGGTGATGAAGCAAAACAGATATTACGTAAAACTCATGATGGTTTTTATGGAGCACATCAGCTTGGTCCTAAACTACAGGATCGTATCTGACGTATGGGCTATTACTAGCCCTCTATGGTATCAGATGCTATTGACTATGCAAGAAAATGTCGTGCATGTCAGATTCATGGGAATTTTATTCACCAATCGTCGAAGTTTCTTCATCCGACTGCTGCATCATGGCCCTTCGAAGCTTGGGGCATGGATATAATTGGTCCTATCAATCCTCCTTCATCTAAAGGACATCGGTTCATCTTGGCTATAACTGTCACGACCCGCACCCTCTGTGAGGGTACGAAAACGTAACAACGCCCAGCCTACGCCGCAGTGTCGGCGGTAGAACGCTGTCCTAGGTCAATTATCTAATAATATAAAGATACCTGTACAGTATATACACTCCGAATGGAGGTGACATAACAGAACAGTCTCAATCACATCTAAGGCAGATACAGAATAGTAAAGGTAGATAGAGAGATCAAAAGTACAATGTAATACAATTAAGAGAGAGAAAATCTAAGTGTCTAATATAACAACTCAAGAACATCCAGCTCAATACAAGTCTCTAATATATATACAATATCTCAGAAGAACAACTGAAAGTCAAATAACAATGCTGAAAGAAAACTAAAGCCTAGCTATCTAGCCTAGACTATGGGAGTAGCATCTTGTACTGCAGCTGGGTCCTCCAGAGGAACCAGGTCGTAGGTGTCGTCTAATCCTGCTCCGTAATAGGTGGTATATAGGGCCTCCTCCTCATCCTCTATAATATTTTCAACAGGTCCAGTCAGGACAGGAGCGAGCACAGTACATCTCAACAGATCATAGCAGGTTAGAAAATATAATCATGCAGTAAAGTAAGATACATGAACTGAAGAAATACAGTATGTAAATAGAGAGAGAACTGTAATAGAAATATCTACTATACATAGAGAACTAACAGTGACTAGTGAGTCAGAGTAAAAAATAAACATGTGAATGGCATAGGAGATTTATGACTATAGCTAAGAGAGTGATTCATGACTACAGCTACTTGGATAATATTCACATGCCTATTTCTATTCCCCCATCCCCAATCAATACACACGGATCTGTTCAAGTTATGTTAAGATTCGTAAAACTTCACATGGCTCATAAAATGAGTGATACGTGAAGGTGATTCATGATGGCTCTGTGAACATGAGAGTACATGTGTCACAAGCGATTCGTGAATCATAGAAAGCATAGAGATATGTGATGATTCGTGAAACACACAAAATATGCAGTATCCGATGCTCCCGAGGGAGATAACATCTCATGAAAAGATCCATATAGTACCAATCCGTGTGACCAATGTGACAGTATCAAGTAAAGTAATTTAAAACAGGAAAATAATTCTAAACAGGATATGAAATTATCAGAGAATGTACTCGCCTAGTTTCCTGAATGTCCAAAGAGAATATACTGTCCGAGGAGTGGTGTCTGTCTCCTATAGAACAGTATAAGTCACAACAAGTCTAAAATAAGAAAATAGACTGCTACAATGCATCTACATGAAGTTTGGGGTCAATCTAGGCTATAGTCAACCTTTGGTCAACGCTAGTCAACCCTAACAGTCAAACTAGGTCAATTCTAGTCTAATTAAGTCAAACTAGGTCAAACGAGGTTAAACTTGGTCAAATATGGTCAAACTAGCCAAACTAGGTCTAAACAAGTCTATCCTAGCTAGAACACACCATACACTAGTCTATAGGGTACTACACATGTGTATATTTCATATACACATGGCCACCCAAGGGTACCCTAGGCTATGTCATCTAAGTTATAGGCCAACTACTTAGGCAATTAGCAATACTCTAGGCTATACATCTATGCACTCCATATATATATATATATATATATATATATATATATATACATATATATATATATATATATATATATATATATACATATATATATATACATATATATATATATACATATATATATATATATATATATATATATATATATATATAGAGAGAGAGAGAGAGGGGATATGTACATCTAGGCAATGTGGGTGTTTGTGAGTGTGTGTGTGCATAGACTGAAAACAGCATGTGTGTATACTTGTGTGTAGGCTAGTGTTCAGGACAGTGTACCAGTGTACAGGAAATTAGGGAGTGTGTGAGTGAATGAGTGTAGGCTAGTGTGTGTGTGTGTTACACATAAAAAATCAGTGTCTCAGTTCAGGAAACCAATTGACAGGGTCTTAGGTGTTCAGGAAACCCAAACAGTGCATCCCAATCTCAGGTTTCTAGTTGGAAAAAAGGAAGAAATCAATTCATGTTACCAACTAAAACTAACTTCATTAAATCCTAAGGAAACACATATGACAGGAATTGATTTATAGTTTAACAGTAAAATAGGAAAAAACATGTGACAGATTTCAGTTGTGAATGAGGGAAGCATGTGTCAGTGCAATGGGTCATGTGTATGTGTACTCAGGAATTCAGGGATCAGTTGGCATGGTCTCAGATTTTTGTGTGACCGGGATGTGGAAATGTGTGTGTGTGTTTGAGGAAAAAAATAGTGTGACAGTTCCATATATGTGTGTGTGTGTGTCTAGAAACATTGTGTGCATTTAGAGTTCTCAGGTTCAGTCAGGACACATGACAATATAGAGTGTGTGAATAGAAGGAGCTACACTGTCATGTGTGTGTAGTAATATAGAGTGAATCAGTAAAGGGGGTGCACTGTCTCAGGTTCCAGTTTAAGGGGTTTCAGTCAATAGGTTTCAGTTTAAGGTGTTCAAGTGACAGTGTAGAGTTAATGTACCAAAGTGTGTGGGTAAATCATCACAGAAAACAGTGGCATGTGTGGAGGGGTGTGAGGAAATTCATTTGTGTGTGTATATGTGTTGAGGGGTGTGAGGATTAACAGGAAAACAGAAATGTGTTCAGGATTTTGTGTGTGTTAGATGTCAGTTGTGTGTGACAGTGTAGAGGCAATGTGATTCATAGGACTGTTAGCAATGTGAGGAAACAGATAGTTCAAATCTTAAATTTTTAGTTTCCTGAAACTGTTGACAGTAAGCCCCCAACCCAGCCATGTTCTCAAGTTTTAGAAAAACCATTGACAGTTTATTTGTTTTTCAAAACAGTTAACATATCAAAAATCGATTTCGAATACCCATTCCTCATCACAAGTCATACACCATAATAATCATCAGCCATTACACATGTAGATGAACTAATCCTAACATTTAACATCATTTAAAATAATTTAAAAATTGTAAATCAAAATCAGAACTGAATATCTCAGCCATGGTATCAGTCAAATGACAGAACACCAAGGGAATTCGAATTTTCGAATTCAAAATCACATCAAGACGACAACCCAATGGTTGGTAAAGGAAACATCCCATGTGTACAAGCTCCACACTTCATTTCGTGTCACCGAAAGCCGGACACCGCGTGTCCACCACAAAACAAACACTTACAGTGCACAAAACAGACACAGTGAAGAGCGCATGTTCACGCGTATCGTGTACACAACACGACACGAACTAGGATACGTGCTCGTGTCAGTGGGTGCACCTAGGGTAGACCTAGGTCTGACACACCCTGAATCGTGTCCTCGTGCTGCCGTGTCAGACTGAACAAGCCGTGTCAGTGAGGGAAAATCCAGTGCACAGTGTCAGTGAAATCCCAAAGCGAGGCCTCGTGCGTGTCCGACATGAAACCATTGGACTCGAGACTCAAGGGGGAGACTGTCAGTCATTGCCCCTTGGTCTATGCCAAGTGGCACGAGTCCAAACTTCGTGTCCAGCGAGCACTCGCACTCGAGTAGCAGGGGACAGAACTGGACTCAGTTCCAGTGTGTTCGTGTCCCTCGTGTGAACACGACACGACTCGAAACACCTATGTATCAACAAAAAAATTCAAGAGAAACCCTAGATCTACAAATCCATCTAATTACATTTCAAAAATATGAAAATTTATTCCTATGTGGCATTTCTACAAACACCTAGTATACTATTACGATACGTGTCCGATACGGACACGAAATGGACACAAATTGTGCCCAAATTTTTGGGACGGCTAGGAAACCCTAAAACCTAACCTTATATGCAAAGAAATCAGGAAAAACTATGAGTTTAGATGATTTACCTATTGAGTATCAAAACTCAAGAAAAGCTTCAAAGAGGGGATTCCAAATGGCAATTCCAAATCTCCAAATGGCATGCAAACTGAGGTGCTCCTCCAAAATCAGTATATAAACATAAATTAGATCCTATTGCAAAAGACTAGGACTAAAAAGGAGCTAAAATGAATTAATTAGGAATTTCTAAGGTTGGAGATTTACCTCTTTCTAAACTTGAGATCTATTTCCAAGAGAGGCTAACCCTAAATGAAGGAGGCACTAAATAGGGGTGGGAAACCCTAGGTTGGCTGCCATGGGTGGGTTTAATTTGGTTTTGGGCTTAAGTCATGGGCCTATGGCTTAATCACAAGTCTTAAAATTGATAAATCATAATTCATTAACTTAAGCCATAAGTCATGAACTAATTTCACTTGAGTAATCCTTCCTACCTTAAAACTAATTCCTAATGACTAAAAGTAGGTTAACTAGAGTTAGACTAGGGTCACCAACTAGGGTTAGTTCTAGGTTTGTCTACAAAGTCTCAACTAGTCAAGACTAACATAACACATAGCAATATTTAATTAATATTAAATTCACACAAATTCTCATAAATCATAATAAATTCAAATAAATCCTAAAATGGCCAAAATACCCTCTAGGCTAAAATATATTAGTTAAACATCCTAATCACATGGCTAGGCTCTAAGGTTACACTAGTCAAACACCAAAATCATAAGTCATGATTTAAATAGTTTTAAAATGATTAAAAATTACCAAAAATCATATTATTATTTAAATATCATAATTAAATAAATTAAAATACAAAATTTCAAAATTACCCTTATTTTAGAAACTGGGTGTTACAATAACCGATTATTTCTCGAAATGGGCTGAAGTTATACCTTTAGCTGAAGTAAAGACTAGTAGTGTCATCAACTTTATCAAACTTCATGTGATATACAGATTTGGTGTACCTCGTCGAATCATCCATGATAATGGGACATAATTTGTCAATCAGAAGTTTACTAGGTTCTGTGATGACAACAGAATCAATAATGTTGCTTCTACGGCCTATAATCCTGCGGCTAACGGGTTAGCTAAAGCATTCAACAAAAATATTATCAAACTCCTTAAAAAGTTTGCTTCTATTAACAAACGTGATTGGAGTGAAAAACTTGGAGAATGTCTATGGACTTATCGTACTACAGTCTGTAATCCTACAGGTTGCACACCTTTTTCTCTGGTATATGGATGTGAAGTTGTCTTACCATTAGAAATTCAAATTCCATCCTTAAGAATTGCTACTGCTAATGAACTTACAACAGAAAACAATGATCATCTCCGACTTCAAGAGTTGAAGGCGCTCGATAAGAAAAGGCTACTGGCCCAACAACATATCGAACTTTATCAAACCCGTATTTCAAAAGCTTTCAATCGCAAAGTCAAAGTGCGAACATTTCAGGAAGGCGAGCTAGTTCTTACAGTCAGACGTCCTATGACTATGACCCATATGAGCAGAGGCAAGTTCGAGGCAAAATGGGAAGGTTCGTATGTGGTAAATAAGGTTTTCTCAAATGGAGCCTATCAATTAACAAATATGGATGGCAGAGTTGCTATGATGCCTATCAATGGTAAATTTCTCAAAAAATATTATGCATAAAAGCAAAATGTTCTTCATTCAAAGAAATGATGTAACTAAAAGTTCATTTTATTCAAAGGCAGAAAAGAGTTACATAATATTAAGGACGGGGACGAGGACCCGATCCTTCCTGATTAAATACATGATTGGCCAGTAATTCAAACATCTCGTTGTCTGAACACACTAGCAACTCACAGGCAGCCACCCTTAATGCTTCTTCTTCGGCAGTTTTCCCAGGCTCCATCAGTTGGCAATCAAGTCCTGTTCTGGTGCAGGAACAGTCCAGCCTTTACCCACTTCTTTTTGAGGAGGCACCGAAGGCTCAGCAGGAGGCGTTTCGGTCATTCCTTCGATCTTCGGAGTGAGCAAATCCTTGGAAGATATTTTGTACAGAAAGAAAAGAAATTGACGACATCTACGAAAGTTTTGCTCTATTTATAGACAGAACGACTAGATAGTCGGCTTCGAGAACCGATGCGACTTTTACTCTTCAAAAGAAGCCCAACTGTTCATTCATTTATAACTGTTCATTCATTCTCTTCTTTAAGAATCGAGGTGACTGTTCATTCATTCATTCTCTTCCTCGAGAATTGAGATAACTGTTCATTCATTTAGCATCTCTTTCTCGAAAACCTAAGTGATTGTTCATTCATTCACTTTCTTTGACTTATCATTCATTCATCCATTAATCTTGGCATTTATTGTCTCTTATTTACTTTATTGTAAATAACAGGAATTCATGTCCCCCGTACCTCTGAATTCCGATTATCTACATTAGCAACTTGTCACGTCCTTATTACCTCTGATAAAGTTGTCTATTGAAATAACAATATTGCTAAACTTTATATTCTGCCACGTCCACATTACCTCTGAGCAGATATAATAAATATTGTTATTTTCTAAATCAAGAGATATATCATGTCCAGTACCTCTGAATATATTTCCTTTCTATTACTTATATCTATAACAAGATATACAACAAGTAATGGAACCACATAAAAAATTTCTTATTTTATTTCTATTTAAAAAAAGATACATTGTAATAAAAAAGACAAAAAGTTTTCCTCATTCTACTCTGAAAGATAGGTAATAAGTTCTACAATTTGCTTCTTCAGAACTTGAACTCTTTTATCACGAAAATCTAGCACTCTCTGCCTGGCTTCAACTTTTCCTGATTCAGGATCGAAAGGTTGTAGAGCAGCAGTTTAACGTGCTAGTTCTTCATTTTGTAGACGTTTAAATTCCTCCTTCTGATGCTTCAGAGCTTCCATTTGATTTACAGCAGCTTGGTGCAACTGATTTTTTTGTTCTAGGCTCTGCTTGACGGTATTGAGTTCTGCTTGAAGCTAGGCAATTTTAGCCTCTAGATCAACAGCCTTCTTCTCTTCATCTGCAGCTTTAGTTTTATGGCTCTCAGCAATAACAGCTGCATCAGTAATTTGAATATCTAGTTCAGAGGATTGTTTAGTAAAAGCCAGCAAAAATGCTTCAAAATTGGCTTTACTAGTCTCTGCTTCTCGAGCTATAGCATCATATTATGTGTTTATTAGTTGCTCGATGTCTCCTCTTTTTAGCTCCTTGTAAGCTTTAATTGAGCCCTCCAGCTCATTCAAAATGTGTTCCAAAAATGTAGCATGAGCCTTATCTCCTTGGCTTCGGATACCTCCAATCAAGAATGTAGAAGGAGTTCTGATGGTACTGAAAGGAACATCTTCTCTCTCCATTACTCTATGAACCAGAGGCTCCAGGGATGTAAAAAAAACTTTTGTGAAGGAGGCCACCACAAATTTGTTAGTTGCCATAGCTCCTGGAGTGGCTACTACGTCCGCTGGAGTCTTTATAGTTTTAGTAGGTGGAGGCACTTCATCTTGAGCGCTAATGTGAGAAGAGCTCTCCTCCCCTGCTACAGTCCCTGTAGGTTCTTTTGCAAATCACATATGTCATTTATATTAGTAACATATAATGCTGAAGGTGCTATAACAAATAGATCATGCTTAGAAATTTACCTGAGCTGGGTACATCACGAGCAGTCTCAAGAGGTTTGACTGTCTCTGACTGAAGCTTTGACAGGGTCTCTGCAGACATAGTAGCCTGACTACTTCCTGCTCCCGATTCAGTCTGAAGTGGCAGAGTCATTGGAGTTTGATTTACTAATTCTGCTACCACTCCAGATGTCTCAGGTTTCTCAGAGATTATGGGTTCATCGATCTTGGAATTGATATGTTCGTCATCGATAACCACATTATCCTCATCTTCAGCAGTTGAAGGATCTTCATCAGCTGGGAGTTCCTGAGGTGATGGTGCATTCACTAAAGTTTGTTTTTTTAGTAATGTTATTCCAATCATCAGCATATGTTTTATCACCAAAGTCGCAACCGGCTAAGGCTCCAATCATCGCCTCTTCAGAATGAGTAGACTCTTGAACTTTTGGAGGATCTTGTGGAGGCAAATCATTCTCTGGAGAGGTGGCTTTCGGACTTATAGGCGTTGGAGATGTAACTGTTATCCCTGCCACAGCAAGTATATTTGCGAGAATATATACCATCATATTTTCTAATCTCGAAGCTTCTACGGTGGTAGTAGAAGGCTGGACATCTGTTGAAGTGACCAATGCAAAGAAAGAGATAAATTTAATATACATTTTCTGATATATTAGGGTATATCACAATTTTGATATTACCTTCTTGAGATGGTATTTCTTCAGTGATTACCAACTTTCTCCTAACCTGGAGAAGATGCGACCAGCTCTTCAGTAGCTCCGGTACGATCGTCCTCCGGATAGATCAAAGAGGTAGATGTTCCTCCTTCTGTGACTCTTCCTTGCTTCTGAATAGAAGAAGGAGTGATTTCCTTCTCTCTAAGGAAGAACTGAGGAGCATCTGTTTTGACTGAGAACGAGTCGTTCTTGTAGTCGTTGGTTCATTTATAACCAGTGATGTCCTTTTCTTCTTCTCAAGAGCTCTTGGAGAGTCGGGTCTATTATCCCGTTGAGGAGGTACCGTCGTCTCCTTCGCCTTTCTTTTCTTCAAACCCTTAGCAGGGGATTTCTCTTTCCGCACCTTTATGGATACGTCCAGAGGATCTTGAACTTCATCAGCATAGTTCATTAAAATTGATGCCTCCAGTGATGGATCTGCAGGATCTTTGTCTTCTGTATCCCGAAAAGAGTGAGCAGTGGGTTTTCCCTGTTTGGATCTCTTTTCACTTGCGAAGCTGTATGCAGGATGGAAGTTTTCAGCGAATGTGTTTGCTGAAGTATAGAAGTTTGCGTATGTATATAACATACGCGGGCCTTGTGGAAGATTGTAGGGCATGGAAAATATAGCTTTTGTACCCTGGGCGTTGTAATAGCTCCAGGCCCTAGCCCCATCGATGAGGTAACCCTTGGCCTATAGGCAAGTGGTGGCGTTACCCACATGAAGCTGATCATATCCGAACTGCCGTACAAATCGACTTGGCAAGTACGGTTCCAAATAGCACTATTCCTCGAATCTATAGACCAAGTGAGAGGGACGGATCGCTTGCAGCCACGAAAAGATGGGTGGGCTTAAACGGAGTAATTCTGCAGTTAACTCCATCATTTGTGGAGACATAGCCTCATACCCATGAGGAGGCCCAACACACTGAAAACTTTATCCCGATCCACGGTTCAAGGCAAATCTACACTCTGAAAGAGCAGTATATTGCCAGTGAGCGCTGGAAAAGCGTCTGATGAAGTCTCCGTCGACAGTTTCCATATCAGGGTTCATCAAACAGGAATGATGAAGCAATAGCCATCCGAATAGATAGGTATATGGCATCTCGGTACGAGGGAAATCTTAACTCGTCGCTTTGTCATTTAGCATGGTCTGTACAAAAGAATGCAATCCTGCGGTCAAGTGGCATGTCATGGCCGATAAGAGATCCATCTTGTATCCAAAGATAAGACGTGATGTAGCAAACAAGACGCCCTGATGGAATCTGTCGACTGTACTGGCTCCTGGAACTATAAAGCGTCGTAGCCATAAAGATAGAAAGTCCGCTAGCTGGGCCTCTTGAGACATAGGTCTGTAACCCTGTCTAAGGTAACTCTGGAGAGTGTCGCCAACCTTGAACGGATGCAAATCCTCATCCAGCGTGACATCTCCATGTTCATGTTGCTCCATCAGATATTACATGTTGCTCTGATTGAAGGGTTCAAAGAAATGAAGAGCACAGGCTTGATTTTCGAGTGGCTTGTCTTCCCGTGCATGACCCAAGAAGAGATATGGCATCCACTTTGTGGTATAACAAGTACCTACTGTGGCACTTTTGTAGTAGAGCGAGCAGATCTTATAGTGTTATAGTAACTCTTAGAAGACAGCAATCATTTGAGGGTTTTCCTATGCCATAGCATCCAGTTCGTCATTTGCGGGCACATACTCTTCGTATGGATTATCGTCCATTGGTAGGTGAGAGAGATATTCTAGTTCATGAAGAGCAAATCATATTTCTCTATGGGGAGTCATGAAAGTCCCAGTGCTTTCATTGTACCTCTCTACTAGAGCCAAGAACATATGAGCGTTCGGGCGAATGTCATATACTGTAGTCCAGATAGCATTGTAGAGACCCAGATCGAGGAGCTTGTCCTTGAATTGATCCAAAATCCAAATAGACAAACTGCTCCAGCACTTTATCTCTGGGTTAACCAGACCTATCATACGCATAGCGCAGTCTGGATATCTTCCTTCAGCTTTGGCAAATATATTTGCCAAAATGGGTATTCTGACCGGAAGGAACAGAGAAGAATCCTCGGGGGGGATGCAGCTTGGCTTCAAACCTCTTAATATGTACTGTACTTTTCAGAGGTACTATAAAAGAGGTCCCTGTTCTTCGGACCCATTCTGTAATAGATTTTGCCGACTCTCGCCTGCTGAGTGGGAGTCAGATCCTATGATATTCTTCTGGGATAGCTGGCAAAAGCATATTGGGATAATGCCATAGACCTTGATATTTCCGTGAGGTATATGACTTTATCCTCCTTTGTGAAAATTCTCCCTTCTTTTCTGGTCTTAGGCTGGGAGGTCTTCTTGATGGCATCCCCGAATAGAAAGGCAGGTTTCTTGTGGACCACAGTATCCAGACTTTCAAGAGGTTCCCCGTTCATTAAGTTCAGCAGGGTTTGATTCTCTTGGGCAATAAGGAGGGTTCTTCGTGCTTCAGGACCGTCGTACTGAGGAAATGTGACATGAGACAAATTCTTCTTGTACTCCGGGATATTGAATGCTGAAGCAAATCTTTCAGCATTAGGGTCTTCCCTAAGATCAACTACAAAGAAATACATGAATAAAAATTAGAAGCAACAAGAGTGTGCAACTTTATAAAAAGCAAAACAATTAAGTTATACTAAGTTGTACAAATATCCCAGATTGTGCCAATAATTAAGTTGCGCAAAATCTTGAGTTGTGCGACATTCTGAGTTGCGCAACATCTTAGGTTTTGCAACAATTAAGTTGTACAACATTCTGTGTTGCGCGACAACCTGAGTTGCTCAACATACTGTGTTGCGCAAAACTTAAGTTGCACAACATCTCAGGTTGCACCACACACTAGATTGCGCCTCAACTTAGTTGTGCAATATTTTTGATTGCGTAAAAACTAAGTTGCACAACAGCATGCGCAACACGGTTCGTAAGAACGAACAATGTTCAAATAAAGCAACCACACCCTAAGAAGGGGTGGCCCAAAGTTCGTGATGCGCCACACTCTAAAAAGAGGGGCACAAGTCAATAGGAAGGTCAAATCTGCTTCGATGTTCGTCCTTGATCACCTTCCAGTGCTAGGTTGGCCATCTCTCGTCGAGAAGAGGGCGACGCATACTGAGGCGCGCGAGTCGATGGAGCACGAGTCGAAAGGGCGGCGATACCCTTTCCTTTGTCGATGGCGGTCTTCTTGGGAGCCATGTCGTCGAGAGAATAGTCGGAGAGAAGGGTTGCGAAAGCTAAGAGTATTCTTTCAAAAAAGATTAAAGTGAAAGTAAAGAATTATGATCGGATTAACAAAGGTTATTTATAGCCTAAAGATAGAATCTTAACAGTCGCCTTAAGTTGCGTATGAAAAATCGTAACAAACTTACGACAGACTGCACGAGATAGGCGCAACTTGACTCAGTCATTGTCATGATTCAAAGTATTTCAAAGTTTTATAAAATTTCAAAATTCGAAAACTTTGAATGGGGTCTTGTAGAGCCAAAAATCAAGTTGTGCCATATTTTTACTACCCAGCAATCAAGTTGCGCTCCAGAAATCAAGTTGTGCCACAATTTTGAAGCTTAAAGGTTCAAACTACGCCACTGATTAGGTTGCGCCTGACAACAGACTGCATCCAAATCATATTGCGCCCAAGCCTACGTGGCATCTGACAATAATTGCCATTATTGCCTGACAGTACTGATAGCTGACAGCTTCGAATCCCTCAAAGCGTGCCGTTCGAGACGATTTGATTGTCAGCTGTCCTGCACACCCTGCAAGTTGTGCCTAGATGCAATCCGAATAAATTCCCTAAACACCCTGCAAGTTGCGCCTAGGCGCAATCTGAATAAATTCCTCTCATACATTCAAAAGCTGCCACGTGCCTATACAATGGGTTGCGCCTAGGCGCAACCCAATCAAGCGCAGTTTGACTTGTTGACTGAAGCTCGTGCAACCTGATAAAGTTGAGACAACTTACATTCTAAAGCAGGATGACGTGGCGCACATGCCACTAATCTCTCAAAACGTGTCCACTACTCTGAGCACGACCATGCGCATCTCAATCACATGATGCCATGCGTCTAAATACAGTTAGTACACGATTGTGTAACTGAATAGAAGTTGGCACAACATAAGGGTGGCGCAACCCAAAGTTGCGCAGTCCAGCCTCGCGTACATCAGAATAACTGCTAAAACAGTTATTTCTAGAACTCTATAAATAGAGTTTCCAATCATTGTCAAAGCATCACAGAGACCAAGAACTCTTGCAAAATTGCTGCCGCATTCTCCAGAGGCTCTAGTCTTCAAGTTCACATAGTCCAAGGGATAAAGTGATTGTCTTCTGATCAGATTCCTAAAGTTGTACTTCTCCAAAAATCAACTGTACTTTTGTACTCTTTTCTTAGTTTGTAATCAAACTTTTGTTTTTGCAAACATGGACTAATAGATAGGATTCGAGAGGTACAGCACCAGGATGAGCAGCTGAGGAGTATCATAGTGCAGGCGCGGGCCGGTTTGTAGAAGACTTCACTATTGTAGAGGATGGTTCATTAACGCACGGGACGAGACTATATGTACCTAGTGGAGACCTTTGAAGAAGGTTATACAGGAGGTGCACCATTCTCAGTATTCCTTGCATCCAGGAGCCAACAAGATGTACAAGGATCTGAGAACCCACGTGTGGTGGTATGGTATGAAGCAAGTGGTGGCATGCTTCGTTTCTAGATGCCTTGTGTGTCAGCAAGTCAAGACCGAGAGGTAGGGACTAGGAGGTTTCCTTCAGCCACTGATAATTCTCGAGTGGAAATGGGAACATATCACCATAGATTTTATCTCCGGTCTTTCACGTTGGTCGGGAGGAAAGGATGGAATTTGGATCATCGTTGACAGGTTGACCAAATCGACCAATTTTATACCATTCAAAGTGGGGTTGTCTACGAAGAAGTTGGCAGAGCTATATGTAAAATAGATAGTAAGATTGTACAGGGTGCCAGTGAGTATCGTCTCCGACCATGACAGCAGATTCACGTCTCACTTTTAGAGGAGTCTATAGACTAGCTTGGGCACTCAGCTCAAGCTCAGCTCAGCCTATCATCCACAGACGGATGGACAGTCGGAGCGAACCATTCAGACGCTCGAAGATATGTTGCGAACATGTATGCTAGATTTCGGTGGCTCGTGGGAGGACCACCTTCACCTCGTGGAGTTCTTCTACAACAACAGCTACCAAGCTAGCATTGAGATGTCCCCTTTCAAGGCATTGTATGGATGGAGATGTCGTACCCCATTATCTTGGAACGACATGGGCGAAAGAGTACTGTCGGGAGCGAAGATGGTAGTAGATGTTCCAGAAAAGGTCAAGTAGATTAGAGAACGGCTTCGCATGGCACAAGACAGACAAAAGCACTGGACTGACAGTCACCGAAGACCGTTAGAGTTCGAGGTATAGAATTTTCTTATTGTGGCTATGTGTATACCTATAGGACTCGTGCTAACGTCTTGTGAGATTCTAGGTTGGCAACTTGGTGTTCTTGAAGATATCTCCAACACGTGGCACGATTTGTTTCAGTGGAGGCGGTAAGCACAGCCCAAGATTCATTGGACCATTTAGTATCCTTGAGAGGATCGGTGTAGTGGCATACCGATTGGCTTTGCCGCCTGCACTAGAAGGATTGCATAATGTATTCCATGTATCGCAACTGAGATGATACATGGCGGACCCCAGCCACGTATTGGATCACTCAAAGTTCGAGGTGGGACCAAGTCTTAGCTACCATGAACAGCCTGTGGAGATTTTAGACCGCAGAGAGAAGGTGCTACGGAATCAGACGATCCCTTTGGTTCAAGTCGCAAGGAGATATCACTCTCCGGGCGAATCCATGTGGGAGAGGGAAGATAAGATGTGCGAGCGTTACCTCTATCTCTTCGAGCCATGAGGTACACTTTTTTTTTGTACCCATCTCAAATTTCTACAAAATTTTTGTAAATGAGATAGATTTGTAAGTCCATAAGCCCAATTTATTTATTTATTTTATTATTGACACATGATTTAACTCTCTAATACATATCTAAATAGGTTAAATAAGGAAGATAGTAGTTCTTGCAAAAAGAAATATGTAAGGGGGTACATTACAAATTTTCCAATTAAAACTTAAAAGCTGGCCGACCCCCTTGGAATAGCCCTGTTGTTTGAAACAGGATCACTAGGGGATCTTCTCCAAATCGATCAGAGATCAATTCAAACCAGGATTCAAACCAATCTTCCCTTGTCATCTATGCCATATATATATATATATATATATATATATATATATATATATATATATATACATAGTATGGTAGTAGCCGTTTCCCTACTTTTACTCACCAGAACCCTAAGACCTCTGTTCGCAACGACAACCGAGGAGAAGTCAGGAGAGGCAATCGAGAGCAACGATCCACACAAGAGGTACATAAACCCGACTTCCAAATTTCAATTTTAGTTATAAGCATAGAGTGTTTGAGTTTATGTCTAGGAAGATCTTTCGATCATGTACTAGAAGACCAGTAAGTTTTGAAGAGAACCCATGGTAGAGTTTTGGGTACCTTAGTTTCAGATATTGTTTACTCTGCTCACATGTCAGCAGGACACATGTGTATTGCTAGAAGCTAATAGGTATACGGAGTATCATATGATCAGAGAATTGATATATGTATATATTTGTGTATTGTACTCGAGTATCAGTAAGGGGCCTTAAGAGTAGACTAAATTGAGTTAAACAAGCATATGTAGAGATGAAGTGCATATGCAGAGGGGTATTCAAAACTGTAGATAATATCACTATTCCAAACTACAAGAACATACCAGTTTTGGTATCAATAATCAAGGACCAGTTGTAGGTGATTCATCGAGATGAACTTCTAATATATCAATATTGACACCTTAATAACAGATATATGGTTGCCTGGGATTATCAGCCATTACCTTAATTATTAGATATTGGTTGCACTCGACTGGATTACTGTTGGTATCTTGTGGTATCAACCATATATAGATAGTAAAATGCATATCCTAGGTCAGTGACATGATGCATTATAAATATATGGATTTTCCTTGTCTCTTATTGATACTGACATGTGAACCTTTCCTTGTCTCCTATTGATACTGACATGTGAACATTCCTTTGTATACCAAATTGACACTGACATGTTGAATTACCTTCTTGTATCAAATCGAAACTACTACCAAATTGGCCAACTTAGATGTATGTTGCTGCTACTACTGCTGTTACTTCTAAATTGGCCAATTTTATAATATTTGGCACCTTAAACCAACTTCGAAATGTATGTTGCTGTTACTACTGATGTTGTTTCTGATCCCCCACACATTTTCGTTAAGGCTATAGGATGTGAAGGTAGAGATGGTATAACTGGGTATAATATTAGGGCCTTGACATGGCTTGACTGTCAAAGGGATGGACTGGGCACGCAGCTCTAAAATCCAACTGGGACTTTCTGTGTAACAGAGTAAAGGGAGGGGAAGATCCTAAGTATTCAGATGTCCTGCCTAGGATGAAATTAGGCCAGGTAACTATTCAGTTCAGTATATGAACTGTTGGCTTTTACAGAGGGATTGCACATAGATAGTAGCCATAACTAGTCATAAACAAAGGTGTGGTATCAGTTAGAGGTTAGTGTAGGTTCTGCCTACAGAATCTATAAAACAGGGCAGGATGTTGCAAACTATAAACATGTTAAAAAATCAGTTGCACTATATATTATGGATACAACAGAAGTTGGGCTCTACTAAGTATATCAATATAGTACATTATGAGGAATTAAAATTAGTTAAAGGCATATAAGTGAATTCTAGTACAAGAGTGAAAACTAAGATACAACTCATGGGTGTAAATACATATAGATAGATATAAATATAGGGATAATGGGTTAACAAACAAATTAGGTAATTATTGAACCAATGCCTGAACCTTCTAGTTAAAGTAGAAGTTGAGATAGAAATGACGAAGGACCTAACAAGTAAATGAGTTGCTTTTGTTTCTATAGATTATATATTGACATTGTAAATGTATAAAATAGGTTACTTGGACCTTGATACGGATTTTGACCCGTAGCAGCAGCTCAGGACCTCAGGCGAGTACATTTGTTGTTTGTTTTCAATATTGCTAATTCCTATATCACACTGTTCAGTTATATCATAAATGATTCTTGATACGCTCGTCACACGATAGCACCTTATGTTTCTTATTCATGTCATATTGCATGCCTTGTATATGGTATCGAAAAGGGAAAGTACTAATAGATATATGATCAGACCTTAGCTCATGTTTTATTTTCTGCACAATATACCTTGTTAAATAAAGTAGACATTGTTAAAGTAGACCTTGTAATTAACTTAGACCTTGTGGTGTAACTGTCCCAGACCGATCACATATCGAAAGGTACTTCAAATCACATAGATAGCATTTACTGTTGTTTACTCTTTAACTATAGTCATATATATATATATATATATATATATATATATATATATTCTTGTGTACATTTCTCATGTCTCTTGTTATCAGTACCCTGTTCATTTCATCATGTATTTTATGGCTAACTTTTGTCTTATAGTGGTTACTATATATTTGGAACTGCACCCAATGAATTGTACTCGTTTCATCCTGACTAGGTAAACATATTTAGGTGATTGTGATGAGGACTTATGCCCTGACCAGTATGGTCCATACATGGAAGACATAGTCGAAACGAACGTTGCCTTTCAGGAGGAGTTTGTAGCATCTGACCACATTGCACATGCTTAGATATCTTTAGTTAGCTTTGAGACATGTAGTAGATATTGACATTTGACTCTGAGACATGTAGTTTGGGATTTTGTTTATCTTTGGATTTTATTCAATTCATATTCTGAGATTATTTATATATTTTTTTATTTCATCTAGAGCTGAGTTGTGTGGTCTTGTGGTGTTGTCTCCCAAGTGGAGTATTTTTATACTGCATGGTTATTCATCATATTTTGACTATAGCGTTCTACCGCTGACACTGCGGTATAGGCTGGGCGTGCGCACGATTCTTGTCCAAATATTGGGTGCGGGTCGTGACACGTTTTTATGGTGGCCCATGCAGGTTAGTTTTCACAAAAACTGTAAAACCGTGGTAGTACTTAAGTTAGTCGTACTACTACAGGCCTGCGAATAGGATTAGGATTTTAGGATTGTCCCCACATGTTAAATACGTTATTGATCTCTATATTCGACTTCAATTACTCCTTGAATTGCATCATATTTGAATCTTTCCACCGTCTAATGATTTTCCCTTTTGTCAGCCAATGGTTTCGCAAGACAGGAACTGAAGAGCAAGTAGGTAACTCTAGAGGAGGGTGAATAGAGTTTATGACAATAATATCCAATTAAAAATTAAACTCTTTCACCAATGGTAAATAATCAGAGTAAATGCGAAAATTATAAAGAGCGAGAAAGCATACGCAAATACAGCCGATTTTAACCTGGTTTCCTTCGTGGAGGACCAGTCTAGGCCTGAGAAATCTAGCTCAGGATTAAATCCACTATCTGTGAAATAGTAGTTACACCTCGTGCCTTTTCTTCAGAAGAGCACGTCAACTTCTTACAGAGATCGCAGTGGCGATGCTTGGAATTTTCCAAGCGACTTTTCAACTCTTGCACAAACTCCTAACTGAAGAGCACTGAGCACTTTGAGGCTTAGGGAGCTTGTGGCTAGTAGATGAGAAGGGTAAGGCTTGTATAAGGCTTTAGAGAGAAGAGAAGAGAAGATTGGATGATTCAAAAAGTGAGAATTCAAGTCCTATTTATAGGGTTCTAGCCAGGCAGAATTCGACCAGAATTCTGGGTCAAGAATTCAAATTTTTGGCCGTTGGACAACTAGCATACATCAAACCCTAAAAATTAGGGTCCTGTAATTTAGGGGACAGAATTCGGTCTGAACTCTGTGTGGAGGCAGAGTTCAGCCCGAACTCTGTCTCCATAAGACAGAATAGTTCTAATGGGCTAATTGAGCTAGTTTGGTTTCGGTGGAGCTTTTGGTTTGTGGTTTGGATATAGGTACAGGCCCAAACTACTCAGTGCGACTCAGTTTACATTTATCTAGACTCAAGAAAAGTAAAAATATAGACTCGAAACATAGTACACTGCAGGTACGAGCTGTCGTCCGTCTTGTACTGAGTTCAGTCTTGATGTATCATATTGAATTATAACAAGTATCATATTGTCAATTTTATCAATATTTGGTTGACTGTGATTTTGTGTCAACAATCTCCCCCATATTGATAATTGACAAAATGATATTTGTATATTCAATGTTCATGCCTGGACACATTTATAAAAGCAGTAGCTCCCCCGTAATCAGTGCAGAGCTAGCAATAGCTCCCCCGTAAATATTGCGTCGTTGTAAGCCAACGTTCCTTTTTGTCCTGATAAATACAATCTTTCCCAAAGCACAGATACACAATATCATATGATAATGTGAATATCAAATAATTTTCCCCCTTTTGTTATTTATCAAACACAAACAACCAGAGAATTTATAAAGGAAAATAACTGGCAAGCACACCAAAGTAATCATAAACTGCATAAAGTGTCTCAAGAGTCACAGATAATAGAGAGGTCTAATACAATAAAAAACAACTACATAAACTAGAAAGCCATAGGTCATAAAGAGTAAACATAAGATCCTCAGCATTATCAGCAAGTGGGAGACCACATCCATCACGGAGCTCGTGAAGGTCCAGCGTCGTCAGATGGATCAGTGAATGAACGACGAGGATCCACGAAAGCCGTATCCGGATCCAGATAGCGTATAACCCAAGGGTCATCGATACGGTATCTGTCGCGAGCAGGGTCCCGCTCCATAGGAATAGGTATAGAAGAATGCCGAGACATAGAGTACCGGATGTCATACAGTGATTTGCTGATGGCACTCATCTGCAGGGTGGTACGGTAGTCAAGCTGGGTCCAGCGATCATCCTCTAACATGAATCGATCGTGGAGCATAGTCTGAATCGACTCAACAGTAGCAGGTGGAGGAGGCACAGGCTGCCCAAGAGCAGGTGCGTCATCCTGAGCACCAGAGTGCTCGGACTCAGCAGGTGAACCGACAGCTGCCTGAAGCCACCGTGCCTTAGATAGAAAGGCAGGGAGCAGGAAGGAATTGGCACTCATCAAGTGGGACATGAAAAGCACAAAAAAATCATAGGAAGATAGAGAGCATAGACCAAAGACCTTGGCTTCTTTCTAGCATTGATCATCCAGTCCATCATGGTACGTGGAAGATTAAAAGGGACATGGAAGTGTAGGTGATATATAGCAGAAATCTCAAAATATGAAACCTCATCAGTAGATCCCGCTTTGGGCAGAATCGTGGAAAAGACAATGCGATGAAGCTCATAGAAGTAGGGGTTTAGAAATTTGGCAAGAAGCTTTCGTGGACGTGTGTTTGGGGAACACAAATCGTCCTTGAAGCTTTCTAGGGATGACCCATCGGTGAATTCAAACTTGCGAGCATCAACAAGTTTCTCCCATGAGTTAGGTTCCAGAATTTCAAGATATTTCGCAAGATCAAAGTCATCAAATGATATATCAATGCCAGCAACACGTGAATATAAACTTGTAGCATCATGAGTAAGATTGCAATAAAACATTTGAATGGCATTTAATTAGATAAGTGAATTTGTAGTGACAAGTTCATTAAGACACAAATCATGGAATAGGGAATCATATTGAGAAAATATGGTGAAGTTAATAGGATGACCCGCACACACGGGACGAGATCAAAAATTATTGAACCACTCGTTTGAGGCTTCCAATGATACAAATATGCGATCATCATACGTGTTAGGGTCAATGGGACGAGGTGGATTGAACAACGGGTGAATGGGTTGTTGAATAGGTTGTTCAATAGGTTGTTCAACATGGAGAGGAGGATTCGAAGAGGATGCACCCTCGGTTTGAAGCCTTTTTCCTCTATTAAACAACTTAGGAGCCATGAGTAATAAAGAAAATAATAAAATTTAGATGGAGAGAAGAGTGAAAATATACCTCAAAAGGATGATGAAGGATGGAAGAGAATGATGCAAGAAACCCTCTCCTTGAATTTGGAGAAGAAATATGCACTAGAATGAGAGAACTAAGGTTAGGGTTTGAAAAAAAAGAGTTTGGAGGAGTGTTAAAGGTGGCAATGGAGGAGAGAGAGGGAGAACCCGGTTATAATGTTAGGTGTTCGAATGGTCGGAAGTAATCTGGACCATTGGATCAATTTCAGATCAGCGACTGAGCCCGCTTGAGGTTCTGGAATGACCAGACCGAATTTGGTCCAAACTCTGGGATTAGGCAGAGTTCGGCCCGAATTCTGGGTTCTAGGGCCAGAATAGAAATCAGGCTAAAAATAGGTGAAAAATAATGATAGATAAATAAGAATGAAGGAAATAAAATATGAATATGCAAAAATAAGAAATCTAAGTAGAGAATTGCAAAAAGTGAAAGCTGAATCAAAAGAATAAAAGTGAAGTTTGAAATTTTGAATTGAGCAAGTTATAAATAAAAGTATACCATGTAATAAACAAGGAGTTATGACCCAATTCATTATGGTGAAACTGCCA
This sequence comes from Iris pallida, assembly GCA_029216955.1. NCBI lineage: Eukaryota > Viridiplantae > Streptophyta > Magnoliopsida > Asparagales > Iridaceae > Iris > Iris pallida. The sequence goes on from JANAVB010031617.1 coordinate 32,949,190, forward strand.
TGGGGTAGCTGCAGAGGCCGGATCCCAGCTAGCGGTAGTCCTGAGGACTAGTACACCATGTCGCTTAGGCTTTTACGCCTTATTGTCAGAAGGACCCTTTCGGCTTGTACCCATAACAAATTCACCATAAGGAACCAAGACATAATCGATATTTACGCAGGTCACTTTAATGAATAACAGCTTCATTTCCTAGTTCACGACATAGAAAGTTGAAACGCTCTTCGGATAGTGGTTTAGTAAAGAAATCTGCCAGCTGATGATTAGTGTCAATAAATTCTAAGTTTATAGTGCCATTTTGCTGGTGATCACGTAAAAAGTTTTGACGAATTTCAATATGTTTTGTACGTGAGTGACATATAGGGTTCTTAGTAAGGTTTATAGCACTAGTGTTATCACAGAATATAGGAATGTGCATAAAAGAAAGGCTGTAGTCTGCAAGGATTTGCTTCATCCACAGAATTTGTGTACAACACCGACCAGCTGCGATATATTCAACTTCTGTTGTGGATAGTTCGACGGAATTCTGCTTCTTGCTAAACCAAGAGACTAGAGCCTTGCCTAATGAATGACACGTGCCGCTTGTACTTTTACGGTCGACTTTGCATCCTGCGAAATCAGCATCTGAATAACCGATAAGGTCAAAGGATGTGGATTTAGGATACCATAAGCCCACTATAACCATACCCTTAAGGTATCGAAAGATACGCTTAACGGCAGACATGTGTGATTCCTTAGGATTAACTTGATATCGAGCACACAGGCAAATGCTAAACATAATATCGGGGAGACTAGCAGTTAAATAAAGTAAACTACCAATCATACCTCGATACATACGTTGGTCAACAGGTTTGCCGCTTTCATCAGGTTCTACCTTGGTCGAAGTAGCCATAGGGGTACTTGTAGTACCCCGTCCCTACATCGTGCCCCGTACTCAGTCCACGGGGTGCGCAAGAAAGGAACACTGTCGCTATCGATTCGATCGGGACCGATAGGTCGGGATCGACCGAGTCGATCGAACGGGAGCGGTTGAATTAAGATCCATTCCTCGTTATGGAATGTCTTTTTCAGAACCAAGTCCCATATTCAGCGGATTGTGCCTCGAGGTTTGACTCTGCGGCTGAGTCGGGAGAGACCTTCCGTTGCCCTGCTTTTCACGCCGCTTGCATTGGTTTTGGCTTTGTTTTCTGAATGCATTTTCGTGAATATTTTCGATAGTTTTCATGGATTGCATTCGAACTAGTATTTCCTATCGAACTCCTTGAATAATGCAGTGTTCTAATCGGTTGCTTGTGCAATTTCAGGTAATCGCGTAGGCGACGTCTAGCGCGACCAACAAGTTCTCTCGCCGAAGTAAACTCAAGGTGAGTGGCTGACCCTTCTCTTCTCGACCCCTTCTTAGGCAAAAAAAATCGATAGTGTTGTTGCGAAGGAAAAGATAAATGCAAGGGCACGAACACGAAAGAATGAGCAAGTTTTCAAAGAAAATGTAGGCTATGTCTTAACAACTAAAAACATGTCTTTGCACGGTCATGGACAACTTGTCGACAAGGTAGAGTTTCCCCGTAACGGCAACCCAAGGCCATGGGACCGTTTCGGCCGAGAATAGAAACACGGTGTATAGCTGTGCTGGATGATAGCACGGGTTAAGCGGGGACTTGCAGCGGGGCTCGCTACTTGCGCTACAAGGGCCTCGATTAACAAAAGCTATCGAGTGCAGGATGGCTTGTTTAGCTGTCACGCCCCAGAACCAGAATACTGGAGAGCGGGGGTAGACATAGCCAGCTACGTATATGAAATGGAATCCATCTCGCTATACGGTCACGGCTGTCTAGATACATGAGGGTTTATCTACAAGCCAACAGTCTCTTAAGGTCATGAACAAGCCTAGTGTCTCAATCACAAGCAAGTAAGTAAAAGTCACAAGATGTATGATCATTAAATATACAATAGTAAGGCGTCCCAAACATTACATATTCAGTTGATCATGAAGCTAGTCGTTACAAAATGTCAGGACTAGCAAGAGTTTAGTCATACATGATCAACCCTAGGATCTGTTAATCATGTTACAGCCCGTAGGCAGACAGTAAGTAAGTGCAATCGAGCTAAACAGGCGCTCGTCGGCTAAATGCCTCAAAAGAATATTTTTACAAGGGAGTGGGAGAGCAAAATAAAACCCACTCATTGCCGGGATTCCTTCTAGTGTTCACCATCTGGCAGGAAGGTCGGTAGATCCTCTGGAGCTGTTTCGAAATCTGGCCACATAAAACCAGCTGGGTCAGACCCCAGAAAGAGCAAGTGCCACAAAGGAAGCTTCACTTAAGAACTAAAACCAGCAATCAGCACAAGATATAAATAAAAGTAAGAACTGGAAATAAAGAAAATACACCAGGATGATATACGACGAGATAACCATGGAACTATTCAGATAACCAGGTTACAACCCGTAAACCAAACAAGGATCGGGGTTGTAACCCTTCGTCTGAACAGAACTTGGAATTCTCACCATTTATCGGTAAAATAAATACAAGCATTCTGGTCATTCAATAATCTGGAACAGGATCAGGGCAAGACTAGACTGGTTAGACTCCATCCAATCACTTCACGGCCAAGCAAGAATTACGGCTTGATACTTTAACTAACTAGGGTTGTCACAAGCCTAATTACTAACAAGATGCAGTGAGATTGTTCCACAGCCACAAGCCCTGCAGACCATCCAGGTTACCCGGGTTAAAAGATTAGAGTTGGATTCAGGTGGGTACATCGTCCAGGAAACGAATGTACCCTTAGGTAGCTTGAAGGGTGCAACACATGACAGTGTGCTGGAAATGTGCCCTACTCGACGGCAGGCTACAGATCCCAAGGCGTGCCCAGGTAACGGGATTGCATGTAGCTGGGAAATCTCTTCATGACTAATGTATTAATCTAGTTATTAGTCCTTAGTTCATTTCAATAGGTACTCCTGACCGTGGTACTCAGGAGTCCCATCCTAGACATGATGCAAGATAGGACTGGTTTATTTATACAAGCACAATCGCCCACGGTGTCCAGGTTATTATACAGGTCATGTCATGTCAAGTAGCCGTCGCAACAGCTTATCAAGATATAACATGTCAGGTTATCAGGTCAAGTGTACTAGTCAGGAGTGCGCCACGACGGCCACTATCAGGTCATGTCAGGTTACTCATTTCAAGAGTACACCACTACGGGTTACTATCGTGTCAGGCTCAGTTATCCTTTCCAAACATATCAAGTAAATTCGTGATTATCAAGTTAATGACAAAAGGTGTAAGGATATAAAATGGGCGTAAAATATCTAATAAAATATCAATATACAGGGCTATAGAAGAGCCAAGCTTAAGGAAAATAAAACCAAATCTGACACGCTGACATAAGACCAAGTCAGCCAAAGGCCATACGTTCAGTGCAAAAGTCATACGCTCAGTACAAGTCATACGCTCAGTGCAAGTCATACGCTCAGTGCAAGTACTCCATACGCCTCCAAAAGGCAGCGTATGAGGTCCATACGACTCCTTGTCACCCAAGTGAGCGTATGCAAGACATACGCTCCCAAAAGGCAGCGTATGGACTCCATACGACTCCTTGTCACCCAAGTGAGCATATGCAAGACATACGCTCCCAAAAGGCAGCGTATGGACTCCATACGACTCCTTGTCACCCAAGTGAGCGTATGCAAGACATACGCTCCCAAAAGGCAGCGTATGAACCGGACTGCGCTGCGCTAAAGAGCGCGCGCAGCTCAGTGGCGCAAGCTAAAAAGCTCGCGCACACTGCTCACTGTCTTCTCCAAATCAGCAAGAACTCTATGGATTGAACCCAAGCTTCAAAAGTCCATAACTTGCTCAAAACAAGTCCAAATCCAACTTTGCAAAGTTCTATCTTGGGTGAAATTCAATTCTCTCCAACATAAGAACATCAAAACCCATAAAATTATAACTTAAATAGATCAAAACCATGCAAAACCGAAAATAGAAGAAACTTAGATCTAGAACAATGGAGACTCCTAATCACAAAATGTCAAGTTCTAATGTTGATCACCATGGCCTAATCTAGCTAATGGACAAATAAAAAGTGGTTCTCAAGTGGTGGCAAGGTGCACTTGCCTAAGGGGTGTTGGTGTTGTATGGAGGAAGGAAGAAGAAGATGAATAAATAAATAAGAGAATTATGAGGAGAGAGAAAGGTAGGTGGAGATAATAAAGAGGGTGGTTGTGGTGGAAATGAGGGAGGAGCATAGGCTAAGGTGTTCCAATGTAAAATAAACCAAACCAAACCAATCCTTCTCTATAAAATAAACCAAGCCGGGTCGAGAACCAATGTACGAGAAATCCAAAATCCGCTAGTCAAGAAAATAAGATACATGCCAAAATCCAACTTCGAGTATAATTACGAAATACGGGAAACGGGGGTGACAACTCTACCCACCTTAAAAGAATTCCGTCCTCGGAATTAAATCAAGAGGCTAGAGGAGCAATAGCAAGCTATACTAATAACAAGCAAGCTATACTAGGCAATCAATCAATCATGCAAGCAAGGAACCGAAGGCATGAGGCATAAGAAAGACATTATACCTCACGAGTCAAACAAGTCGGGATATCGCGATCGGATATCATCCTCACGCTCCCACGTTGACTCCCCCAAAGAGTGATGACCCCAAGCAACTCGGACTAACTTGATAGTCTTGTTCTTGAGGATCTTCTCTCTCCGGTCCAATATAGACACGGGCCTCTCCTCATACGAAAGGTTAGTACCAACAACCAATTCCGAATGATCCAGGATGTGGCTCGGGTTCGGGATATACCGTCGTAATTGGGATACATGGAACACGTCATGCACCTCACTTAGCGACGGTGGAAGAGCGAGACGATAGGATACATCTCCTACTCGCTCCAGAATGTCAAACGGTCCTATATACCTAGGACTAAGCTTTCCCCGTACGCCGAAACGAATGACGCCACGGTTAGACAAAATCCTCAGGGATACATGATCGTCAACCGAAAACTCGAGAGGGCGCCGATAAGAATCGGCCCAATGGCGCTGGCGATCTTGGGCAACTCGAAGATGATCTCTGACTCGCCTGTCCACTTCAACTGTCTGGGCAATCATTTCTGGACCGAGCATCTGTTTCTCTCCAACATCATCCCAGGCTAGCGGGGATCTGCACTTCCTACCATACAGTGCCTCGAACGGTGCCATCTGGATACTGGCCTGAAAACTGTTGTTATACGAGAATTCTACCAGGTGCAAGTGATCTTCCCATGAACCACTGAAGTCAAGTATGCAAGACCGCAACATGTCTTCAAGAGTCTGGATCGTGCGCTCCGACTGGCCATCTGTCTGCGGGTGATATGCCGAACTGAACTAGAGATGAGTTCCCAAACTCTCTTACAAGCTACGCCAAAAGTGCAACATAAATCTTGAATCTCGGTCCGAGGTGATACTGACTGGCATACCGTACAATCTGACAATCTGCCTGAGGTACATCTCTGCTAACTGAGCCGTCGACTGACCAACTCTGAATGGAAGAAAGTGAGCCACTTTCGTGAGCCTGTCAACTATAACCCAGATAGCGTGTCGGAACCCACGGCCGAGCAAGAACAGAGCGCTTCTAGCAGCTCTAGTAGTTCGTATCGTTTGCGGGCCGGACCTTCTAATAAAATAACAATATACAGGGCTATAGAAGAGCCAAGCTTAAGGAAAATAAAACCAAATCTGACACGCTGACATAAGACCAAGTCAGCCAAAGGCCATACGCTCAGTGCAAAGTCATACGCTCAGTATAAGTCATACGCTCAGTGCAAGTCATACGCTCAGTGCAAGTACTCCATACGCCTCCAAGAGGCAGCGTATGAGGTCCATACGACTCCTTGTCACCCAAGTGAGCGTATGCAAGACATACGCTCCCAAAAGGCAGCGTATGGACTCCATACGACTCCTTGCCACCCAAGTGAGCATATGCAAGACATACGCTCCCAAAAGGCAGCGTATGGACTCCATACGACTCCTTGTCACCCAAGTGAGCGTATGCAAGACATACGCTCCCAAAAGGCAGCGTATGAACCGGACTGCGCTGCACTAAAGAGCGCGCGCAGCTCAGTGGCGCAAGCTAAAAAGCTCGCGCACACTGCTCACTGTCTTCTCCAAATCAGCAAGAACTCCATGGGTTGAACCCAAGCTTCAAAAGTCCATAACTTGCTCAAAACAAGTCCAAATCCAACTTTGCAAAGTTCTATCTTGGGTGAAATTCAATTCTCTCCAACATAAGAACATCAAAACCCATAAAATTACAACTTAAATAGATCAAAACCATGCAAAACCGAAAATAGAAGAAACTTAGATCTAGAACAATGGAGACTCCTAATCACAAAATGTCAAGTTCTAATGTTGATCACCATGGCCTAATCTAGCTAATGGACAAATAAAAAGTGGTTCTCAAGTGGTGGCAAGGTGCACTTGCCTAAGGGGTGTTGGTGTTGTGTGGAGGAAGGAAGAAGAAGATGAATAAATAAATGAGAGAATTATGAGGAGAGAGAAAGGTAGGTGGAGATAATAAAGAGGGTGGTTGTGGTGGAAATGAGGGAGGAGCATAGGCTAAGGTGTTCCAATGTAAAATAAACCAAACCAAACCAATCCTTCTCTATAAAATAAACCAAGCCGGGTCGAGAACCAATGTACGAGAAATCCAAAATCCGCTAGTCAAGAAAATAAGATACATGCCAAAATCCAACTTCGAGTATAATTACGAAATACGGGAAACGGGGGTGACAACTCTACCCACCTTAAAAGAATTCCGTCCTCGGAATTAAATCAAGAGGCTAGAGGAGCAATAGCAAGCTATACTAATAACAAGCAAGCTATACTAGGCAATCAATCAATCATGCAAGCAAGGAACCGAATGCATGAGGCATAAGAAAGACATTATACCTCACGAGTCAAACAAGTCGGGATATCGCGATCGGATATCATCCTCACGCTCCCACGTTGACTCCCCCAAAGAGTGATGACCCCAAGCAACTCGGACTAACTTGATAGTCTTGTTCTTGAGGATCTTCTCTTTCCGGTCCAATATAGACACGGGCCTCTCCTCATACGAAAGGTTAGTACCAACAACCAATTCCGAATGATCCAGGATGTGGCCTTGGTTCGGGATATACCGTCGTAATTGGGATACATGGAACACGTCATGCACCTCACTTAGCGACGGTGGAAGAGCGAGACGATAGGATACATCTCCTACTCGCTCCAGAATGTCAAACGGTCCTATATACCTAGGACTAAGCTTTCCCCGTACGCCGAAACGAATGACGCCACGGTTAGGCGAAATCCTCAGGAATACATGATCGCCGACCGAAAACTCGAGAGGGCGCCGATGAGAATCGGCCCAATGGCGCTGGCGATCTTGGGCAACTCGAAGATGATCTCTGACTCGCCTGACCACTTCAACTGTCTGGGCAATCATTTCTGGACCGAGCATCTGTCTCTCTCCAACATCATCCCAGGCTAGCGGGGATCTGCACTTCCTACCATACAGTGCCTCGAACGGTGCCATCTGGATACTGGCCTAAAAACTGTTGTTATACGAGAATTCCACCAGGTGCAAGTGATCTTCCCATGAACCACCAAAGTCAAGTGTGCAAGACCGCAACATGTCTTCAAGAGTCTGGATCGTGCGCTCCGACTGGCCATCTGTCTGCGGGTGATATGCCGAACTGAACTGGAGATGAGTTCCCAAACTCTCTTGCAAGCTACGCCAAAAGTGCAACGTAAATCTTGAATCTCGGTCCGAGGTGATACTGACTGGCACACTGTACAATCTGACAATCTGCCTGAGGTACATCTCTGCTAACTGAGCCGTCGACTGACCAACTCTGAATGGAAGAAAGTGAGCCACTTTCGTGAGCCTGTCAACTATAACCCAGATAGCATGTCGGAACCCACGGCCGAGCAAGAACAGAGCGCTTCTAGCGGCTCTAGTAGTTCGCATCGTTTGTGGGCCGGACCTTCTAATAAAATATCAATATACAGGGCTATAGAAGAGCCAAGCTTAAGGAAAATAAAATCAAATCTGACACGCTGACATAAGACCAAGTCAGCCAAAGGCCATACGCTCAGTGCAAAAGTCATATGCTCAGTACAAGTCATACGCTCAGTGCAAGTCATACGCTCAGTGCAAGTACTCCATAAGCCTCCAAAAGGCAGCGTATGAGGTCTATACGACTCCTTGTCACCCAAGTGAGCGTATGCAAGACATACGCTCCCAAAAGGCAGCGTATGGACTCCATACGACTCCTTGTCACCCAAGTGAGCGTATGCAAGACAGACGCTCCCAAAAGGCAGCGTATGGACTCCATACGACTCCTTGTCACCCAAGTGAGTGTATGCAAGACATACGCTCCCAAAAGGCAGCGTATGGACTCCATACGACTCTTTGTCACCCAAGTGAGCGTATGCAAGACATACGCTCCCAAAAGGCAGCGTATGAACCGGACTGCGCTGCGCTAAAGAGCGCGCGCAGCTCAGTGGCGCAAGCTAAAAAGCTCGCGCACACTGCTCACTGTCTTCTCCAAATCAGCAAGAACTCCATGGGTTGAACCCAAGCTTCAAAAGTCCATAACTTGGTCAAAACAAGTCCAAATCCAACTTTGCAAAGTTCTATCTTGGGTGAAATTCAATTCTCTCCAACATAAGAACATCAAAACCCATAAAATTACAACTTAAATAGATCAAAACCATGCAAAACCGAAAATAGAAGAAACTTAGATCTAGAACAATGGAGACTCCTAATCACAAAATGTCAAGTTCTAATGTTGATCACCATGGCCTAATCTAGCTAATGGACAAATAAAAAGTGGTTCTCAAGTGGTGGCAAGGTGCACTTGCCTAAGGGGTGTTGGTGTTGTGTGGAGGAAGGAAGAAGAAGATGAATAAATAAATGAGAGAATTATGAGGAGAGAGAAAGGTAGGTGGAGATAATAAAGAGGGTGGTTGTGGTGGAAATGAGGGAGGAGCATAGGCTAAGGTGTTCCAATATAAAATAAATCAAACCAAACCAATCCTTCTCTATAAAATAAACCAAGCCGGGTCGAGAACCAATGTACGAGAAATCCAAAATCCGTTAGTCAAGAAAATAAGATACATGCCAAAATCCAACTTCGAGTATAATTACGAAATACGGGAAACGGGGGTGACAACTCTACCCACCTTAAAAGAATTCCGTCCTCGGAATTAAATCAAGAGGCTAGAGGAGCAATAGCAAGCTATACTAATAACAAGCAAGCTATACTAGGCAATCAATCAATCATGCAAGCAAGGAACTGAAGGCATGAGGCATAAGAAAGACATTATACCTCACGAGTCAAACAAGTCGGGATATCACGATCGGATATCATCCTCACGCTCCCACGTTGACTCCCCCAAAGAGTGATGACCCCAAGCAACTCGGACTAACTTGATAGTCTTGTTCTTGAGGATCTTCTCTCTCCGGTCCAATATAGACACGGGCCTCTCCTCATACGAAAGGTTAGTACCAACAACCAATTCCGAATGATCCAGAATGTGGCTCGGGTTCAGGATATACCGTCGTAATTGGGATACATGGAACACGTCATGCACCTCACTTAGCGACGGTGGAAGAGCGAGACGATAGGATACATCTCCTACTCGCTCCAGAATGTCAAACGGTCCTATATACCTAGGACTAAGCTTTTCCCGTACGCCGAAACGAATGACGCCACGGTTAGGCGAAATCCTCAGGAATACATGATCGCCGACCGAAAACTCGAGAGGGCGCCGATGAGAATCGGCCCAATGGCGCTGGCGATCTTGGGCAACTCGAAGATGATCTCTGACTCGCCTGACCACTTCAACTGTCTGGGCAATCATTTCTGGACCGAGCATCTGTCTCTCTCCAACATCATCCCAGGCTAGCGGGGATCTGCACTTCCTACCATACAGTGCCTCGAACGGTGCCATCTGGATACTGGCCTAAAAACTGTTGTTATACGAGAATTCCACCAGGTGCAAGTGATCTTCCCATGAACCACCGAAGTCAACTGTGCAAGACCGCAACATGTCTTCAAGAGTCTGGATCGTGCGCTCCGACTGGCCATCTGTCTGCGGGTGATATGCCGAACTGAACTGGAGATGAGTTCACAAACTCTCTTGCAAGCTACGCCAAAAGTACGACATAAATCTTGAATCTCGGTCCGAGGTGATACTGACTGGCACACCGTACAATCTGACAATCTGCCTGAGGTACATCTCTGCTAACTGAGCCGTCGACTGACCAACTCTGAATGGAAGAAAGTGAGCCACTTTCGTGAGCCTGTCAACTATAACCCAGATAGCATGTCGGAACCCACGGCCGAGCAAGAACAGAGCGCTTCTAGCGGCTCTAGTAGTTCGCATCGTTTGTGGGCCGGACCTTCTAATAAAATATCAATATACAGGGCTATAGAAGAGCCAAGCTTAAGGAAAATAAAACCAAATCTGACACGCTGACATAAGACCAAGTCAGCCAAAGGCCATACGCTCAGTGCAAAAGTCATACGCTCAGTGCAAGTCATACGCTCAGTGCAAGTACTCCATACGCCTCCAAAAGGCAGCGTATGAGGTCCATACGACTCCTTGTCACCCAAGTGAGCGTATGCAAGACAAACGCTCCCAAAAGGCAGCGTATGGACTCCATACGACTCCTTGTCACCCAAGTGAGCGTATGCAAGACATACGCTCCCAAAAGGCAGCGTATGGACTCCATACGACTCCTTGTCACCCAAGTGAGCGTATGCAAGACATACGCTCCCAAAAGGTAGCGTATGGACTCCATACGACTCCTTGTCACCCAAGTAAGCGTATGCAAGACATACGCTCCCAAAAGGCAGCGTATGGACTCCATACGACTCTTTGTCACCCAAGTGAGCGTATGTAAGACATACGCTCCCAAAAGGCAGCGTATGGACTCCATACGACTCCTTGTCACCCAAGTGAGCGTATGCAAGACATACGCTCCCAAAAGGCAGCGTATGGACTCCATACGACTCCTTGTCACCCAAGTGAGCGTATGCAAGACATACGCTCCCAAAAGGCAGCGTATGAACCGGACTACGCTGCGCTAAAGAGCGCGTGCAGCTCAGTGGTACAAGCTAAAAAGCTCGCACACACTGCTCACTGTCTTCTCCAAATCAGCAAGAACTCCATGGGTTGAACCCAAGCTTCAAAAGTCCATAACTTGGTCAAAATAAGTCCAAATCCAACTTTGCAAAGTTCTATCTTGGGTGAAATTCAATTCTCTCCAACATAAGAACATCAAAACCCATAAAATTATAACTTAAATAGATCAAAACCATGCAAAATCGAAAGTGGAAGAAACTTAGATTTAGAACAATGGAGACTCCTAATCACAAAATGTCAAGTTCTAATGTTGATCACCATGGCCTAATCTAGCTAATGGACAAATAAAAAGTGGTTCTCAAGTGGTGGCAAGGTGCACTTGCCTAAGGGGTGTTGGTGTTGTGTGGAGGAAGGAAGAAGAAGATAAAGAAATAAATGAGAGAATTATGAGGAGAGAGAAAGGTAGGTGGAGATAATAAAGAGGGTGGTTGTGGTGGAAATGAGGGAGGAGCGTAGGCTAAGGTGTTCCAATGTAAAATAAACCAAACCAAACCAATCCTTCTCTATAAAATAAACCAAGCCGGGTCGAGAACCAATGTACGAGAAATCCAAAATCCGCTAGTCAAGAAAATAAGATACATGCCAAAATCCAACTTCAAGTATAATTACGAAATACGGGAAACGGGGGTGACAACTCTACCCACCTTAAAAGAATTCCGTCCTCGGAATTAAATCAAGAGGCTAGAGGAGCAATGGCAAGCTATACTAATAACAAGCAAGCTATACTAGGCAATCAATCAATCATGCAAGCAAGGAACCGAAGGCATGAGGCATAAGAAAGACATTATACCTCACGAGTCAAACAAGTCGGGATATCGCGATCGGATATCATCCTCACGCTCCCACGTTGACTCCTCCAAAGAGTGATGACCCCAAGCAACTCGGACTAACTTGATAGTCTTGTTCTTGAAGATCTTCTCTCTCCGGTCCAATATAGACACGGGCCTCTCCTCATACGAAAGGTTGGTACCAACAACCAATTCTGAATGATCCAAGATGTGGCTCGGGTCCGAGATATACCGTCGTAATTGGGATACATGGAACACGTCATGCACCTCATTTAGCGACGGTGGAAGAGCGAGACGATAGGATACATCTCCTACTCGCTCCAGAATGTCAAACGGTCCTATATACCTAGGACTAAACTTTCCCCGTACGTCGAAACGAATGACGCCATGGTTAGGCGAAATCCTCAGGAATACATGATCGCCGACCGAAAACTCGAGAGGGCGCCAATGAAAATCGGCCCAATGGCGCTGGCGATCTTGGACAACTCGAAGATGATCTCTGACTCGCCTGACCACTTCAACTGTCTGGGCAATCATTTCTGGACCGAGCATCTGTCTCTCTCCAACATCATCTCAGGCTAGCGGGATCTGCACTTCCTACCATACAGTGCCTCGAACGGTGTCATCTGGATACTGGCCTAAAAACTGTTGTTATACGAGAATTCCACCAGGTGCAAGTGATCTTCCCATAAACCATCGAAGTCAAGTGTGCAAGACCGTAACATGTCTTTAAGAGTCTGGATCGTGTGCTCCGACTGGCCATCTGTCTGCGGATGATATGCCGAACTGAACTGGAGATGAGTTCCCAAACTCTCTTGCAAGCTACGCCAAAAGTGCGACGTAAATCTTGAATCTGGGTCTGAGGTGATACTGACTGGCACACCGTGCAATCTGACAATCTGCCTGAGGTACATCTCTGCTAACTGAGCCGTCGACTGACCAACTCTGAATGGAAGAAAGTGAGCCACTTTCGTGAGCCTGTCAACTATAACCCAGATAGCATCTCTACCAGCTGGGGATCTAGGTAGTCCAGTCACAAAATCTATGGTCACATGCTTCCACTTCCATTCTGGAATCGGTAAGGGCTGAAGAAGTCCAGCCGGTCTCTGATGTTCTGCTTTAACTTGTTGGCAAACCAAACACCGAGAGACAAACCGAGCTATCTCCCGCTTCATGCCATTCCACCAGAAGTGCTGACGGATATTACGGTACATCTTCGTACTGCCGGGATGGATGGAATACTGCGAACTGTGCGCTTCTGACATGATTTCCTGTCTGATATCTCCACTGGGTACACAAAGGCGATTACTATGTCGAAGTGTACTATCCTCATGAATACATAACTCTGGTTTTCGTCCTGCCTCACACTCTGCTCTGAGTCGCTGAAGCTTAGAATCTGCCGACTGCGCCATCCGGATCCTCTCGACTATAGTGGACTGAACTTGCATACTGGCCATCAAGGCCACACTGGAAGGGAGAACAACTTCAATACCCATCTTCTGAAGATCTGCTAACAGCTCTGGCTGCGCTATTAGAAAATAAACTCTCGCTTTTCTGCTCAATGCATCCGCAACAACATTGGCCTTCCCAGGATGATACTGCAGGTTGACATCATAATCCACAAGTAGCTCCAGCCACCTCCTCTGACGTATGTTAAGATCCTTCTGGGTGAAAACATACTTCATGCTCTTGTGGTCGGTGAAAATCTCCACCCTGTCTCCATACAAGTAGTGCCTCCACAACTTAAGTGCAAACACCACTGCTGCCAGCTCCAAGTCATGGGTTGGGTAATTCCTCTCACGATCACGAAATTATCGTGACGCATAAGCTATTACCTTCCCATGCTGCATCAGAACACATCCTAAACCTCTGTCTGAAGCATCACAGTACACTGAGAATCCTCTGGTCCCATCTGGAAGCGTGAGAATAGGAGCTGTTATTAGGCCTCACTTCAACTGCTCAAAAGAACTCTGACACTCTGCTGTCCAAGTAAACTGTGCATCCTTGCGGGTCAACTGGGTCAATGGTGCTGATATCCGAGCAAAGTCTGAAATAAATCGCCGATAATAGCCGGCCAATCCAAGAAAACTACGAACCTCTGCAACTGTGCTGGGTACTGGCCATGACTCAATAGCTACAATCTTCTGGAGATCCACTTCTACTCCTCTTCTGGTGATGATATGATCCAAGTACGAAATGCGATCGAACCAGAACTCGCATTTACTGAACTTGGCATACAGCTGGTGCTCCCTGAGGATCTGAAGAACTATACGGAGATATTGCTCATGCTCCGCCTCACTCTTGCTGTAGACCAGAATGTCATCCAAGAACACAATCATAAACTGATCCAAGTAAGGCATGAAGATGCGATTCATGAGATCCATGAATACTGCCGGCACATTGGTTGCTCCAAAAGGCATAACAAGGAATTCTCAATGCCCATATCTCGATCTAAAAGCTATCTTCGGGATGTCCTGCTCTCTGACTCTGATCTGATGATAACCTGAGCGCAAATCAATCTTCGAGAATACTGAAGCCCCCTTGAGTTGATCAAACAAGTCATCTATCCTCGGAAGAGGGTATCTGTTCTTGATCGTCACTGAGTTCAAGGTACGATAATCAACACATAACCTGGACGTACCATCCTTCTTTTTCACAAGAAGCATCGGGGCTCCCCAAGGCGATCCACTAGCACGAATGAATCTCTTGGTTCTAAGCTCTTCAATTATCTTGTACAAGATCTCCAACTCTGACGGCGCCATCCTGTAGACTCTCTCTGACACTGGGGCTGTCCCGGGAATCAAGTCTATAGTGAACTCGATCTCCCGCTCCGGAGGCATACCTGGAAGTTCTTCTGGGAAAACATCTGGAAACTCTTTGACTATCCTGGATAACTGAACTGCTGCTACTGCCATCCGCAATACTGGAGGAGATGACTCAACTTCGCCTCGGGAGAAAGAAAACTCCGGCTCTCCAGGAATGCTAAAAACAACTCTACCAATATGGCAGTCTATTCTAGCATACTGGTTCTTCAACCAATCCATCCTTAGGACTACATCATAATCGGCCATCGGGAACTCTATCAATCTAGCGGAGAATTCTCTACCACTAACTACGATTCGACACGAGGAAAACACCCTATCTACACCCACAAGTCTATAACCAGTAAGTATATTAAGCCTTACTGATAATGACTCGGGCTCCAATCCTACCCGTGTTGCGAATCGTGCAGACATAAATGAATGCGATGCACCAGAATCAAATAAAGCTGAAGCTGGAAAGGAGTTGACGAGAATAGTACCTGCCACTACCTCTCCTGGTGCCAATCCTTCCTCCATGGTCATCACCATAGCCTGACCGTACCCTCGGGGTGCTGGTCCCCTCTGCTGAAATCCTCGCTGCCTGCTCTGACTCTGGGCTTGGACTGGTGCATACTGCTGGGGGTTCTGCTGTTGGAACACTTGGGTCTGAGGCGGCAAGGGCCTCGGCAATGGATACTGCTGCTGCTGGACCGGAGCTGGTCCTCTCACCGAAGAGCTAGAAAGGTTGGACGATGATGAACCACCCCTATTCGGGCAGGATCCAACCCTATGGTCTGGTGCTCCACAAGCCAGACACAATCCCTGTGCCCTGCGACATTCTGCCACCACATGGCCTGGCTTCCCACAATGAGAACAACCTACTGCGGAAGATTGCTTCTGCTTCTGCTGCTGAGGGTGCATCAGAGTTGAATGCTGAACCGACGTTACTGAGGCCGCTCGCCTCGGAGCTCCAATAGTCAAAGCCCTGGCTGCCGGGGCCGGTGCTGAAGACTGATTCATCTGGCCGTGAGATCTCTTCCATCCTCCGGTCCTATCCACAATCCTCTGGGAGGTATACTCATGCTTCCGGGCTGCTCTCAAGACTACATCAAAAGTCTGATGCTCAAACTGCTCAACTGCCAACAAGATCTCCAGGTGAAGTCCCTGCTGGAACCACTGGGCTCTATCATACTCGGTTGCCACCAAGGTGGGAGCAAACCGACTAAGTCTGGAAAACTCGGCCGCATATCCGTCTACCGTCCTGTCTCCTTGCTTCAGATTGGTAAACCTCGTCTGCAGATCATACCGAGCCACGGCATCGAAATACTTGGTCTGGAATCTCTCTCTGAATACTGCCCAAGCAATGGGTGCTGCTAATCCAACGGCCTGCGCTGCCCACCAGCTGCGGGCAAGATCTAACAACTGCAGGCGCACAACGGCCACCTTTTCATTCTTTGGGGTCCTGGCTGCTTCTAGAATCACCTCTGTGTCCTGAAGCCACGCATCTGCTGCGATAGCATCTTCACTACCGTCAAAGAATAGAGGGTTCAAGCGTTTGAAGCTGTTGGCCGCGCTGTTACCCTGATGACCACCCCGGGTCAAAGCATCCGTCACTGCCTGGTGTAAGGCATCTCCACGCCGGTCTTGGGAAGCTATCAAGGTCCTGACGAGTCCTACCAAAGTGCCGTCATCATATTCTACAGGTTGAACTGGCTGGACTGGTAGCTCTCCGCCAGAAGGTACGACTCTGGAGGCTACTCCGGAATGCTGGGCTTGATCTCCAGGTTGCTGCTGGTCCGCGGAAGGTGCTTCGTCTTGCTGGTCGGTAGGACCACTAATAATGTTGCTGAAGAAAACGACATAGGAAACAATAAGGAAGGGCCAGAACAGATCAACGATACAAGCATATGATCAAGACAAGAATCCAGGGATTCAGAAGATACGAGCAGAGATCAAGGACGAATACTGATTGAGACATCTATTCGGTAAACCCTCACATATCTTGATTTACAAGACCTGCATGGGCTACCACTTAAACCATGTCACGCCCCAGAACCAGAATACTGGAGAGTGGGGGCAGACATAGCCAGCTACGTATATGAAATAGAATCCATCTCGCTATACGGTCACGGCTGTCTAGATACATGAGGGTTTATCTACAAGCCAACAGTCTCTTAAGGTCATGAACAAGCCTAGTATCTCAATCACAAGCAAGTAAGTAAAAGTCACAAGATGTATGATCATTAAATATACAATAGTAAGGCGTCCCAAACATTACATATTCAGTTGATCATGAAGCTAGTCGTTACAAAATATCAGAACTAGCAAGAGTTTAGTCATACATGATCAACCCTAGGATCTGTTAATCATGTTACAGCCCGTAGGCAGACAGTAAGTAAGTGCAATCGAGCTAAACAGGTGCTCGTCGGCTAAACACCTCAAAAGAATATTTTTACAAGGGAGTGGGAGAGCAAAATAAAACCCACTCGTTGCTGGGATTCCTTCTAGTGTTCACCATCTGGCAGGAAGGTCGGTAGATCCTCTGGAGCTGCTCCGAAATTTGGCCACACAAAATAAAACCCATTTATTTTGTGATTAATTAAATAGTGTTTTAGTATTATTATTATTAGTAAATTTATTATTATTATTATTATTATTAAATATTTTTGAGTGCAAAAGATTTCGAAAAGTAATAATTAACAACATGGCCTTTTTTGAGTTTAGACCCAGACCCGAGTCCGAACCCAGACCCAGGCCTGAGCCAAACCCAACCCTTTTTCCTATTTCCAAATCTGGTTTGACTTAGTTTATATTAATAAAAAAAAGAAAAAAGAAATACTAGCTGGTCCCGTAGGACCAGCACACCCTACTCTCCCACATGAATTAGTAAAACCCCACTCCCTATTCTCATTCCCCACTCTTCTCTCTGGACCATACACAATTCTCCATCACCCCCTTTAATTCTCCCACTCCCCCACTCCACTCCCACGAACTCATCAGAGAGAAACATCCCTTAACTCTCTCATTTCTCTACTCACACTCTAACTCTCCCTCTCTATTCCTTCACTCTCTGGAAGAGAAGAGCAAACACCTCTCTACTCCTTCTCAACTCCATCAACCCATCTTCCCAAACCCACGCCCCTCCTCGGCCCGTCACCCCCGCGGCCGCCCGTCACCCCCGCCGGCGCCCTCTCCCCGAAGCCGGCCGACTCCCTCCGACGACCTCGCCCCGAGCTCACCGCCCTCTCCCCGCCGGCCCCGTCGTCTGTCCCTTAGCGCCGCCCCGTCGACGCCGCCCTCGGCCAACCGCGGGCGCCCCCTTGTGCCGCCAACCCGTTGTCCCTCCGGCCAGCACCCCGTCGAGCTCCCCTCGGCGAATCGTCGGCGATCCCCTGCTGGCTTGCTGCCCTAACTCGCTGCCATTTGGTGAGCTTTCCCTGTTGGTGCTGGCCGTGCCCTAGTTCTGATTTCTTCCAGCTTTCTCCGTTGGCGTTGCTATTACAGCACTATTTTGAGAGTTCGTCGCTGTCGGAGCTCTTTTTCTTCTTTAATATTCATCTGAGAGCTTTAGCCGAGCAATCCGAGGTATAATCCCTGTCCCGCTCTTTTTATTATCAGTCGATGATGAGAAATGGTCCCCGATTCCCTTTGGGAATTCGGTTTTAGAGACGTCGTAATTTTTCGGGACTTTCGGAAAGGTCTTGTGAATTATTTTGGATTCCCGGAATATTTCGGGAATTGATTTTTGGTATGTTTTAGCTTTCCGGATTTTTCTAGAAACGTTCTGTGATTTGTGGAATTGGAATCGGACTTCCGAAATTATTTCGGGTCGTCCCGATTATTCTGTGGATTGGTTGTGGATTTTATATATATATAAATTCGGGTTTTCCCTGGTTTAGGATTTGCAGGAAATTATCGGCGCCAATTCCCAGTTTTTGGGTTGACCAAAAACAGAGGAGATGCTGCCCGATTTTTTCGTAAATCCTGAATTATTTTTAAAATGAATTTAAAATGATTTTCGGAATTTATTCGATATTTGATTTTTGGATGACGACCGTATCGGTCAATAGACCCGGCTAAGTGCAAACGAAACCGGCCCCGCCCGGACGTTGAGGCAATTAGCCAAAATGAGGATTGGACCATATCTGAGACTCTATTTTATCTCTATATTTTATTATTAAATTCCGTTTATATTTTATTTAATATTTCAGTAGGACTAACGGCGGTCTTGTCTTATTTCAATTTATGTAAGTAAATTGTAATGGGCATAAGCCCAGCTGGCTGTGGTCTGTAACTGTAATAGCTTAGAATTTTCCTGTCATTTTTTAGTTTTGCGAGTTTTTATTATTTAACGATTAAAAAGACTAAAAAGTATTTTCGTATAAAATTAATTAATATTTTTTCACCTAAAAATTGACAAGTTTATTAATAATTAAAAATCACGTATTTCTCACTAAAATAAGAAAAATTAGCTTTATATTTATATTTATAAAAATTACCAAGTTTTCATAAATAATCTGGCAGCGACGATGTTTTCCCGAATTCAAAGTTAAAGTGATCTTTTTCCCTCGTATTAAATCAACGCACAATAATCGTATTTTTCTGTGTTTGGTTAATTAAAAGAATTAAAATGGATTAGGACACAATTAGAGATTTCAACTAGCGTAACTAGATTGGTAACCCTGGTTTCTGAGTCAATTTCTCGAATATAGAAATTCGAGGACGATCCTAATTCCCATCTTGAAGTCTTCAACTTTCAAGTCCAGTCCATTTTGAGGCAAGTACATTTTGTGTTAGTTTACAATTATTTAGTAATCGTTTTAATGCAAGTTTAAACCACGATGCAACACGGAACTCTCTCCGAGAGCACTGACTGTAACTACTGTAACTATTGGGGACTGGAGGAGTAGTGTAATGAGTATGACCACATCCAAACTACTGTAACTACTGTAACTACTGTAACTATATTAGCTTACCCCTCATACACACGGGGATAAGCCGTATCTTACTGTAACAAACCCAAGCCGGTCATATTTTATTGCCTATTCACATCACAGAACTATAACTGTTTTAAAACTGTAACTACTTTATTGTGGATTTCAAAACTGTTTAAAAGTGCATGATTCTATTATTATTTCAATTGTCAAATTAGCATGAATTGTACTTTGCTCCCTTCTGACTGGAGACCCAACATTTTAGGTATCACTGATGAGGCTTTGTTCCGCGATCCCAACTAGAAGACGAGGATTTCGAGACTGATGAGCTATTTGCCTAGTGTTTTCTTTCCTTCTTGATGTATGTTGAAAATGGTTTAAGTTGTATCTTTCATTTCATTGTAAAAGTTTAATAAAGTTTTAAATTTCCCGATGTTGAGTTGTGACAAATATAGTGTTGTTGTGTGGTTACCTGCTACTGAACAGCTTACTGCCGCCGTCTAAACAATGGTGCAGGCTGGGCATGATCCGGTTCGACCCCTTTAGTTGGGATCGGGTCGTGACATGTTTTCAGTGGTGGCCCATGCAGGTCAATACAACAACTTAGGAAAACATACCTAGAAATAATTAGAACACTAGAACATTGATTTGTCACAACATAGGTCCGAATTATATATATAAATAAATATTTTTGTTTGATTATAGACTGGTAGGCTACCTTGCTTATGTGTGCATCCTAAACCTTCCAGAGAATGACCATTGACAAGACCAATCCTGCTGGCGATGAGGTGTCATCGTCGGATCATACTCCATCTCCTCAACCAAGTCCAGGGTCTTTTTCCTTGCAGCTGATTGACCGTCCTCATAATGCATCCAGTGAAGTTTTCACTACACTGGCAATTCCTACCTCTTTTCAAACTTGCATTTCCTTGGTGGAGTACCCATTCCTGTTGCTCCACCAGTACCAGCAAATACCTCCCAAATGGTTGCCCTATTTCGAGAAATCCTGGAGTTCCAGAAAGCTCAAGATGAAGCCCAGCAGGAACAGATGAATATCACGAGAGAAGACATGAAGAAAGTCAATGATGTAGCCTTAGCTATCTTAAACCAAGTTGGAGCAGAACCTCGTCCTAGGAGGGATACCCCTGAATCTAGAAGATAGTTGAGCCCTATCCGGCAGTCATATCATAAAAAGTTATTAGCTTGTGACTACTGCAATAGGCCTGGTCACCAAGCCAATATTTGTCGCAAGAGATTGGAAAATGTTTGGCATGTGGATCTGCTGAGCATCGGGTAAAGGATTGCCCCTTATCTTTCCATCATACCAGAGTACCTATCCCAGTTGCACCTGTTATGCCACGACCTAGGGACTCTCTTCCTATCCAGCAGATCTTGCCTCCTACTATAAGGCATGATGCAGACTCGAGGTTCATAGAAGATGAAGCAGTTGGAGACTGCTCATGCAAGAGCCAGAACCATGAAGAATAGTACCTAGGACTGCTGATTAGCATTTTCTAGGAAGTTGTAACAGGATGTCCTTAGATCAATTATGAGAGTTTTTGCTGTAATTCTCCACATGAATAAAATTCTTAGTTACACCTTTATGGCAGATGTTTTTCCTGATAGTCTTCTCGGATTATCCCAGATCTAGACATAGAATTCACCATTGACCTAGTCCCCGGCTCTTTCCCTATTTCTAAAGGATGTTACAGAGTCAACCCGAAGGAGGCCAAGAAGATGAAGGACCAGATCAATGAAGGCTCTAGGATTTATTCAGGGTGGAACTTCACCTTAGGGAACACCTATCTTGTTTGTACCCAAGAAGGATGGAACAACGGATGTGCATCGATTACCAGACACTAAAGAACAAGTACCCTCTGCCCGGATCGAGGATCTGTTTGATCTGTTTGTATGGACTTAGGGTGTTTCGAAGATTGATCTTAGATCTGGCTACCATCAGATCAGGGTTAGGGAAGAAGATATTTCCAAGACGGCATTCAACACCAAGTATGGGTAGTTTTCTTTGGTCATGACGTTGGACTGACAAATGCTCCTGCTGTGTTCATGAATCTCATGAACAGAATTTTTCATGAGTATTTGAATCAGTTTATCTTCTCCATAGATAATATTCTGATATATTCAAAGACTGAAGAAGAGCATGAAGAACATCTGAGGAAAGTTCTAGAAACATTGAAGAAAAAGAAGTTTTATGGTAAGTTATCTGAACGTGGATTTTCTTTAACAAGGTGGATTTTTGGCCATGTTGTCAAGAGAAGAAATTTCGATGGAAGATAGCTGCTGTTGAAAAGTGGTATACCCCAAGTTCAATTCGGAAGTTTCTTGAACTTGGCTGGCTACTATCAGAAGTTTGTGAAGGACTTTGCCAGGATTGATGAGCCAATGACAAAGCTCACAAGGAAGAATGAAGAAATTGTGTGGACTAAAGATTGCCAGTTAGCATTTGAGGAACTGAAGAAGAGACTTGCAACAACACCGATACTTGCGCTACCCGCAGGTACCGGAGGTTTCTCAATATACAGTGATGTCTCTAGAAAAGGATTGGGTTGCGTTCTTCAATAACATGGAAAAATAATTGCTTACATATCTAGGCAATTACGGACTCATGAGAAGAACTATCCCACATATAATTTGGAACTTGCTGTATTTATCTTTGTTTTAAAGTTATGGAAGCACTACCACTATGGAAAAAAAGTGGAAATATTTACAGACCCCAATAGTCTAAAAAATGTTTTCACTCAGAAGGAGTTGAATAAGAGACTAAGAAGATGGCTGAAGCAGATGAAGGATTTCGACAT
The DNA here is from genome assembly GCA_029216955.1 of Iris pallida. Classification (NCBI taxonomy): domain Eukaryota; kingdom Viridiplantae; phylum Streptophyta; class Magnoliopsida; order Asparagales; family Iridaceae; genus Iris; species Iris pallida. The sequence continues at coordinate 32,971,715 of JANAVB010031617.1, forward strand.
CAACCTGCAGTACCATTCAGGTAAGGCTAATGTGGTCGCTGATGCACTTAGTCGATACTGATGGCGAAGTTCTTAATCAAGGACCAGCACCTGCTAGAGGACGTCGAGAAGCTTGGACTGGAGATTATACTGCCTGGAAATGGAAGGAAGAAGCTGGATGCTGATTCAGTGTTGATGAAGCTGCAAATGAGCTCGAGTCTGATGGACAAAGTCAAGGAGACTCAGTTTCAAGACGAGACACTTTGCAAACTTAGAGATCAAGTGTTGGCAGGAACACTTGAGGGTTTCTCAAATCGCCAATAATGGAGCTCTGAAGAATGGTACGAGGCTTTGTGTACTATCTGACGAACTGAGAAACAAGCTAATACAAGAAGCACACCAGTATTCCATACATCCTGGCAAGACGTATCGGGATATGTGTACTACTGCTGGATAGTATGAAATGAAGAAGGATGTATTCAGAATTGAGATTAGATGTTTAATTTGTTAACAAGTGAAGGCTAGCCGATAGAGACCCGCAGGACTTCTACGGTCAATAGACATTCCGGACTGGAAGTAGGAGCACATAATGATGGACTATGTGTTAGGTTTGCCTTGATTCCAAGGAGGGAAGAACACTAGTTGGATTATAGTGGACCGACTGACTAAGTCAGCACACTTTATTCCCTTTAAGGTTAGTTGTTCACCGAGAAGTTGGCAGCATTGTACGAGAGGCACCCCTACCGGATTTATGGAGTACAAACCGGCGGACAATCAAAGAAGATAATCCAGACGCTTGAAGATATGTTAGATCTTGTGTTTTGGAAATTGGAGGGTCTTGGAGAAGATCATTTAAAATTTGTAGAGTTTCCTTACAACAACTACCAAGTTAGCATCGTCAATCAGTGGAGTTTGAAGAAGAATATAGCGTCTTTTGTGAAGATTTTCTCGTACTAGAGGAACGATCAATGTTAGCAGAGCAGGAAAGTTGAGCCAGGTACATCAGGACATTTAAAGTTTAAGACGAGTTGGAATTAGCGTACCGGTTAGCTCTATCAGCTAATCTTGAGAGTGTGCAACGTCTTCTACGTATCACAGCTCAGACGCTACATTTCGGATCCGAGTCCTATATTGGATAATTCAGAGCTGAAGATTGGACTCAACCTTTCAGTGCCAGAGAAACCAGTTGCAAGCGTAGTCAGAGGTTAGAAGAAGATCAGAATTTGAGCCATCACTTAAACTCCTATTCCTTATCTTTTCGTTCTAAACTTGACTGATGCTGCTAAATTAGCCTAGTTTTGCAAGCTATCTTTTTATCAAGCTTGATCATGACGATATTTTATTGGGTGCACCCACTAAAATATTGTCTAATCAGGACCGGTGCATGATGGTCTGATCAACCTCGTGTACTTTGGTTCGCTTTTGTATTTTCTGCATAGATGATATCATAAATAAAACTTGTCCCTAAACCGTCTCATCCACGACTGCCTTGGAAATTCTTATTGTTGGACCTGAGTTACGAGCGTAGTACCCGTACCTGTTTGAATCTCCTACCATGCCTTTAATTTCGAGGACGAAATTTTCTAAGGAGGGAAGATTGTGAAACCCATTTATTTTGTGATTAATTAAATAGTGTTTTAGTATTATTATTATTAGTAAATTTATTATTATTATTATTAAATATTTTTGAGTACAAAAGATTCCAAAAAGTAATAATTAACAACATGGCTTTTTGAGTTTAGACCCAGACCCGAGTCCGAACCCAGACCCAGGCCTGAGCCAAACCCAACCCTTTTTCCCATTTCCAAATCTGGTTTGACTTAGTTTATATTAATAATAAAAAAAGAAATACTAGCTGGTCCCGTAGGACCAGCACACCCTACTCTCCCACACGAATTAGTAAAACCCCACTCCCTATTCTCATTCCCCACTCTTCTCTCTGGACCATACACAATTCTCCATCACCCCCTTTAATTCTCCCACTCCCCCACTCCACTCTCACGAACAGAGAGAAACATCCCTCAACTCTCTCATTTCTCTACTCACACTCTAACTCTCCCTCTCTATTCCTTCACTCTCTGGAAGAGAAGAGCAAACACCTCTCTACTCATTCTCAACTCCACCAACCAATCTTCCCAAACCCACGCCCCTCCTCGGCCCGTCACCCCCGCGGCCGCCCGTCACCCCCGCCGGCGCCCTCTCCCCGAAGCCGGCCGACTCCCTCCGACGACCTCGTCCCGAGCTCACCGCCTTCTCCCCGCCGGCCCCGTCGTCTGTCCCTTGGCGCCGCCCCGTCGACGCCGCCCTCGGCCAACCGCGGGCGCCCCCCCTTGCGCCGCCAACCCGCTGTCCCTCCGGCCAGCACCCCGTCGAGCTCCCCTCGGCGAATCGCCGGCGATCCCCTGCTGGCTTGCTGCCCTAGCTCGCTGCCATTTGGTGAGCTTTTCCTGTTGGTTCTGGCAGTGCCCTAGTTCTGATTTCTTCCAGCGTTCTCCGTTGGCGTTGCTATTACAGCACTGTTTCGGGAGTTCGTCGCTGTCGGAGCTCTTTTTCTTCTTTAATATTCATCTGAGAGCTCTAGCCGAGCAATCCGAGGTATAATCCCTGTCCCGCTCTTTTTATTATCAGTCGATGATGAGAAATGGTCCCCGATTCCCTTTGGGAATTCGGTTTTAGCGATGTCGCAATTTTTCGGGACTTTCGGAAAGGTCTTGTGAATTATTTTGGATTCCCGGAATATTTCGGGAATTGATTTTTGGTATGTTTTGGTTTTCCGAATTTTTTCGGGAACGTTCTGTGATTTGTGGAATTGGAATCGGACTTCCGAAATTATTTTGGGTCGTCCCGATTATTCTGTGGATTGGTTGTGGATTTTATATATATATATAAATTCGGGTTTTCCCTGGTTTGGGATTTGCAGGAAATTATCGGCGCCAATTCCCAGTTTTTGGGTTGACCAAAAACAGAGGAGATGCTGCCCAATTTTTCCGTAAATCCTGAATTATTTTTAAAATGATTTTCGGAATTTATTCGATATTTGATTTTTGGGTGACGACCGTATCGGTCAATGGACCCGACTAAGTACAAACGAAACCGGCCCCGCCCGGACGTTGAGGTAATTAGCCAAAATGAGGATTGGACCATATCTGAGACTCTATTTTATCTCTATATTTTATTATTAAATTTCGTTTATATTTTATTTAATATTTCAGTAGGACTAACGGCGGTCTTGTCTTATTTCAATTTATGTAAATAAATTGTAATGGGCATAAGCCCAGCTGGCTGTGGTCTGTAACTGTAATAGCTTAGAATTTTTCTGTCATTTTCTGGTTTTGCGAGTTTTTATTATTTAACGATTAAAAAGACTAAAAAGTATTTTCGTATAAAATTAATTAATATTTTCTCACCTAAAAATTGACAAGTTTATTAATAATTAAAAATCACGTATTTTTTACTAAAATAAGAAAAAATAGCTTTATATTTATATTTATAAAAATTACCAAGTTTTCATAAATAATCTGGCAGCGACGATGTTTTCCCAAATTCAAAGTTAAAGTGATCTTTTTCCGTCGTATTAAATCAACGCACAATAATCGTATTTTTCTGTGTTTGGTTAATTAAAAGAATTAAAATGGATTAGGACATAATTAGAGATTTCAACTAGCGTAACTAGATTGGTAACCCTGGTTTCTGAGTCAATTTCTCGAATGTAGGAATTCGAGGACGATCCTAATTTCCATCTTGAAGTCTTCAACTTTCAAGTCCAGTCCATTTTGAGGCAAGTACATTTTGTGTTAGTTTACAATTATTTAGTAATCATTTTAATGCAAGTTTAAACCACGATGCAACACGAAACTCTCTCCGAGAGCACTGACTGTAACTACTGTAACTATTGGGGACTGGGGGAGTAGTGTAATGAGTATGACCACATCCAAACTACTGTAACTACAGTAACTACTGTAACTATATTAGCTTACCCCTCATACACACGGGGATAAGCCGTATCTTACTGTAACAAACCCAAGCCGGTCATATTTCATTGCCTATTCACATCACAGAACTGTAACTGTTTTAAAACTGTAACTGTTTTATTGTGGATTTCAAAACTATTTAAAAGTGCATGATTCTATTATTATTTCAATTGTCAAATTAGCATGAATTGTACTTTGCTCCCTCCTGACTGGAGACCCAACATTTTAGGTATCACTGATGAGGCTTTGTTCTGCGATCCCAACTAGAAGACGATGATTTCGAGACTGATGAGCTGTTTGCCTAGTGTTTTCTTTCCTTCTTGATGTATGTTGAAAATGGTTTAAGTTGTATCTTTCATTTCATTGTAAAAGTTTAATAAAGTTTTAAATTTCCCGATGTTGAGTTGTGACAAATATAGTGTTGTTGTGTGGTTACCTGCTACTGAACAGCTTACTGCCGCCGTCTTAACAACGGTGCAGGCTGGGCATGATCCGGTTTGACCCCTTTAGTTGGGATCGGGTCGTGACAGTCATGAACAAGCCTAGTGTCTCAATCACAAGCAAGTAAGTAAAAGTCACAAGATGTATGATCATTAAATATACAATAGTAAGGCGTCCCAAACATTACATATTCAGTTGATCATGAAGCTAGTCGTTACAAAATGTCAGGACTAGCAAGAGTTTAGTCATACATGATCAACCCTAGGATCTGTTAATCATGTTACAGCCCGTAGGCAGACAGTAAGTAAGTGCAATCGAGCTAAACAGGTGCTCGTCGGCTAAACGCCTCAAAAGAATATTTTTACAAGGGAGTGGGAGAGCAAAATAAAACCCACTCGTTGCCGGGATTCCTTCTAGTGTTCACCATCTGGCAGGAAGGTCGGTAGATCCTCTGGAGCTGTTCCGAAATCTGGCCACACAAAACCAGCTGGGTCAGACCCCAGAAAGAGCAAGTACCACAAAGGAAGCTTCACTTAAGAACTAAAACCAGCAATCAGCACAAGATATAAATAAAAGTAAGAACTGGAAATAAAGAAAATACACTAGGATGATATACGACGAGATAACCATAGAACTATTCAGATAACCAGGTTACAACCCATAAACCAAACAAGGACCGGGGTTGTAACCCTTCGTCTGAACAGAACTTGGAATTCTCACCATTTATCGGTAAAATAAATACAAGCATTCTGGTCATTCAATAATCTAGAACAGGATCAGGGCAAGACTAGACTGGTTAGACTCCATCCAATCACTTCACGGCCAAGCAAGAATTACGGCTTGATACTTTAACTAACTAGGGTTGTCACAAGCCTAATTACTAACAAGATGCAGTGAGATTATTCCACAGCCACAAGCCCTGCAGACCATCCAGGTTACCCGGGTTAAAAGATTAGAGTTGGATTCAGGTGGGTACATCGTCCAGGAAACGAATGTACCCTTAGGTAGCTTGAAGAGTGCAACACATGACAGTGTGCTGGAAATGTGCCCTACTCGACGGCAGGCTACAGATCCCAAGGCGTGCCCAGGTAACGGGATTGCCTGTAGCTGGGAAATCTCTTCATGACTAATGTATTAATCTAGTTATTAGTCCTTAGTTCATTTCAATAGGTACTCCTGACCGTGGTACTCAGGAGTCCCATCCTAGACATGATGCAAGACAGGACTGGTTTATTTATACAAGCACAATCGTCCACGGTGTCCAGGTTATTATACAGGTCATGTCATGTCAAGTAGCCGTCGCAACAGCTTATCAAGATATAACATGTCAGGTTATCAGGTCAAGTGTACTAGTCAGGAGTGCGCCACGATGGCCACTATCAGGTCATGTCAGGTTACTCATGTCAGGAGTGCACCACTACGGGTTACTATCGTGTCAGGCTCAGTTATCCTTTCCAAACATATCAAGTAAATTCGTGATTATCAAGTTCATGACAAAAGGCGTAAGGATATAAAATGGACGTAAAATATCTAATAAAATATCAATATACAGGGCTATAGAAGAGCCAAGCTTAAGGAAAATAAAACCAAATCTGACATGCTGACATAAGACCAAGTCAGCCAAAGGCCATACGCTCAGTGCAAAAGTCATACGCTCAGTACAAGTCATACGCTCAGTGCAAGTCATACGCTCAGTGCAAGTACTCCATACGCCTCCAAAAGGCAGCGTATGAGGTCCATACGACTCCTTGTCACCCAAGTGAGCGTATGCAAGACATACGCTCCCAAAAGGCAGCGTATGGACTCCATACGACTCCTTGTCACCCAAGTGAGCGTATGCAAGACATACGCTCCCAAAAGGCAGCGTATGGACTCCATACGACTCCTTGTCACCCAAGTGAGCGTATGCAAGACATACGCACCCAAAAGGCAGCGTATGGACTCCATACGACTCCTTGTCACCCAAGTGAGCGTATGCAAGACATACGCTCCCAAAAGGCAGCGTATGAACCGGACTGCGCTGCGCTAAAGAGCGCGCGCAGCTCAGTGGCGCAAGCTAAAAAGCTCGTGCACACTGCTCACTGTCTTCTCCAAATCAGCAAGAACTCCATGGGTTGAACCCAAGCTTCAAAAGTCCATAACTTGGTCAAAATAAGTCCAAATCCAACTTTGCAAAGTTCTATCTTGGGTGAAATTCAATTCTCTCCAACATAAGAACATCAAAACCCATAAAATTACAACTTAAATAGATCAAAACCATGCAAAACCGAAAATAAAAGAAACTTAGATCTAGAACAATGGAGACTCCTAATCACAAAATGTCAAGTTCTAATGTTGATCACCATGGCCTAATCTAGCTAATGGACAAATAAAAAGTGGTTCTCAAGTGGTGGCAAGGTGCACTTGCCTAAGGGGTGTTGGTGTTGTGTGGAGAAAGGAAGAAGAAGATGAATAAATAAATGAGAGAATTATGAGGAGAGAGAAAGGTATGTGGAGATAATAAAGAGGGTGGTTGTGGTGGAAATGAGGGAGGAGCATAGGCTAAGGTGTTCCAATGTAAAATAAACCAAACCAAACCAATCCTTCTCTATAAAATAAACCAAGCCGGGTCGAGAACCAATGTACGAGAAATCCAAAATCCGCTAGTCAAGAAAATAAGATACATGCCAAAATCCAACTTCGAGTATAATTACGAAATACGGGAAACGGGGGTGACAACTCTACCCACCTTAAAAGAATTCCGTCCTCGGAATTAAATCAAGAGGCTAGAGGAGCAATGGCAAGCTATACTAATAACAAGCAAGCTATACTAGGCAATCAATCAATCATGCAAGCAAGGAACCGAAGGCATGAGGCATAAGAAAGACATTATACCTCACGAGTCAAACAATTCGGGATATCGCGATCGGATATCATCCTCACGCTCCCACGTTGACTCCCCCAAAGAGTGATGACCCCAAGCAACTCGGACTAACTTGATAGTCTTGTTCTTGAGGATCTTCTCTCTCCGGTCCAATATAGACACGGGCCTCTCCTCATACGAAAGGTTGGTACCAACAACCAATTCTAAATGATCCAGGATGTGGCTCGGGTCCGGGATACACCGTCGTAATTGGGATACATGGAACACGTCATGCACCTCACTTAGCGACGGTGGAAGAGCGAGACGATAGGATACATCTCCTACTCGCTCCAGAATGTCAAACGGTCCTATATACCTAGGACTAAGCTTTCCCCGTATGCCAAAACGAATGATGCCACGGTTAGGCAAAATCCTCAGGAATACATGATCGCCGACCGAAAACTCGAGAGGGCGCCAATGAGAATCGGCCCAATGGCGCTGGCGATCTTGGGCAACTCGAAGATGATCTCTGACTCGCCTGACCACTTCAACTGTATGGGTAATCATTTCTGGACCGAGCATCTGTCTTTCTCCAACATCATCCCAGGCTAGCGGGGATCTGCACTTCCTACCATACAGTGCCTCGAACGGTGCCATCTGGATACTAGCCTAAAAACTGTTGTTATATAAGAATTCCACCAGGTACAAGTGATCTTCCCATGAACCATCGAAGTCAAGTGTGCAAGACCGCAACATGTCTTCAAGAGTCTGGATCGTGCGCTCCGACTGGCCATCTGTCTGCGGGTGATATGCCAAACTGAACTGGAGATGAGTTCCCAAACTCTCTTGCAAGCTACGCCAAAAGTACGACGTAAATCTTGAATCTCGGTCCGAGGTGATACTGACTGGCACACCGTACAATCTGACAATCTGTCTAAGGTACATCTCTGCTAACTGAGCCGTCGACTGACCAACTCTGAATGGAAGAAAGTGAGCCACTTTCGTGAGCCTGTCAACTATAACCCAGATAGCGTGTCGGAACCCACGGCCGAGCAAGAACAGAGCGCTTCTAGCAGCTCTAGTAGTTCGTATCGTTTGCAGGCCGGACCTTCTAACGATACCATCGAAAGGATGTTGCACATGATGGAGGCACAGCGGAACCAGTCCGAGAACCGACATCAACAGGTAGAGGAACGACAGGCCCAGTTCGAAGCTCGCTTTGACACACATGCCAAACTTTAACAAAAGCAGCTGGATACCCTGCAGCAGATTGTACAGACAATGGCGGCCAACGGAAATTCTGCGACTGCGCCTACCGTCACCGCACCTGCTGCCACCGTGCCGATGATCCAACCCATTGAAGTCGATACGGAGGAGCCCGAGCGTCAACCAGCGGCACCGAAAAAGTACAACTTTGAAGTGTCAGAATTCAAGAAGGCGTGTCGCACTTCCTTCAGCGGTACCAAAGGCCCTTCTATGGCGATCGACTGGTTGGAGGAGCTGGAAAATCACTTCGAGCTTCTCGACATTAAAGAATCAAAGCAAGTCGCCTGCGCACAACTTCAACTACGGTTGAACGCGCACGACTGGTGGGCCGTGCGCAAGCGAGCGATCCGACCGGACAACAATACCGCGCCGATCTCTTGGGCCACATTTCGCAAAGCTTTTGAAGTCCAGTACCTTCCGTCAGCCGTTCGTCAAGCGAAGGAAAATAAATTCATGCAGTTGAAGCAAGAGAGCCGGACAGTGGAACAGTATGCTGCAGAATTCAACAAGTTGTCTAAGTTTGCTAGTCAGTTTCTGCCTACTGAAAAGTGTCGTGTGCGACGGTTTGAAGTGGGTCTGCGATACTCTATCGGTGCACATGTCGGGGTCCCGGAGTACAAGACCACGGGCGAGGCTCTGAATCACGCTCTCCACCTTGAGAGCCTGCATCCTTCCGGTGCTGACAACGTTGTGCGCCACTCTAATCATAAATGTCCTAGCTATATGGGAGGCTACAATCATGCGTCAAAGCATCCAAACAACGGCGGCTACAAAGGAAAGAACCCATTACCTCGATGCACCAAGTGCAACAGTCTCGAACACGATGCCAACAACTGCTTCGTCTTCGACGGAGCATGTTTCAATTGTGGAGAAAGGGGCCACCGATATCGAAACTGCATGGCCCAAAAAATAAGTCATCCCAACGTACCACCACAACAACAAAATTGTCAAGAGAATCGAGGACAAGCGTCCCGACCTGCTCAGCCCACCCAACTCAACAACCAAGACAGACGTCATAATGCACAAGGGTACGTCTTCGCCCTGACTCGAGATGAGGCATTCGCTTCCGACACTGTTGTGACAGGTATATTGAACTTCAATAATGTACCCGCTCGTGTGTTATTTGATTCAGACGCATAGCATACTTTCATATCGGCGAACTTCGCCGCCGAACACAAATTTTTTGTAATGTTGTTAGACCTTGATCTTAGCGTAAGTATGCCTTCGGGCGTGCCACTACTCACAAATTTAGCCTGCGGGGGAGGAACCATATGTATTGGGGGTCAAAAGATCGGTCTTGATACGATAGTTCTAGATATGAAGGACTTCGACATCATACTGGACATGGATTGGCTCGGTCCTTGCAACACAAACATTGACTGCGCAGGAAAGAAGGTCACATTCCGCATACCTGGAGTGCCCGAATTCTGCTATTCATGTGGTAAAGCATCGCCGACGTGCATGGTGATCTCGGCAATCTTGGCTCGAAAGCTGCTGCATTCCGGATGTGAAGGCTACTTGGCGTCCGTTCACGACATGAGACAGGATGGCACAAACACGGGTGAGACCGACGTTGTGGCAGAATTCCTAGACGTGTTCCCGGACAATCTACCTGGCATGCCGCTCGATCGAGAGATAGAGTTCACCATCGATACATTTCCCGACACCCGGCCGATCTCGAAAGCTCCGTACAGAATGGCCCCTGCAGAATTGAAAGAATTGAAGGCACAACTTCAGGAATTACTCAATAGAGGGTTTATCCGTCCGAGTATCTTGTCGTGGGGTGCGCCCGTGCTATTCGTGAAGAAGAAGGATGGATCGATGCGACTCTGCATCGACTATTGGGAATTGAATAAAGCCACCGTCCGAAACAAATACCCCCTGCCCCGCATCGACGACTTGTTCGACCAGCTCCAAGGTGCAACGGTATTTTCGAAGATTGATCTGCGATCGGGTTATCACCAACTCAAAGTCAAGCCAGACGACGTATCGAAGTCTGCCTTCCGCACTGGTTATGGCTACTACGAGTTCTTGGTAATGTCGTTCGGTCTGACAAACGCCCCTGCCGTCTTCATGGATCTAATAAATCGGGTGTTCCGTCCGTTCGTTGACAAGTTCGTAGTAGTCTTCATCGACGACATCCTCGTCTACTCGAAGGATCGAGCGCAACATGCAGAGCATCTGCGGACGGTACTCCAAACCCTTCGAGAGAATCAGTTGTATGCAAAAATGATCAAGTGCGAGTTCTGGCTGAACAACGTCTCATTCCTTGGGAACAACATCTCTGTCGCGGGCATTACAGTCGATCCGAAGAAAGTCGAGGCAGTTGCTGATTGGAAAAGGCCCGTATCAGTTAGCGAAATTCGAAGCTTCCTAGGCTTGGCGGGATACTACCGATGCTTCGTGAAGGACTTCGCGAAGATCTCATCGCCATTGACTCGCCTCACCCAGAAAGGAGTCGCATTCAAGTGGTCAGACGACTATGAAGCTTCCTTCTAGGAGCGCAAACAACAGCTCGTTTCGGCCCCGATACTTGCTTTTCCTGAAGGGACGGAGGGATTTCAAATCTTCAGCGATGCTTCTGGCCAGGGCTTGGGGTGTGTGCTCATGTAGCGGGATAAGGTAATATCTTTTGCTTCTCGGCAGTTGAAGTCGCACGAGAAGAACTACCCCATGTACGACCTAGAACTAGCGGCAATTATGTTCGTATTGAAGCTGTGGCGTCACTATCTCTATGGCGTGGCGTGCAGGATTTATACGGACCAAAAAATCCTCAAGTATCTCTTCACCCAGAAACAACTGAATTTGCGGCAGAGACGATGGCTCGAACTAATCAAAGACTATGACTTATCAATCGACTATACGTCGGGCAAGGGAAATGTGGTAGCGGATGCGCTGAGCCGGAAGTACTTAGCTTGGTTATGCATCAACGATCGACTGCTGCGTGACTTGGGAGGAATGGGCATTAAACTCCGAGTTCATTTCAGAGACGTAAAACTAGCGCAACTATGGGTGGAACCGAGCCTACTGGTGTAACGCCCCAGTCCCAAAATACGTAGGACTAGGAACGTAGACATGACAGCTGTATTCATACGAAGTACACTCCAATATATGAAAACCTCATATGAATACATAAGTTGTAAAATGCAGTAGAACCATAACTAATCTTATCCACAAAAATAAATAAATAAAAGATATAATAATAATGAATTTGTCTTGATACAATATGTTGGGCGGAGACAAATCCACTACCAACAAGTAAAGGAAAATACATGAGAAAAGGTATGATTTTGGCGAGCGAAGCGAAGACGATCCAAATGCAATCATCCTCGAAGAAATGGCGATGAACACGGCTAAAGCTAGAACACCTGCGAAAAATAATAACACACACCTGGGGAGATAACCAGGTCCTCAGAGGGACGTAACAAGACACATAATAGCATGCCATATTAACTGAATAAATGTTGCTCAAATAAATAAGGAATGCCTACAATAGGGTACCTAACCATACTATAGTGAATATGCAATAAAGAACAAACCTTTGACGCATGGGCCGGATCATGAATATCAGGAATCAGGACCGTACCTCCCACTGGAGATAACCGGTAATCAGGACCGTACCTCCCACTGGAGATAACCGACTATCAGGACCGTACCTCCTACTGGAGATAACCGACAATCAGGACAGTGCATATATGACCTATACATTAAGGAGCTGTTCTTCCCACCCAATGTCTACCATGTTGTATCCACAACAGTAAACCTCTATAACCGCTAAGTCAAACCAGCATGCAATTTCTATTAGCGGTTATTTCTATCGCACGGCTTGTATGTACTGGTGGCCAGCCAATCACGCACTTCCGTGTTCTACATGCGACACACAACTTCGTGATACAACGTGTCAAGGCCATGAATGCAACACACAAGGTGGTCCCTTAAATCTAGGTTTAATGGGTAAGAAAAATAATACATAGCAGGAACTATAATGAACAGTAAGTTCTAACAAGTTATGCCATGTATCACAGTTTATTTTGTATAAAGAAAATAATGAATAAATGCATGAAATATGAGCTAAATAAGTAAACAGCAAATGGCAAGGTGTCTTGCCTGGTAGGACGCCTGGTGTGCTGCGATGATCAAGATGGCACAAATTACGACTTCGGTATAACAACTATGTAAGACGGGCTCCAATGATGGCACGGACTGTTCCATCGGGTCCAGAATGGTCAAATTAGTTAGGGTGGACATAAAGTGGTACGGATTTGGTGACAGAATAGGAATAAGAGGATTTAGTCACGGGCTGGAGGAAATCGAAGGAAATTAGATAAATAACATATATACGATTTTAGAAAACATTTTATAATAATTTGGAAAAACATTTTAGATAAAATACGTACTTACAAAATTAGAAATCGTTTTTTGTCTAAAACTCTAAGTAGTAAAAATATGAATTAGAAAGAAACTATATTTCCTTAGTTAAAAATACTTGAAAATTCTAGAATATCTTTTTAGGTCAAAACTGTAATTTAAATTACTATAAATTAATAAGATTTTAGGTCAAAGGCCATAACTAAACACCACAAAATAATACCATAATATTTTAAGCTTCTATCTCCATTTTGAAATTTACATGCAAGGTCAAGCCCAATACTATCTATATATATGGGTAGAATATAATTTAAAAAAACTATTTAATATATAATGATTTTAAATAAATACATTGCATATAAGTATTACTAAAGGTATTACTAATAATTAATAAATATGACAGTATAACTACGTATATACACTACTGTAGTTAGTATAGTATACTAAATACCTGCTCTACTACCTGCCTTGATTTTTGCAAAGAAAATATTTTAATACTACAAACTTACCTATTCTAATAATAATAATAATAATAATAATAATAATAATAATAATAATAATAACAAATAAAATGATAATGATTAACAAAAATAAAAGAAAATAAATAAATAAATAAACGAAAAATAATAATAATAAAAGTAATAAAGTTGTTCTCCTCTTTCGAGGAGAACACCACTCTTTACAAAAACAAAAAAACAAAGAACCGCAAATAGAGAGAGAGGGATTAGAGAGGTGAGCGGAGACTGGGAGGAGGAGCGGACGGTCGGTCGGAAGTGGAGGGCAGGGCTGCTCGGGGTGAGTAGGAGAAGAGGGTACGGGGAGGAGAGGGAGAGAAAAAGCTGCGGAAAAGAGGGGAACGGGTGGTTTGGATGAGTCGGGATGTGCGGCCAGAACTGGGTTACGGTTAGAACTGTTTTAGGAGTCTGTATTGTGTCCTGCGAGACACGGGACGGGTCGGTGTCCGGGGTTGTCGGACACGAAAAGAATTTATAGATGTATCCGAGAAAATAGTGGAAGGGAAAAGGACGGACACGGACACGATGCACATCATCGGGTGGAAATTTGGGTTGTGGAAATTTTAGAAGAATATTGTGGAGAAAATATTGGAGGAGTACCTGCCTATTTATAGGATATGGGAATTCCCAATTGGATATGGATTAGAAATAATTTAAGCCCAAAATAGATAATTCGTAATTTAATTTAAAATCAATCAAATCCAATTCTAAATCCAAATCCAATTTAAATTAAATTCTTTTAGTTTAAAAATCAAATAGGATAAATAAAATTTTAAGCCTAGATATTATTTTAACTATTTAAATATATCCATAAAATAAATTCAAGATTTAAATTGCCATAATATTTTCAAAATATGTTTTTCCAAAAATGCTATTATAATAATTTCAAAAATACATTATTATTTAAAAATAAACTTAATAAAACATTTAGGAAATATATATCCAAGCACAAATATTCTTTACATAATTATGCTTTTCTAGTATACAAAATATTATTTATTATTAATAACTTTTAGAAATGACGTAAAAATAACAAGCTTAGAAATGATAGCAAAACTAATTATTATATATATTATTTGAAACTATGTAAAAATATAGAACAAAATATTTTTCTAAAATATGTACGCTCGCATTTATTCGCACTCGTCGAGCAATTACGAAAAATAAATTTCGTGCACGACGTACAATGCAACTACATGACGTACAATACAAGAAAAAAATTAATCTGTACCAAAATTAAATAAAAAAATAGTAAAAATTTAGGGGTTTTACAACTGGAGAGGATCAAGTCTGCACAGAAGGACGACCCCTACCTGGAGAAGATGCGAAAGATGATATCGACAGGAAAAGCGTCCGACTTTGCAGAGGACGAGTCGGGAGTGTTGCGCGTGAAGGGACGGCTATGCGTACCGGACGACGCAGAACTTAGAAAAGAGATAATGTCGGAGGCGCATTATGCAAAATATTTCTTGCATCCTGGCAGCACCAAGATGTATAAGGACCTCCGCGTTGTCTTTTGGTGGCACGTCATGAAGAGGGACGTAGCGCTCTTTGTGTCAAAATGTATGGCCTGTCAGCAAGTCAAGGCCGAGCACCAGCGCCCGGGCGGGGGGATACAGAACCTCACCATTCCAGAGTGGAAATGGGATCACATCACTATGGACTTCGTTGTTGGCTTGCCAAGGACGCCGCGGGGAAACGACGTCGACTGGGTCATCGTCGATCGACTAACCAAGTCAGTGCACTTTATTGCCATCAAAGTTACTTGGAGCGTCGATCGCCTTGCTCAGATATACCTTGATGAAATAGTTCGGCTGCACGGGGTCCCAGTTTCTATCGTCTCTGATCGGGATGGACGGTTCGTAGCACACTTCTGGAGTAGTCTACATTCAGTATTGGGGACCAAGTTGAAGTTCAGCTCAGCTTATCATCCTCAGACTGACGGCCAAACAGAGCGGGTGAACCAAATTCTCGAAGACATGCTACGACTCTGTGCGATCGACTTGAAGTCAAATTGGGACGTCCATCTACCGCTGGCCGAGTTTGCATACAACAACAGCTATCAGTCCAGCATCCAAATGGCACCGTATGAAGCTTTGTACGGTCGAAAGTGCAGATCGCCCATTTGTTGGGATGAAGTCGGGGAATGGCGGATACTTGGTCCAGAGCTGGTGGAGTAGACTGTGCAGAAGGTCAAGTTGATACGAGAGAGATTGAAGATAGCACAAAGCCGGCAGAAAAGCTATGCCGACGCGCACCGACGCCCCCTCGAGTTCTCGGAAGGCGACCATGTATTCCTGAAGGTGATGCCTATGCGTGGAGTTTTTCGGTTCGGTGCGAAAGGAAAGTTGAGCCCAAGATTTGTTAGCCCGTTCAAAATATTGAAGCGAGTCACCCTGGTAGCTTACCAAATCACCTTGCCGCCTGCATTGTCAGAGGTACATGACATCTTCCATGTCTCGCAATTGTGGAAGTACGTATACGATCCGGGACAGGTGGTAGATTTGGGTAAGCTGGACCTGAAGGCGGACTTGTCATAAGTCGAAGAGCCGGTGCAAATCTTGGAGCGCAAGGATAAACTTCTTCGCAACCGTGATATTCCTCTAGTCCATGTCCTCTGGAGAAACCATTCAGTCGAGGAGTCGACGTGGGAGCTTGAGTCAGAAATGAAGGAGAAGTTCCCTTTATTGTTCTCGTAGAGGTAGGTTCTATTCTTAAGTTTCGAGAACAAAACTTTTTCTTAGTTGGTTATGGTGTAGTGCCCCGTCCCTACATCGTGCCCCATACTCAGTCCACGGGGTGCGCGAGAAAGAAACACTGTCGCTATCGATTCGGTCGGGACCGATAGGTCGGGATCGACCGAGTCGATCGAACGCGAACGGTTGAATTAAGATCCATTTCTCGTTATAGAATGTCTTCTTCGGAACCAAGTTCCATATTCAGCGGGTTGCGCCTCGAGGATTGACTCTGCGGCTGAGTCGGGAGAGACCTTCCGTTGCTCTATTTTTCACGCCGCTTGCATTGGTTTTGGCTTTGTTTTCTGAATGCGTTTTCGTGAATGTTTTCGATGGTTTTCATGGCTTGCATTTCGAACTCGCATTTCCTATCGAACTCCTTGAATAATGCAGTATTCTAATCGGTTGCTTGTGTGATTTCAGGTAATCGCGTAGGCGATGTCTAGCGCGACCAACAAGTTCTCTCGCCGAAGTAAACTCAAGGTGAGTAGCTGACCCTTCTCTTCTCGACCCCTTCTTAGGCAAAAAAATCGATAGTGTTGTTGCGAAGGAAAAGATAAATGCAAGGGCACGAACACGAAAGAATGAGCAAGTTTTCAAAGAAAATGTAGGCTATGTCTTAACAACTAAAAACATGTCTTTGCACGGTCATGGATAACTTGTCGACAAGGTAGAGTTTTCCCGTAACGGCAACCCAAGGCCATAGGACCGTTTCGGCCGAGAATGGAAATACGGTGTATAGCTGTGCTGGATGATAGTACGGGTTAAGCCGGGACTTACAGCAGGGCTCGCTACTTGCGCTACAAGGGCCCCGATTAAAAAAAGCTATCGAGTCCAGGATGGCTTGTTTTGCCAGTGACCAACACACGAAATATTACACTTGGTATAGAAATGATAACAATTGACAGGGAAGAATATGGTAAGTTTCATAAGGTGCGGCACGGACCGTCGTGGGTAAGTTTCAACGTAAATTTCATTATGCTTGTCATATGCTTGTTTGAAATTCATTAGGATGGTTAGAAACATTCATACTCTAAGTCATATAAACTCTTCAACCAAATGAGAGCTTGGAACTTAAATAGCCACGCACCAGTACAAAGTGTAATATACTGATCCTCGCTCTCCACGCAGGTACCCCGAACCACGAAGGACGTGCCACTTGAAACTCAAGGCGACATGAACCCTTTTGAAGCCTTGTTCGCGTGTAAAGGCTTGTTTCTGGATTCCTTTTGAAGAAGACCCGCACTCAGTCCAAAAGAAAAGAATGGCGACTCGACTTTCCTCGATAGCAGGTGGAATGTGTAATAGTTTTTGCTTGTAAAAAGGGATATAATGTATGGAACGACTATCTCATCGGCGTTCATTTTGTAAGTCGAGTCATGTTGTAGCCCGTGCGGCAATGATTGTAAAGAAGTCTATGTAAAGTTTTATTATTATCAATGAAAAAATCTATTTCTATTTCAAATGTGTCATTCAATTTCTCTGCGTACTCTAACTTGATGTTGTGTTTCGGATAACCTTATGACTATGCCTTGTGCGATCGCAACTTAGGTTCGCACGGCATCACGCCCGGGGGACGACTATCGATTCTACGGAATCGGGGCGTGACAGTACTGATTGGTTTGACATTGTCAAGATCAAACTTCTTCAGCATATCCTTAGTATATTTTGACTGGCTGATGAAAGTTCCTTGTGAAGTTTGTTTGATTTACAATCCAAGGAAGTAGGTGAACTCCCCCATCATGCTCATCTCAAATTCGTTCTGCATACACTTAGCGAAATTATGGCAAAGATTTTCATTAGTAGAACCGAATATGATATCGTCTACGTAAATTTGCACTAAGAGAATAGTGTCTTGAAAACTTTTGATAAATAGTATAGTGTCAATTTTCCTTTTTGAAAAACCTTTATCTAGCAAGAAATTGCTTAGGCATTCATACCAAGCTCTAGGGGCTTGTTTGAGGCCATATAGCGCTTTCTTGAGTTTGAAAACATGGTCGAGAAATTTGTGATTTTCAAAACCAGGGGGTTGTTTTACAAAAACTTCCTCCTTAGTAAAACCATTTAGAAAAGCACTTTTAATATCCATTTGAAACAATTTAAAATTTTGAAAATTAGCAAATGCACAAAGCATCCGAATGGATTCCAGTCTTGCAACAGGAGCATACGTCTCATCGTAGTCGATACCTTCCTCTTGGTTGTATCCTTGAGCTGCTAGACGAGCTTTGTTGCGTGTAACTGAACCATCTTCATTTACTTTGTTGCAAAAAATCCATTTTGTACCAATAATCGAATGATTAGCTGGCCTAGGGACAAGTTCCCAGACCTGGCTCCTCTCGAATTGGTTGAGTTCTTCTTACATGGAAGAAATCCAAAACTCATCATTAAAAGCTTCTAAAATAGTTTTAGGCTCAATTTGTGAAATGAAGGCAGTGATAGCAATGGAGTCTCTTAACGATGATCGAGTACTTACTTCGCGTGAAACCTCACCTATTACCAAGTTTTCTGGATGTGACGGCTTGAAAGAGAATTTCTTTGGCAAGCCCTCCAGAGAATTGGTTTCAGTAGTGGTATTCATCGGCGTAGAAGTTGATGGCTCAACATCATCGTCAGGAGTGGCTGTTGCACTATCTTTATTAAAAGTCACATTTATAGACTCTTCCATAATTAATGAGCGTTTGTTGAACACTATATATCCCTTGCTCTTGGCAGCACAGCCAAGAAAAATACCATCGTCAGCTTTGGCATCAAATTTGCCTAAGTTGTCTTTGGTGTTAAGGATAAAATATCGACAACCAAAAACTCTAAAATATGAAACATTTGGAGTTCTTCCAAACCAAAGCTCATAGGGTGTTTTCTTCGTAATAGATCGAATGAGCACCCTATTTAAAATATGGTATGCTGTACTGACAGCTTCAGCCCAAAAATATTTCGGAAGTGAAAAATTATTCAACATGACTCTAGCCATATCGCCAAGAGTCCTATTCTTCCGCTCCACAACACCATCTTGTTGAGGAGTTCTAGGACAAGAAAACTCATGATCAAAACCATTTGAGTCACAAAACTTTTCAAAATCAGTATTTTCGAATTCGCCTACATGATCACTTCGGATTCGAGTGATCATGTAGCCTTTTTCATTTTGAACCTTTTTAGCAAAAATTTTGAAAACAGAAATCGCATCGCTTTTGTTTGAAAGAAAAAACTCAAGTGAATCTAGAAAAAATCATCTACTATAACAAAAGTGTAGAGTTTTCTACCAAGACTGGCTACTCTACTAGGACCAAATAAGTCCATATGAAGTAATTGCAAGGGTCTAGTAGTACTTACAGTATTTATTGAATGAAATAAAGACTTGGTTGCCTTTTTAACTCACATTCGACACATATCGTGTCCTTTTTGAATGTGATGTCGGGCAAGCCTCTTACTAGCTTCTTTGTCGATAGCCTGGATATGGTATCCATATTGGCATAACCAAGACGCTGGTGCCATAACAATCTCTCATCTTTGTGGGCATAGAGGCATCTCCCTGCACTGCTAGTATCTCTAGATAGATAGAAAATATAAATGTTATCCTCTCTTATCCCTTCAAAAGCGATGTCTTCCGTTGACCTATCATAAATATAGCATTTATTTTGTCCAAAGTTAATATCATATCCATGATCAGCAAGGTGACTTATGCTGAGGAGGTTATGCTTTAACTTGGTCACTAGGCAGACATCCTTTATTACAGGAGAAGAAGGATGACCAATAGTACCATTACCTATGATGTATCCTTTTAAGTTGTTGCCGAAGAATACATACCCTTCCCTCTTCATCGATAGTGATGCGAAAAGATTTGCGTCTCCCATCATATGTCGTGAGCATCTACTATCGAGAATCCACTTGCTTTTAGTTGAGGAGGGAAGGTCCACCTACATCAAGAGTAGATGTGACCTTTGGTACCCAAGTTCTTATGGGTCCTGAAATATTAGTTTTTGGCACCCATACATATAGATTTATATCTACTAATCTCCTAATTCTACATTACGGTGAGATGTGTCCATGTAATCCATAGTAGATGCAAGTAGCATGCCTATTTGTATTGGGAGCATGTTGATGATGTCTATATGTAGCATGGTGAGAGTTGTGTGGAATAGCAGGATAATGACTATACATGGTAGCATGATGATAGTTATTTCTATATTCAGTACAGTGATGGTTATGTCTATGTGCTACATGGTGATGGTTATGTCTATGTGCAGCATGGTGATTGTATGTAGCAGTAGAATGATAGTTATGAGAATAATTTCTATGTGCATGTGGTTTGTGTGCTGTATGAAGTGCGTATACATGTAAGCATGTTTACATGCTGTATGATGATGACGTATTTGACTATTTTGAGTAGTCTTGTGCTTTGTGTGTGTCTTATGTGATTGGGTTTAAGGTTGAGCAACCTATTTTCCCAATCTAATCTCTAATTTCTTAGATACAGCATGCAGTTTATTACACTTAGCATTTAAACCATCAATTTTAGCAATAGAGATCTTGTGTCTATTCTTTTCTTCAGCAAGCTCAGTGTTGAGTGCTGTGATCTCACGTATTTGCTTATCAATATGTATTTCGACATCATGTAGGCTTAACTTAAGCTTAGACACCTCATTAGTGTCTTTTGTGGGTGGAGTGTCTCTAACATTATCAAGCAAAGAAGAGAGTTTTTGAATCTCGACTTCATAGCTTTTAATCTTCTCCTTGGCAAGCTTATATTTACTAATGACTTTCTTATGGTCATTTAGTAAATTATTGAATGCATCGCCAAGTTCATCAAAAGTAAAATCATCGAGAGTATCGCTAATTACCTTATCAGATGTTGTCATTTGGTATACATTGGCGGTGTCTTGAGGGGAGTCCTTTTCTTCCTCGGAGTTACTTGCTTCACTTTCATGCCAAATGCTAGTGTTGGCATATTTTCTTGAGGAAGACTTCTTATAGGGCTTCTCATATCGGTTGCTTTTCTTTGCGAATGGACATTCTTTTCGGACGTGTCCAGTCTTCTTACAGCCGTAGCATGTTGGTTCTTCCTCGTCATCTTCTTGTTGTTCCTTCTTTCTTCGATTAAAGCAAAGGAACTTCTTGAAGTTGCGGACAATGAGAGCTTGATCATCACTTTCAGAATTATCGTCATCGGTCTCTACATGATCAGCCCTTCGACGATGAGCTTTTAGGGCAATCTCTTTTGTCTTTGGAGCAGGCTCTTCGAAGTCTTTGAGGTCAAGCTCGTGAGTCATCGACTTTCCCATTAAGGTCTCCATAGACATTATGGTGAGATCATTGCCTTCTATGATAGCTGTTACCTTAGGATTCCAAATCTTTGGTAGCCCCCTAAGTAACTTGCGGATCTTCTCGTGATTTGTATATTGTTTGCCGAGAGATGACAAGGGGTTGATGACGTCGAGGAATCTTGTAAACATTTGTGTGATCGTCTCATTTGGCTTCATCTTGAACGCCTCATATTCTTGAGTGAGATGACTGATTTTCGACTCCTTGACTTGGGTGGTTCCTTCATGCGTCACTTCTAAAAGTCTCCATACTTCGTGCGAGGTGGTGCATGTCGAAACCCTGTTAAACTCATTCTTGTCTATTGCACAAAATAAAGCATTAATAGCTCTAGCGTCTAGACTTGCCTGTTTCTTTTTCTCGTTAGAATATTTGTCGTGGGGCTTCTCGACGAGATCACCATTGACAAATATTCTGGCGGGCTTTTTTAACCATCGGTAACAATGGTCCACAGGTCGAAGTCTAGAAACTTGAGATAAAAACTCATCCTTGTTTTCCAATAGGTGTAGTTTGTTCCATCAATAGGGGTAGCCTATGAGTGGACTGCCCTTCACCGTGATTGAAAAAAATGGGTTGTGTGGTTGCCATAGATCAGCTCTAGGATGTTAGTCCTTGTTGAGAGAACAGAGATCTGATACCAATTGAAGAACAAGTAGGCAACTCTAGAGGGGGGTGAATAAAGTTTATGACAATAATATCCAATTAAAAATTAAACTCTTTCACCAATAGTAAATAATCAGAGTAAATGCGAAAATTATAAAGAGCGAGAAAATATACGCAAACACAGCCAATTTTAATCTGGTTTCCCTCGTGGAGGACTAGTCTAGGCCTGAGAAATCTAGCTCAGGATTAAATCCACTATTTGTGAAATAGTAGTTACACCCCGTGCCTTTTCTTTAGAAGAGCACGTCAACTTCTTACAGAGATCCGCTATAAGGGCACGTGACGTGACAACGTCCAGCCCTCACCGGAAAAATGGCGTGGAACGCTGTAGATTTTCTAGTCTGACAACAGTTTATATATATAACAAAACCTGTCGAAAATATGGTCAACTCCGAACGGAGGACAAGCAATGAATATATATATGAGTGCTCAATCACAACTCTAAGATGATAAAGTAAAGACTGAAAGATAAAGACAACAAGACGATAAAATATAACCTGTCAAGTCCAAACACAAATAATATACAAGTCCAAGTCTCTATACAATCCAAAATGTAATACAGTCTCAAAAGTAACTAGAGACAAGGTCCAGTACAAAAGACCTACTCTAACTAAGCAATATGTAAAGTCTCGTCAGGCGGAGCTAAGCCCTGCGGGACCAAGTCTAAGCCCACTACGTCATCTGGACTGTAGTAGGTACTGTAATCCCCCTCATCTGCATCTGTAATATTTTGTCAACATATCCAGTCAGGATGGAACGAGTACATATATCTCATAACATATCTCAAGATAGAATAAAAGCTATAAGACTGTAAATAGAGCATATATAATAAATCATGGAGTGTACATGTATGTATCATGGCATGGTAAGTTGTAGAGCTAGAACAAGAAAGTAGAACTGAATCATGGTATGTACACAAATCAAGGTAAGCCATATGTCTAATGTGTGTGAGTAGTAGTTTCAACTTGTGATCGACTTAGGTACCTGTCAAGAACTGGCCTGGCAAGTCATATGTGCGGTATATGACTCACACTGTTCGGGAATACGGGATGGATCTGATCACAGGCATACGCTACTACTCCTCCTACCCCAACTGGTAGAATGGATCCAAACAGGATACGTCACTGCACGGGATTCTAATGAGATGGTAGCGAACCTTCTCTAGAATCAGTGACCATATATTGAGCAAGAGCTACAAGGGAGCTTGCACAATACATCCCAACCTAAGAAGGAGAAACATCTCTCGTCGGGATCCAGGAATACCAATCCGTGAGAACCATGTGTCAGGAATATCTACACTAAGTACATGAATCATAACAGTTATCATAAATTGGAAAAAAGTTATCAGAGAATGTACTCGACTGTAAGATGATAAAATATGTCAACCGGATCCACTGCAGTGTCTCGAGGACCTATAAAGAACAAGATATATCAATACTATGTTTAGGAAGTAAAGTTAAATCAAATTAAATCCTATCAAGTCATTCTATGTCAAGACATGTCTAGTTGGGTCAATCTTGGTCATGGGAGAACATTGAAAGTCAATCCGAATCAAACTAGGTCGAAAGTTGACTTACAGTTGACTTTTGGTCAACGGGTCAACTCTGGTCAACTCTAGGTCAACTCTAGGTCATTGGTGACTAATAGTTGACTTTTGGTCAACTATCCAAGTTTAATGGAATTTGGGACTAAATTGGGTAAAGTGTTGACCTATAGTTGACTTTTGGTCTAAAAAGTCAACCGTGGTCAACCGAGTTCAAGACTAGGTCTAGGCGGCTATTTCTAATTATTACCAACCCTTACAACCCATATCCAAGTCCATCTTGGACTTAGAAACTCAAATCTTGGCCGTAGGCCAATATCCTATTTTACCCTTTAAAAAGGTAAAATTCTAACTTAGGCAATTACCAAGTTAGCCTACCTACGCTTGGTATTTTGACCCGTGCTCCCTAGGGTAGTATGATACTAGCCTATACGTTCATTACCTACCAAAATATCTAGGTAGAGTGGACGTCTAGTCCATCTTACGGTCCATTGCCGATATCTTGAATATCTCAAGATACGCAATGGTACGGCACGATACCGGCGCCCTACAACCCCGATTTCAACTCGGGAGCCTACCTGCAAAATCTAATTCACGTATTCTAGGCCTCCCCCAAGTTTCTTCGCGTTCCGATACTCGGAGCTCGATTTCACCCCTTAACTCAAACTCCTCTAAATCCTATTCTTCTAGTTCTTTTTCCTAATTCTTCCTATTCCTCTAATCCTTCTTCTTCTAACTTATCATCTATCTATATATATATATAAACATATATATATATATATACATATATCTATACTAGGGGGGTTTTATGGGGTTAAAGGGGGCTTATAGGGGGTAACAAAGGGGGGGAGCTGCTGCCCTGCTGTAGCTTGCTACTACTGCTGCTATAGCACTGCTGTTGCTGCTGTTGGCACTGCCAATGCTGCTGCTGCAGTTGCCCTCTTCTTCTTCTTCTCATTCTTCTAATTTCTTCCTCTACTCTTCTCTATATATATATATATATATATATATATATATATATATATATATATATATATATATATATATATCCATATATCTATCATCTATCTACACCAACACACACACTCATATACATATATAATTTCATACCCACACACATGTAGATACATATATAGACACACACACATATCTATATATATATACATACACACGCACAAAGATATATTTATATATACATAGACACACACACACTCTCACACAACACTCTCTCACACAAACACAAACACACACTCTCACCACCACTCTCATACCACTCTCTCACAAACACACACACCATCACCACCATTCTCTCATACTCTATACACAAATACATATATATAATACATACACATATATATATATACATATATATATATACCACTCTTAATTAAGAAAACCCCAAATAAATCTCTAACCTAGACTTCTAGGAAAACCTACAAATTCTAGGGGTAAGGTGTGGAGAATCATCTCCTCTACAATTATTGTGAAGACATTAAATGCAAAAGAGCAATAAATAGAGAATTTAATGGCTTACCTAAATTAGGTTTCCTGGGAGAAAGAAAGAGCTTGGGAAGAAGAAAGAAATTAGAGAGAGAGAGAGTGTTTACTTTGTGAAGAAGAAAGAGGGGGGGTGCTCCCTACTTGGCCGGCCATGGGGGGTATTGGGTTTTGGGTGGAGACCCATTAGCCCCCAACCCATTAGACTTGGTTTAGGTTGGTTCGGGTTTGGTTCGGTTCGTTTCGGTTTAATTCTAAATACTAATTAAGCCTCTAAAATGACTAATTAAGCCATGGAAATAGGGTTTATGGTTTCTAGCCTAATTAGGATGGCATGTGGGCCAAGCCCAGCTAGTATGTGGGTCCCACTAGTGTCCAGGCTACCCGGGTCTCCAACTTAAGTCCGAATTGGGTAAAATTCAAACCAAATCAAATAAATCCCTAAAAATCATATAAAATCAAATAAAATTCCTAAAAATTATAAAACTTGAAAAATGACGAAAATACCCCTAATTCGAAAACTGGGGGTGACAAATCTATCCTCCTTAAAAAAAATTTCGTCCTCGAAATTGAATGAGAACTAACACAGCAATCATGAATAGAACAAGAAAAGAAAAGGATAGAATTTTACCTCAAGGCTCGAAGAGATATGGGAATCGCTCCCGCATATCCTCCTCCCTCTTCCAGGTGGACTCACCTGGAGAGTGGTGTCTCCATGCAACGTGAACAAAGGGAATGACCTGGTTCTGGAGAACCTTCTCTCTTCGGTCCAAGATCTCAACCGGCTTCTCTGTATAGCTGAGTGTCGGTCCCACCTCGATCTCGAAGTGGTCTAAGACGTGACTGGGATCTGCCACGTACTGTCTCAGCTGCGACACGTGGAACACACTGTGCACTCCCTCTAGTGCGGGCGGTAACTCCAGTCGGTAAGCCACTGCACCGACCCTGCCCAGGATACGGAATGGTCTGATATATCGTGGACTAAGCTTTCTGCCGCCACCAAAACGAATCGTGCCACGCGTCGGAGAAATCCACAGAAAGATAAGATCATCAACCTAGAACAAAACACAAGACTTAGAGCTTGATCTAAAACAATCACAATCAGACTCAAATACTAGAAAAATCTAAATTATACCTCAAACTCCAATGGCCTCCGGTGGCTATCGGCCCAATGCCGCTGCCTATCCTGTGCCACCCGAAGTCTATCTCTGATAATCCTGACCTTCTCTGTATCATCCACCACCATCTCAGGGCCAAGCAAAACCCTCTCGCCGATATCATCCCAAGACAAGGGAGTACGGCACCTCCGTCCGTATAGAGCCTCGAAAGGTGACATCTCTATATTGGCTTGGTAGCTGTTGTTGTAAGCAAACTCTACCAAGTAAAGGTGGTCCTCCCAAGATCCCCCGAAGT
Organism: Iris pallida; assembly: GCA_029216955.1. Lineage (NCBI taxonomy): Eukaryota > Viridiplantae > Streptophyta > Magnoliopsida > Asparagales > Iridaceae > Iris > Iris pallida. Next base: position 32,998,261 of record JANAVB010031617.1, read on the forward strand.
CCAAGACACAGGTATGAAGCATATCCTCGAGGGTCTGAATCATCCTCTCCGTCTGCCCGTCTGTCTGGGGGTGGTATGCGGTGCTGAACTTGAACGATGTGCCCAAGCTAAGCTGCAAACTCCTCCAGAAGTGAGAAGTGAATCGGTTGTCCCGATCCGAGACTATACTCACTGAAACCCTGTGCAATCGGACTATCTGTCGCACGTACATCTCGGCCAACCTCTCCGTATACAAACCCACTTTGAAAGGCAAAAAGTGGGCCGATTTGGTCAATCGATCAACAATAACCCAAATCGTATCCTTCCCTTCTGGAGAGCACGGAAGCCCAGATACAAATTCCATAGTGATATGCTCCCACTTTCACTCAGGAATGGGTAGTGGCTGGAGCAATCCACCGGGTCTCTGCCTCCCGGCCTTCACCTGCTGGCACACCAAGCATCTCGAAACGAACTGAGCCACCTCACGTTTCATGCCATACCACCAAACATGCTGTCTCAAGTCTCTATACATCTTGTTGGCTCCCGGATGCATAGAGTACTGAGAACGGTGCGCCTCCTGAAGAACCTCCTCCCGAAGTCCTCCGCTCGGCACGCACAATCTGGTACCATGCCTCAACGACCCATCCCCTGCTAGAGAGAACTCATCCAAAAGTCCTGTCTGGACCTGCTCCCTGATGACTCTCAGAGCCTCATCATCAAACTGAGCTGCCCTGACTCTGTCCATCAGCTCCGACTGCACCTGGAGACCCCATTTTCCAAGCGACTTTTCAACAGTTGCACAAACTCCTAACTGAAGAGCACTGAGCACTTTGAGGCTTAGAGAGCTTGTGGCTAGTAGATGAGAAGGGTAAGGCTTGTATAAGGCTTTAGAGAGAAGAGAAGAGAAGATTGGATGATTGAAAAAGTGAGAATTCAAGGCCTATTTATAGGGTTCTAGCCAGGCAGAATTTGGCCAGAATTCTGGGTCAAGAATTCAAATTTTTGGCTGTTGGACAACTAGCATACAGCAAACCCTAAAAATTAGGATCCTGTAATTTAGGGGACAGAATTCGGCCTGAACTCTGTGTGGAGGCAGAGTTCGGCCCGAACTCTGTGTGGAGGCAGAGTTCGGCCCGAACTCTGTCTCCAGAAGACAGAATAGTTCTAATGGGCTCATTAGGCTAGTTTGGTTTTGGTGGAGCTTTTAGTTTGTTGTTTGGATATAGGTACAGGACCAAACTACTCAGTGCGACTCAGTTTACATTTATCTAGACTCAAGAAAAGTAAAATTATAGACTCGAAACATAGTACACTGCAGGTACGAGCCGTCGTCCGTCTTGTACTGAGTTCAGTCTTGATGTGTCATATTGAATTATGACAAGTATCATATTGTCAATTTTATCAATATTTGGTTGACTGTAATTTTGTATCAACAGGAACAATGCTTCCCTGAACCTCTACCGACTATAGGTAGACTTTTCACCCACGGGACCCCACTAACACAGGGAGGTCAGCTTACTCATCTAGGCGACCCGGCTCAGTCACAGCCCTCGAGGTTCCACAGAGACGATATTCTACCACCCTACAGTTTCCTCCGCAGACTCCACCACCAGCACCCGTTCTGCCCCTAGCACCTTTTCCACCACCAGCACATGTTCCACATTCGGCACCTACCATGCATCCAGCACCAGTTATTTATCCAACACCCACTATGCACCCAGCACCAATTATGTATCCAGCACCTGTTCTGCCGCCGCCGCCTGCATTGGACAATATTACGCTTCTGGGGATCTTCCAGCAGCTCATCACTTCCCAGACGGTGCAAGCCAACATCTTCTGTGACACTTTAAGAGAGGCTCTTTAGACTAGAGATGCTCCCCAGCAGAGCCTTGGAAGTTCCAAGGACTTCATAAATCTCAGGCCTAAGGAATTCTATAGGACGGAGGGGATTCTCTACGTTGATAAGTGGTTAGAGAACATGGAGTGATTTCTGCTGATGGCCCGAGTTCCGGAGGACCTTAAGATCGAGTTAGCCAGTGTGCAGCTCTTCGACATCATGCAAACATAGTATAGAGATGAGCCCCGCCTTTCTGTACCATACGTAACTTGAGAGGAATTCAAGCAGCTGTTCAAGAAGAAATTATATCCCGATGTAGCTCGAGAGGCGTTGGTGAGTCAGTTCGAGCACTTGGAGCTGGGAAATCTCACTGTCGATGGGTATAGCTGTGAGCACCCTAAATTTCGGGTTGATTTTTTTCATTTTATTTTAATTTTTTGATTGAGGGTAATTTTGAAATTTCGTGTTTATAATTATTTTAATAATGATATTTAATTCATGATATGATTTTTGGTAATTTTAAATTATTTTAAAATTATTTAAATCAATGACTTGTGGTTTTGACGTTTTGCTAGTGAAACCCTAGAGACTGTTTGACCTAGAGCCTAACCATGTGATTATGATATTTTAATGTCATTTTTGGCCTAAGGATATTTTTGCATTTGACCTTTTTGAATTATTTTGATATTATTTTATTATTTATGATATTGTTTTGGGGTTATTTGAGTCGAGTTCGAATTTCAACTCAATCAGACTTGAAACGGGGACCCGGGGGTAGTTTGACTCTAGTGGGACCCACACACTAGTTAGGCATAGCCCACATGATATTAATTTTAGTCCACATGATAGAAATATTTTAGTTAGAGGTTAGACTAATTATTATGGATAAGGTTAGTGTGATTAGAGACTTTAGAATGACTAATTTAGCCCCAACCAATTAGCCCTTTCCTAATACTCATAGAATAGGTTAGTGGGGGCATTTTGGACCTTACCATAATAGGGCAAATAGCCCCATATGGCTAGCCACTTTGGGAGAGGATAGGCTCAAGTTCATTTCATTATTCTCATCCACACTCTCTCTCTTATTCTTCCCCAAATTCCTAGAGAGCAATCCCTAACAATTTCTCCACCAAATCCTTCTATTTCATCACCAAATCTTCTTCTTTCCTTCTCCATTCTAGCCAAGGAGGAAGCTACCCAAGTTTGGGAGGATTCGGAGCTCGTTCGTGTCCTTTTAGAATCTCTACGTGTCGGTGTCGCTCCGGGAAGGCTTTTCTTTGATTCGATCTACCGGGAGGTATAAATCCCTTCTTCTTTTCATTTTCTCATGCATATAGGTCTATTTTGAACCCATAAGAATGACGCCCATGGTTGTATCTCCATTTGTGTCCATTTCGTGTCCATTTGGAGGTCATAGGAGTGTCCTTTGTGTTGTGGTTGTGTCCATATGGGAAAATCCTAAATTTGGACACACTATGTGTTGTTGTTATGTATGAATGAATTATTACATGTTTAATCTCATATTTTTGTATTGGAGATGTGTTCTATAGTGTCTCATATATATATATTAGTGTAGAGAGTGAGTTCTTGATATATTATGTTATATACTTGTGTTCTTTTGTCTCAAACTACCTAAAATTCGTCATGATTTTTATCCACGTTTTTAATTTCAGCCCTAACTTAGAAATGTCATAACTTCTAGCTCAAAACTCGGTTTAATCTTTTTTTTAAAAGAAGCGTATTGAAGTTAGCTTTCCAAAAACATGTATTAATAGGCCTAATTCTTTCTGTAACTTTCTGGAGAATTATTTGAGTGTCAGCTGTACGAAAGACAAATGCGTTCTCGGTATTTTTGCGATTTCGGGAGTTTTCGGAAATGAAAACGCGATCCGTTTGAAGTTTCGGAAAGCTAACACATAGATCTATAACATACTTTAATCCTAAATTTTAATTCATACTGAGATGGTACAGTATTGATTATTAGTAGGAGTTACTATTCGACATATGCATTTTGTGTACCCTTGTGTGTAATATAATGTTCTATTTGATTTTAACCCATGTTAATGTATATACATTATGTAATTAAATAGAGAATGCAAGCATGAGTAAATGGTTAAATAAATGATATATGAGGTGTAAGTATCCTATCTAATGTAAGCATGTATAAGTATGGCTTGTAATGAATATGTAGGTTCCATAGTATGTAATGTATGGTGCATATAGTGGTGCAAGAGAATAAATGAATGATGAATGAATGCAAGCATGAATGTAATGTAATAATAGATGTAATGTATGCAATATACAAGTTAATGAGATGTAATGTTCTATGTTAACACAAATCCTATATTACCTCATGTAACCCCTTACACTATGTTGACACTATCACACTTGACACATTGTTTACTTACACTTTGACACTCTTTGATATGTATACACTATGTATGCCCATTTAACCCTCACTTGCCCCTTTGCCATGTTCACATACACACACATAGCCTCTTAAATAAGTATTTATGAATATAGTTAACTTAGCTATGTATATATATTATATATATGTTAGCATATTGTGTTGTAATATATAAGTTTATATAACCATTTGAAATGCCATGATTATAGACCTAATGTTGAATACCAATATATGCATGTGTATATATATGTAGACATATATAGCTTAAAGTAATAGATTACCTAGTGTATATCCAATATGAATTCTTGCCTATTTGAGTATTGAATAATTGCATGCTATATAGAGTTGGGTGTATGTTGGCTTGTATAGCCTTGTATTGATGTGTGCTTGCTAGGATAGTCTTGGTTAGGCCTAGTAAGACTTACTGGGTTAGGACATGACCTAGTTTGACCTAGTTTGACTAGTGCAGTTGACCAGAATTGACCAAGGGTTGACTTTGGCCTAGTTTGACCTAGATTCATGTAGAATGCATTGTAGTGCTTTATATTACCCTTCTGGACATGTTGGGACTTGTGCTGTTCTAATTAGGAGCCAGACACCTCTCCTCGGACATTATCTTTACCTTGGACATTCAGATATCAGGCGAGTACATTCACTGATAGTTTTCATTGTCTTGATATCTACTATATCCGATTCAGTCGTAGTGTTTTACTTGATTTCCGACACGACGGTTCACGGACTAGTATACGTCGGATCCTGTCATGAGATGTTATTCCTAGACTTTCTTGGTATATGGGTATGAGATATTTCTGTGTTCCTGTACTTGTATAGACATTGATTTGGGAGTGGGCTGGCCCCCTGCTCTCGAACCTTGTGTCATGACGTGCCATGTCCGGATCCGTGATACTACTCGGGGATGGGGGAATTATTAGGGGTTATGTGATCAAAGCCTCCCTGTAACTATATTTTGCTAGCGCCACCCTCACCTCATGTAGGGTGTAGCAGATACCCCCTTGCCAGTTATCTAGGTTGGACGGCATGTCTCTCCGTTGAGGTCACCGCGGATTGCCGGGCCAAGTGGATAACCATCTCTTGCTTTCCTAGCCGATCACATATCGCTCTAATAGTTCAAATCACCTTTTTACATTTATTGTCATATCATATATTTTCAGTTCACCTTTACTTACTGTACTTTCACCATGCTATGATTCATTTCTCACATGCTCTACCTATTTTGTACTGTACCATGGTTATGGGACTAAGTTCTGTTTGAAAGAAGGGTTACAACCCCGGTCCTTGTTTGGTTTAAGGGTTGTAACTCGGCTTTCAAATGGTTCCCAAGTCGCCGATATCTTTGTCTTGTATTTCATTATTACTATCTCTTATAGTATTTCTCAATTCATATGGAACTGCTGTTGGTGTTTGTACTTGCTCATTTTCCTGACAGGATACGTTGACAAATTTTACAGATAGCTTGGAAATTGCCTGCTAGCCTAGAGGAGACCCATTATAGGTTGTTTAGTTAGCTATTCTCAGTTGTCTGGAGTTGTATTTATTTTATGAATTACTGTATTTGAGCTTTGAGATGTATTCTGAGTTTGTACCTTAGACACTTAGACTTCTATCTGTTGTATCTCTTTTCGATTTCATGTTTTATCTATTTTCCTTTATGCTCTACCTTAGATGTGATTGAGTTTACATTCTGCTATGTCACCCCCATTCGGGGAGTATAAACTGTTTAGTCTTATACTGTTAGATGCATTGAGACCTAGGACAGCGTTCTACCGTCGACACTGCGGCGTAGGCTGGGCGTTGTTACGTTCTCGTGCCCTAACTCTAGGGTGCGGGTCATGACACGTTTTTAGTGGTGGCCCATGCAGGTCGAGTTTATGTAGTGGTATTCGAACTAGAGTACCACTACAGCCTACAGTAGGATTAGGATATATTTTGAAGATACTCAATCACAGTTAGGAACCCTTGAGAGATTCCTGGGACGACCCTCGAGAATCTTGTTTAACTCCGATTTGAAAACTCTTTTTTCTTGATTTGATTTATCTTTACTTTCTGTTGTTGAATTTGATTTTGATGGATTATTATTGAATTTGAGTTTGTATTTATTGATTTTGATGAAGATTGTGGAATTTTGAATCTTGATGTTAGCTGTAGCATCTGAGTTTGTAGTTATATGATTTGAAGGATTTTGTTCATTTTTGAATTTTGATGTTCATTGATAAATTTGATTTTTTTTGGGTATTCATTGTTGATTTAATTTAATTTTTGGCATGATGAAATTATATGGGCTAGGTCATCTAAGTTATGGAAATCTTGTCTTCTATAGTCACATTAGCCAGCATGGTGAGGACATATAGTCTGATTTTGGATATATTTCTCGGGTGTAGAAATTTAAAATTTTCGCAGCCAAGCTAGCGGCATCGCAAAAATGTTAAATACCATGATTCTAGAGGTATGTGCATAAGTCAAGGACTCTGTGATTATCGTAGCCTTGCTCACTAGTATGACGAGGATTTAGAGTACCATGATTTTGGATAGACGCATATGATTATCAGATTGTACCTTAAATGTTTTCGAACATATTTTTGCTATTTTTGTTTCAGTCATTCAAAAAAAAAAGAGAAGGAATTATTGTTGTTTTGTTTTGTTTCTCATTGTTTACTTAGGATGTAGCTTTAGCTATTTTTATAAACCTTGTGTAACTTTTACAAAAATTTAATTCTTCTTAATACAATAAACCAATGATTTTGCTAGGCCTTATTTTGGATTTGGTATTATAATTCTTGTTTCAAAAAAAATGGGTCCCTCTTTTAAATAGATAAGCAGAACAGATTCTATTATCATTCTTTTCCTGCCAATATTTTTACTACCATCATTTCTTGTCTTATATACCTGTCATGATTATATCAATTCCCTGTCTCGTATATAATTCTGTCAGCTATACCTTGAAAACTCTTGAATCTTTATATTATTTTTTATCTGAGAAATGTTGAGGAAGTGACGTAAATCATCTAGTTCGGAAATGATGTAATTGGTTATCATATGATGATTTTGTAGGAATCAGAGTGTTGGATGTCAAATATGAAAAATTTGAAATGGAGATGTGGTAAAGGTTTAAAATGAAATCGAGGGATAAATGTTATCAATTTAGAAACAATCACAAAAAGTGGGTTATGAATAATTCATGGATGTATTTCAAAACTAATGAGGATGTTTAAGGTCAACCTAGTTTTGAGAACTTAAAAATCTTTGTTATTGATTCTTGGGAACTATTACAAGGCTATGTAGAAATTTAGAGATGGAAAGGAGAATTTAATCGAATAAAATGATTATGCGAAATTGAACTAGATATTGTAAGAGGGTGACTAGAGACAGAGAGAACACAAGGATTTTACGTTATAGAAATTATTTTAGATGATTGGGAGAAAATTGTAGAATTCAAAAAAAAATTATTTGAAGGTGAACGTTGAAGAAAATATGAAGGTTGATTTATAAATAAGAATAAATTTTGTGTGACATAGTGGTATTGGAGTTTAGTGAATACGAGACTCGATTTAAACAAGTCCAAGGATTCCATAAACTGGATTTAGAGGTTTCGGATCTAATTTAAAACGAGGTGAAGGAATTTGAAATTTTGATTAAATGAATAAGTGTTGACTCCTAAAAATAGGGGTATGTTTCGTGGAAAATGTTTTAGAAGTAAAGATTTTGTCTATGGTGATTGTGGTAAAAGGTTTAGATGACTGAAGGTTATAAAATTTCGATGATAGTTATATAGAGGTTGATTTTCATATTGGGACTTGTGAGAAAAAAAAAAGAATATGGTTTGGCAAATGATAAACTGATAGTATTAGAGAGGGATGATTTGCTGACTTCGTATGAAATCTTTTTCTGTTTTCTCAAAAAGGGGTTTTTCAATATCATTGAATCCTAGTTTCCTTAATCCGACCAAATTGACTTCGATTATCTTTTCTTATCATATTTATATCTTGGGTTGTACTTAATTGAATTAAATTTGATTGTGACCTGAATCTCTATCCTTGTATGCTCGATCTCAGACTTTGTTGAACATGTCCTCCATATTGCCTAAATCTTAATTTTCCCCAATTTGATCAACTTAGATCGTATCGAGACTAAATATTCTTAATACGTATTGTGATTGGAAATTCTCCATGGAATTGGCTTTCATTCCTTAACTTTGATTTTGATTTTCTTTTTTTTTTCTGAACCCTTTAAAGATAATGGGTAGTTACTTTTCTTTATTTTTATGATAAGTATCAGTTTTCATATAGGATGGTAGACTGCCTTACAGTTTTGATGGTTTGTTGTTTTTATAACTTTTGTTTAGCACCCTAGATTGCTTGTGTGTTTTGATACCCTATGACCGTTTTGGTTTAGCATGACTAGTATACCTAGATGAGACTTTCACTACCACCGTATGCCATGACCCTGTATGTCGTCCTTTTGATGGTATGATTTATTTAAGTTCTGGGATTTGATTATGGGGGTTTGACCTAGAAGGATTATGAACATTTTAATTTCGAGGACGAAATTTTTATAAGGTGGGTAGGATGTGAGCACCCTAAATTTCGGGTTGATTTTTTTTCATTTTATTTTAATTTTCTGATTGAGGGTAATTTTAAAATTTCGTGTTTATAATTATTTTAATAATAATATTTAATTCATGAAATGATTTTTGGTGATTTTAAATCATTTTAAAATTATTTAAATCAATGACTTGTGGTTTTGACGTTTTGCTAGTGAAACCCTAGAGACTGTTTGACCTAGAGCCTAACCATGTGATTATGATATTTTAATGTCATTTTTGGCCTAAGGATATTTTTGCATTTGACCTCTTTGAATTATTTTGATATTATTTTATTATTTATGATATTGTTTTGGGGTTATTTGAGTCGGGTTCGAATTTCAACTCAATCCGACTTGAAACGGGGACCCGGGGGTAGTTTGACTCTAGTGGGACCCACACACTAGTTAGGCATGGCCCACATGATATTAATTTTAGTCCACATGATAGAAATATTTTAGTTAGAGGTTAGACTAATTATTATGGATAAGGTTAGTGTGATTAGAGACTTTAGAATGACTAATTTAGCCCCAACCAATTAGCCCTTTCCTAATACTCATAGAATAGGTTAGTGGGAGCATTTTTGATCTTACCATAATAGGACAAATAGCCCCATATGGTCAGCTACTTTGGGAGAGGATAGGCTCAAGTTCATTTCATTATTCTCATCCACACTCTCTCTCTTGTTCTTCCCCAAATTCCTAGAGAGCAATTCCTAGCAATTTTTCCATCAAATCCTTCCATTTCGCCACCAAATCTTCTTCTTTCCTTCTCCATTCTAGCCAAGGAGGAAGCTACCCAAGTTTGGGAGGATTCGGAGCTCGTTCGTGTCCTTTTGGAATCTCTACGTGTCGGTGTCGCTCCGGAAAGGCTTTTCTTCGATTCGATCTACCGGGAGGTATAAATCCCTTCTCCTTTTCATTTTCTCATGCATATAGGTCTATTTTGAACCCATAGGAATGACCTCCATGGTTGTATCTCCATTTGTGTCCATTTCGTGTCCATTTGGAGGTCATAGGAGTGTCATTTGTGTTGTAGTTGTGTCCATGTGGGAAAATCCCAAATTTGGACACACTATGTGTTGTTGTTATGTATGAATGAATTATTACATGTTTAATCTCATATTTTTGTATTGGAGATGTGTTCTATAGTGTCTCATATATATATATTAGTGTAGAGAGTGAGTTCTTGATATATTATGTTATATACTTGTGTTCTTTTGTCTCAAACTACCTAAAATCAGTCATGATTTTTATCCACGTTTTTAATTTCAGCCCTAACTTAGAAATGTCATAACTTCTAGCTCAAAGCTCGGTTTAATCTCCCGTTTTTTTAAAAGAAGCGTATTGAAGTTAGCTTTCCAAAAACATGTATTAATAGGCCTAATTCTTTCTGTAACTTTCTGGAGAATTATTTGAGTGTCAGCTGTACGAAAGACAAATGCGTTCTCGGTGTTTTCGCGATTCCGGGAGTTTCCGGAAACGAAAACGCGATCCGTTTAAAGTTTCGGAAAGCTAACACATAGATCTATAACATACTTTAATCCTAAATTTTAATTCATGCTGAGATGGTACAGTATTGATTATTAGTAGGAGTTACTATTCGGCATATGCATTTTGTGCACCCTTGTGTGTAATATAATGTTCTATTTGATTTTAACCCATGTTAATGTATATACATTATGTAATTAAATAGAGAATGCAAGCATGAGTAAATGGTTAAATAAATGATGTATGAGGTGTAAGTATCCTATCTAATGTAAGCATGTATAAGTATGGCTTGTAATGAATATGTAGGTTCCATAGTATGTAATGTATGGTGCATATAGTGGTACAAGAGAATAAATGAATGATGAATGAATGCAAGCATGAATGTAATGTAATAATAGATGTAATGTATGCAATATACAAGTTAATGAGATGTAATGTTCTATGTTAACACAAATCCTATATTACCTCATGTACCCCCTTACACTATGTTGACACTATCACACTTGACACATTGTTCACTTACACTTTGATACTCTTTGATATGTATACACTATGTATGCCCATTTAACCCTCACTTTCCCCTTTGCCATGTTCACATACACACACATAGCCTCTTAAATAAGTATTTATGAATATAGTTAACTTAGCTATGTATGTATATTATATATATGTTAGCATATTGTGTTGTAATATATAAGTTTATATAACCATTTGAAATGCCATGATTATAGACCTAATGTTGAATACCAATATATGCATGTGTATATATGTGTAGACATATATAGCTTAAAATAATAGATTACCTAGTGTATATCCAATGTGAATTCTTGCCTATTTGAGTATTGAATAATTACATGCTATATAGAGTTGGGTGTATGTTGGCTTGTATCGCCTTGTATTGATGTGTGCTTGCTAGGATAGTCTTGGTTAGGCCTAGTAAGACTTACTGGGTTAGGACATGACCTAGTTTGACCTAATTTGACTAGTGCAGTTGACCAGAGTTGACCAAGGGTTGACTTTGGCCTAGTTTGACCTAGATTCATGTAGAATGCATTATAGTGCTTTATATTACCCTTCTGGACATGTTGTGACTTGTGCTGTTCTAATTAGGAGCCAGACACCTCTCCTCGGACATTATCTTTACCTTGGACATTCAGATATCAGGCGAGTACATTCACTGATAGTTTTTATTGTCTTGATATCTACTATATCCGATTCAGTCGTAGTGTTTTACTTGATTTCCGACACGACGGTTCACGGACTAGTATACGTCGGATCCTGTCATAAGATGTTATTCTTGGACTTTCTTGGTATATGGGTATGAGATATTTCTGTGTTCCTGTACTTGTATAGACATTGATTTGGGAGTGGGCTGGCCCCCTGCTCTCGAACCTTGTGTCATGACGTGCCATGTCCGGATCCATGATACTTCTCGGGGATGGGGGAATTATTAGGGGTTATGTGATCAAAGCCTCCCTGTAACTATATTTTGTTAGCGCCACCCTTACGTTACGTAGGGTGTAGCAGATACCCTATTGCCAGTTATCCAGGTTGGACGGCATGTCTCTCCGTTGAGTTCACCACGGATTGCCGGGCCAAGTGGATAACCATCTCTTGCTTCCCTAGCCGATCACATATCGCTCTAATAGTTCAAATCACCTTTTTACATTTATTGTCATATCATATATTTCCAGTTCACCTTTACTTACTGTACTTTCACCATGCTATGATTCATTTCTCACATGCTCTACCTGTTTCGTACTGTACCATGGTTATGGGACTAAGTTCTGTTTGAAAGAAGGGTTACAACCCCGGTCCTTGTTTGGTTTAAGGGTTGTAACTCGGCTTTCAAATGGTTCCCAAGTCGCCAATATCTTTGTCTTGTATTTCATTATTACTGTCTCTTATAGTATTTCTCAATTCATATGGAACTGATGTTGGTGTTTGTACTTGCTCATTTTCCTGACAGAATACGTTGACAAATTTTACAGATAACTTGGAAATTGCCTGCTAGCCTAGAGGAGACCCATTAGAGGTTGTTTAGTTAGCTATTCTCAGTTGTCTAGAGTTGTATTTATTTTATGGATTACTGTATTTGAGCTTTGAGATGTATTCTGAGTCTGTACCTTAGACACTTAGACTTCTATCTGTTGTATCTCTTTTCGATTTCATGTTTTATCTATTTTACTTTATGCTCTACCTTAGATGTGATTGAGTTTACATTCTGCTATGTCACCCCCATTCGGGGAGTATAAACTGTTTAGTCTTATACTGTTAGATGCATTGAGACCTAGGACAGCGTTCTACCGCCGACACTGCGGCGTAGGCTGGGCGTTGTTACGTTCTCGTGTCCTAACTCTAGGGTGCGGGTCGTGACAATAGCTCAGAGTTTTTCGGCCTTAGCCACTTTGCAGAGAGCATGATCAGCACCCCAAAAGACAAAGCCCGAAGATTCAAGAAGGGATTATCTCATGAGTTTCGCTTAGCCGTCGCCACCAGCCGAGCCACTACTTATGAGAAAATCCTGAAGGTCGCACAAGTAGTAGAAGAAGAGCTAAATTACAGGCCAAAGATGAGTCGAGATATATTCGGAGGAGGTAGCAACCAATCAACACCGGCAAAGCATCCCCAATTCCAGTCAAGGGCCTTTCAGTACTAGCAGCACCAGCAGTTCTAGCCCGCTGGAAAGGCTCTAGCATTCCAGCAGAACTGTGTTTCGGCTAGAGTTCAGGCATAGCAGCCGCAAAGACAACTACATCAGGCTCCGCATTATACTCATTGTGGGAAGACTAGATATGTCTGGGACGACTGCAGAAGAAGACTTGGAGCATGCCTATATTACGGATCACCTTCGCACCAGATGAAGGTGTAGGAATGAATTGTAAAGCGCAATAATCTAGAGGGGGGTTGAATAGAGTAGGCAGCAGAATTTAGCTAATTAAAAATATTAGCAGCAAGATCACAGAATATATATCACAGATATATAAATGAAAAATAGAGAGCAAAGAGCAAACGCAAACACAAGGATGTATACTGGTTTTCCTCTTGTGAGGACTATTTCAGTCGGAAGAACTCTAGATTTCAGTTGAATCTACTATAGAAAATACTACAAGCTTTCATCCGAAGTTCTTGCAACTTCTACAATGCGAGCTTTGATCCGAAGTACTCGACCAACTTCAGTTGTGAAGTGGCTTTCTTCAATCAAGCCTCTGATTACAATCGCTCTGAAGCTTCTAGACTGTACCGTACTGGCAAATCGACTAGAGGATTGTAACTGGCTTGGGATTTAAAATTGAATAGCTCAGAACACTTTGGAAGAAGTAGTAGAGTTATAGAGAAGAGAGATGAAAGTGAATTGGTATGTTAAAATAATCGAAATCTTTCTCTATTTATAGTTTTTCCAAAGGCAGAATTCTGACAGAATTTGGGCAGAATTCGGACAGAACTCTATGAAAAAATCTCGGCAAGATCCGTAACTGCAGGAGGACCAAGTTCAAAATCCAACGTCCACTAACCAAACTTTGGCCGAATTCTGTTGGAGTCCTGTCAGGGTTTTTGCAAATTAATTTTAGGCTTTTTGAAAAGATCAAGCAGTTAGAAAATAGTTTGGGCTTTTGTAAGTGGGCTTGTTTTCAAAATGAAAGGGTATTTTGAAAACGTTTCTTGGATAGCCTATTTGCCAGTACGATGCAATTTACATCGTATTCCTAGACCCAATAAATATAGAAAATACATTGATCAAATAGGAAAACTAATAGCCCTTTGATGATGCCTTTCTTTTGATATTTGAGCAAATATGAAGACGCATTTTTCCTTGACGGCAATCGTCAAGAGATAAACAGATCTGGAAATCTGAATACCTTTCGGTAGCTTCGACCCCGAACCCCTATGGGTGGCGCTGCCCCCTCGACCCCTGTCCGCTGACCGGGCAGCGAAACCCCCGATACGAGGCCTCGGATAGGTCGTTGGGCGATTCAGAAAAAATCTTCTTGTATGATGTTGTCTTTGGCGCATCAAAAAATTCTCCATTGCATATGTCCTGGTTTGACAAAGCTTGATCATGCTTACTGCATGTCTATAAGAACATGTTAAACGAACAAAACAATATGATACAAGCATAGCAATATGATATAGAACATTTAGGACAATGCTAAGTTTAAGTAGCAACATGATAGTGATTACATGAATATTAGTGATGTCATTATGGTAAACTTAATTGATTAGCCATATTCAAAAACATGATATAATCATTGGGCTAACAACCTTCCGCTTTTTTATTATGGCAAATCGGTTAAGTTTAATATATATACAATAGATACATGTATCACTAATAAATGCATAATACTAGAATATTGTGTGCTAACTTAAACTTATTTCTCCCCCTTTGACATGATCAAAAAAAAAATAAGCTCCCACGTAATAAGAGATAAAACGAACTCAAGCATAAGTAAAGGAGGACAGCAAAAATAACCATGATCAAGGATTAGGAGAACAGTGTAACGATAAGTTTAGAAAATTGCATAACTAAAGTAGAAAAACTTGTCAAAAATAGTTGGTTGATCTTAAAAACATTGAAATCAATCAATACATAGTTTACCAACTAGAAATCCAAAAATGATATTCAAAACGCAATATGATGAATAAATAAAACTGTAGTTTTGAAATTGACTTTAATAAGTAGATATCAATAACGTAGAATCCTATTATTGGTCATAAATAATCCATGAAAAAAATAAAAATTTGTAGATCTAGTATATACCAAATAAAAAAATATAATAAAACTTTTAACAACGATCACAAAAAAAAATATGATTCATAATTTGTCCATACGAATTAGTGAATCACTCATCGAAAAAGAAATCAAAATAAACTAGAATCTATGCAAAATCTATACCAAAGTCCATGCATTTGAATTCAATTACCATAGCATGATATATGTATATCCATTAGATAAACATGAAGGCAATGAAGACAAAATACTTGAGAAGAAGAAATTCAGTCGACTTGAATGCTCCCCCACAAAGTATGACCAGTCTAAATATAGATAATCATAAACTTTGAGATAAAATCTCAATAAGAAATGCCAAAAGTAATTTTAAACTCAATGAATCATCAAAATTAAATATATATTTGGCAAGATAACTTTTAGAAACACGAATGAGAGAATTAAAAATAAATAATAATAATCATATATTCTCTCATCTAATACAAATCCAAATATCATGAACAACTCAACAAGATATTTTAAGTAAAAGAATATATGTCCATAATGAACTAGGTATACCACATATTAAGGGCATAAAAGAATTGAAACAATTAAATTTGCTCCCCCTTAAAATATGAGTATCTAGTTCCGAAGAAATTTATATAAAAGAATAGATAAAATAAATAATCACAAGATCTAAGGAATATCCAAGATATGCATCTTTCTTTCCTTTGATCAAATGCATGTAAAGTTCCAAAAACAAATATCATCTTTAGACAAATAAAAGAAATATCCAATGAATAAATGCTTAAAGATGAACAAACAAAATATATCTCCAATATATATATAAAATAAATATTTCAAGACATTAAAAGATTTTGAAAAACTGTCTTTAATAATAACATTTGAGTACCGGACAGATTCAATAAATCAAAAAGAAATCAAAAAGGCCTTTCAAAAATGTGGAATTTATTACGAAAAACTGTCTTAGTAAATGTTCGAATGCGACCATTTAGTCCTCAAACTGAAAGCTGGCAATTCGAATCAAGGAAACAATTTCAATAAAAGAATTCGTAAATCATAAATAAATCCATTTGAACAAATAAACATAACTAGATAAATATCCAAAGAAAAGTGTATTCTAGATATATGGCATGTCAATGGGCTAATTGACTTGAAACAATTAACTACTCCACCTTTACATGGTTATATCCAAAAATAATAGTATAGATAAAATTTAAGAATTTTAGAGACATATTTTCAGAAGTAGAAAACTAATTCAAAAATATTAGGTCTTCTTATCAAAGTTCATTTCTTTCCTTTTAAAGCCTTAGCACGGTGTCCACCTGACAACCTAAGGTTTAAAGAAAAGAAACGCTTTGAGAGAGAGACATTCAATATGCATGACTTCTCCCCTGCAAAGAGTTATTATTGTAGACAGTAAGTAACTTGAATAAGAAGATAATAATATAAAGCTCAAAATCATTGAATATTACACAAGTTAAAGACGAAATCACAAGACCATAATATTCAATGAGTAGTCACAATATCAAATCAAGTTTAAATATAGAATAGAGTGACAGAAAAATAAATATATCAAAAGATGACAAACATTAACCTATGAAGGTCTATATATGTTACCTTTTATAAAATTAAATCATTAAATAATATTATCCATCAAATCTAAAATCCAAAATCCATCAGATAACGATTGTAACTAGATCTCAATAAATCTTTAGTTTATAAAGCGTTGATCAATCTTAGGTTAGCTGTAGGGGTACTGTCCTAGCTAACGGAGGTTCATCGGGGAACACTTAAGTACCGCTTCACTTTAGCCATAGCCGTGGTGACAGACAGATCCTTTGTAGGCTTGTACCCAAAACCAATCTCTTCTTTAATAATCGAGAATTTAAGAAGAATTTGTGCAATATGAAATCAATTATATTCTATGGACTTAAAAAAATCTTATAACAATGTAGCATACGGTATATGATGTATCAACTACATTTATCCATATGTGATACAAAATCATTGGGTAACAATAAAATATAAAACATTTGTAAATCAAAATGTAGGACCTAGATACTTTGATGTATTTTGGAACCTAGGGGGCTGGGTTCAGTACCTTGGATCCAGAACTAAACGATAGTTGCAAGTACACCTTAATAATCTTAAGTCTATAAAGTATTGATCACTTCGGGTTAGCTGTAGGGGCCGGTTCCCAGCTAGCGGTAGTCCGAAGACTAGTACATCATGTCGCTTCAGGCTATTTACACCTGTATGACAGAAGGACCCTTTTGGCTTGTTCCCAAAATGATCTCTACTCTTACGAACTTAGATTCAAAGGAATATATGCAGTATTATCGAACAACATCGAAATCCAGAATCTCTAAATATAAAAGAAGTAAATACCCAAAGAATGGTTTATCAAGATCAAGATATTGAAATTTTTTTTTTTTTAAAAAGAGTCATGTATCCAAAATGTCAACCAAAAAGTCAAGAAAAACATTATTAAAAGAGGCTTTGAGGAAGAAGCTAATAAGAGAAGAACATAAATTTGTTCAAAGTAATCAATAGCTAAAGTATGAGATAAGCACAAGTTTGAAACTACTTTTTAAAATAATATAGAACTTGAACTTAACTCATATATCCCCATAAAGATATTTATACAAAAATATAAGAAACATATGAGCAATATATAAATGAAAATAAATTATGTATCCTTAATAAGCATAAAAAATATCATAAGATCAAAAACATGCATAAATATGCTTTGTCAGACAAAGATGTAATTGATTCATAAGAAGTTAATCACAATAAAATTTGAGAATCAATAGTGAATATATTATGCAAGCACAAAGTTAACATAAAAGTATATGTATATACTTTTCGAGTAAATAGAAGACTTGTGCTAAACATACATACTTACAAAATACCGATCAAAGTAAATATGACATGGTAAAGACAAATCGATAAGAAGTAACCATTAGAAAATATTAAATACAAAGAGTCAAAGACATATTAAGTCAAAAAAATAATCTCCTATGCATGCTTCAAGAAAAAAAAAGTGAAGAGCATACATAGACAAATGTGTCACATTAATAGAAAATAAAATATTATATAGTGTGAACTGGTCATTTAAGCTAAACAGCTAGTCATGCTAGGATTATATCTTACATTGATTTAAAATAATAAACAAATTAAAAGATATCAATGAAAGCTAACAACAAGATATCAGTAAGAATATGCTAGATATTAAAAACTATTTATGAAGCATGTGACCGAAGTGGCTCTAGTGATCACACTTCTGTTGGTACAATTACATGGAAGATGACCTTTGTAGCTTTGCAATCACCAACATGTTCCATGGTTCTATTTGATATGAGAAGCTTTACCTGCAATATTGGGTGAAGACTTTGGTATCCAATACTTGGATCCACATTTGTTAGCTTTGGGAACCCATTTGCACAAGTTTATATCAACAAGTTTTTTAATCTGACAATGATTAGAAACATGTCCATTCATACCATAATAATGACAGAAAGAATTAACATTAGTACTATGTGCAGCAGTATGAGAACGTGCAGCAGTGTGATATGATGTGTGTGGATACTTGTAATAGAAAGCATGGTTATGTAAAGCTTTAGCTTTGCTTGCTTCCTTTCTAGATGATCTGTCGTGTGTGACTTTGTGATGTGCTAAGTGTCTTGTGTTAGACTGAGTCGTAGGTTGTACTACCTGCTTTCCCAGTCTAATTTTTAACTTTTTAGAGTTAGCACAGATCTCATCATACTTAGCAGAAAGAGCATCAATTCTACATGAAGCAATAGAATACTTCTTCTTTTCTGATTCTAATTCCTCCTAAAGTTTAGCATTTTCTTGAATGCTTTTTTCAATGCAATCAAGTGCCTCAAGCAATCTAAACTCAAGTATGGAAATCTCAGTAGAATTATTAGAAGTAGAAGTATTTCTTGCATCACTCAATAAGCAAGTAAGCTTCTCATTCTCACGCTTACAAGATAGAATATCCTTTCTAGCTTGCTTATACTTATCTAATACTTTCTTGTGTTCTTCTAATAGATCACTGAAAGCATCAGATAACTCATCAGAAGAAAATTCATTCTCTTCAAGAAGGGAATTATTTTGTACCTCGTTAGATAATGCCATTGAGCATAAATTTACAACTTTATGAGGTCTCTCTTCTTCTTCTTCTTCTTCTTCTTCTTCAGAATCTCTTGTTTTTTTTTCACACCATATGCTCGTGCTAGTGTACTTGTGACATGATGATCTTCCTTCTTTTGATCGTGCGTAGTGACTCTCCTTTCTAGCAATAGTACAATCTTCTTGGGTGTGGCCTATCTTCTTGCAATTGTCACATACAAGCTCTTCTTCGTATAATGGATTGTGTTGTACCTTAAATCCTAATTTTGCCATGTACATATTTATATTATTATGAAGACTATCCTTCTCTCTGGAGTTGCTAGCTTTGCTTTCATACCTGCACTCATAAGTAGCTTTAAGAACTTTCCAAATTTTATGAGATGTTGTACTAAATACATTTGTGTCTACAGCACAATAAAAGATATGCATAGCTTTTGCATCAAGGCTAGCTAACTTCTTCTTTTCCTCGTGTAACTATAATAAGGCTTGTTGATTATACAGGATGTGAGAATAGAAGTGATAGTAGGCTTTTTGTAGCCATTTACAACAATTGACCATAAGTCAAAATCTAGAGACTTCAGGTAGAAGCTTATCCGTGTTTTCCAATAACAATAGTTTGTTCCATCAAATAGTGGAAGTCTATTTGAGGATTGCTCTTCAGTTATGAAGTACATACTTGCCATATGTGATACTATGATCTATGTAACAGTAGTTATATAATAACAATATTATCGTGCTTTACCTGTATAACCCGTTCTGATAATGAGGATATGCTCCAAGGATGTTAAGCCAAATAATAGAGTCCTTACTAGGATACCAATTGAAGGAGCAATTGGTATAAGCAATAATATCTCTATAAGGAGCACCTGCAATAATATCTCTAGAAGGAGCACCTGCTCTGATACCAATTATAGGAGCAATTGGTATGAGCATCAATAACAAGTACTCGCTTTGATACCAACTGTAGGAACGAATTGTAAAGCACAATACTCTAGAGAGGGGTAAATAGAGTTGGCAGCGGAATTTAGCTAATTAAAAATGTTAGCAGCAAGTTCACAGAATATATATCACAGATATGTAAATAAAAAATAGAGAACAGAGAGCAAACACAAACATAAGGATGTATACTGGTTTCCCTCTTGTGAGGACTATTCCAGTCGAAAGAACTCTAACTTCCAGTTGAATCCACTATAGAAAATACCACAAGTTTTCATCCGAAGTTCTTGTAACTTCTACAACGCAAGCTTTGATCCGAAGTACTCGACCAACTTCAGTTGTGAAGTGTCTTTCTTCAATCAAGCCTCTGATTACAAACGCTCTTAAGCTTCTAGACCGTACCGCACTGACAAATAGACTAGAGGACTGTAATGGCTTGGAATTTGAAAATGAATAGCTCAGAACACTTTGGAAGAAGTAGTAGACTTATAGAGAAAAGATATGAAAGTGAATTGGTGTGTTGAAATGATCGAAATCCTTCTCTATTTATAGTTTTTCCAAAGGCAGAATTCTGATAGAATTCGGGCAGAATTCAGACAGAACTCTATGAGAAAATCTCGACAAAATCCGTAACTGCAGGAGGACCAAGTTCAAAATCCAACGTCCACTAACCGAACTCTGGCCGAATTCGGGCCAAACTCGAGCCGAATTCTGTTGGAGTTCTGTCAGGGTTTTTACAAATTAGTTTTGGGATTTTTGAAAAGATCAAGCAGTTAGAAAGTAGTTTAGGCTTTTGTAAGTGGGCTCATTTTTCAAAATAAAAGGGTATTTTGAAAACGTTTCTTGGTAGCCTATTTGTCAGTACGATATAGTTTACATCGTATTCCTAGACTCAATAAATATGGAAAATACATTGATCAAATAGGAAAACCAATAGCCCTTTGATGACGCCTTTTTTCTGATATTTGAGCAAACATGAAGACGCCTTTTTCTTTGACGGCAATCGTCCAAAGATAAACAGATCTGGAAATTTGAATACCTTTCGGTGGCTTCGTCCCCGAACCCCCACTGGTGGTGCTGCCCCCTCGACTCCTGTCTGCTGACCGGGCAGCGGAACCCCCGATGCGAGGCCCCAGATAGGTCGTTGGGCGATTCAGAATTTTTTTTGTATGATGCCGTCATTGGCCCATAAAAAAATTTCTATTACATATGTCCTAGTTTGATAAAGCTTGATCATGCTTACTGTATGTCTATAAGAACATGTTAAACAAACAAAATAATATGATACAAGCATAGCAATATGATATAGAACATTTAGGACAATGCTAAGTTTAAGTAGCAACATGATAGTGATTATATGAATATTAGTAATATCATTATGGTAAACTTAATTGATTAGCCATATTCAAAAATATGATATAATTATTGGGCTAACAGAATGAGTGTCTTTACTACCTATTTCGGTTAGCACAGGGTACAGTACCTGCTCATAGAGGACCAGCCAGACCACCGGTAGCTCCACAACCATGAGGCCCACTACTTCTCACTCAGTAGCAGCGGTTCGCTCAGCACCAGCAGAGAGGAGTAGCTCAGCAGGGTAGAGCGTTTACCATGGCCGTCAAGGAGCCCGAGCCTACCCTAGATGTGATAGCAGGTTCTATACTACTAGATTCTTTTTCAGCTATAGCTTTGTTCGATTCTGGTGCATTCGACAGTTTTATTTCTTTAGCTTTTGTGTTCAAGCATAGCATAGTATTTGAACCCTTAGGTGGTAGTTGCAAAATTATGATGGGCGGAGGCGTTATCCTAGTCAAGAATATTTGCATGGGACATCACATCACCTTGGGAGGTAGAGAATTGTGCGCCAAATTACTCGTAATGCCACTATCGAGTTTTGATATCATCCTCAGGATGGATTGGTTGAGTAAGAATATGCCAGTATAGACTGCCACCGAGGATGTGTTGTATTTAGTCCTCCAGGGGAGTCCGTATTCGAAATCGCTAAAGGAGCGGTGGAGCAGCATAGCAAGGCTATTTTCGGAGCTATGATTGAGGAGAAGAAGATACCATATCCCATTATCATAGAATTCCTGGACATCTTTTCTGAGGATTTACTAGGATTGCCACCTAACAGGGATATCGAGTTCGCTATTGATCTGGTGCCAGGTGCAGAACTGACAGTACAACCAGTATACCGGAACAACAATAAAGAGGTAGGAGAGTTGAAGAAGCATCTTGATGAATTACTGGAGAAGGGGTTCATCAGATCGAGTTTGTCACCATGGGGATCTTCTGTTCTTTTTGTGCCAAAAAAGGATGGTACGGTACAAATGTGCATCGACTATCGGGCCTTGAATAATCTCACCATCAAGAATAAGTATCTGTTGCCGAAGATTGATGATCTCTTGATCAGTTGAGCGGCACACGGGTTTTCTCGAAGATTGACTTGAGGTCAGGTTACCATCAGCTAAAGGTGAATGAGGATATACCGAAAATAGCCTTCTAGACCAAGTACGGATAGCACAAGTTTATGGTAATGTCGTTCAGGTTGACTAATGCCCCGATAGTCTTCATGAACTTGATGAACAAGGTATTCCATCCATACCTTGACAAGTTCGTAGTGGTGTTTATCAATGACATACTCATCTATTCAAAAATACCAGAGGAGCACGAGGAGCACTTGAGGATCGTGCTAAAGACCCTCAGGAAGGAGCATCTAATCAAAAAACTCTTGAAATACGAGTTTTCTTGGACAAAGTAGAGTTCTTTGGACACGTGGTGACAGGTGACGGTATATCCGTCGATCCAAAGAAGATTACTGCTGTGGAATCTTGGAATACTCTGACTACTGTGGCAGAGATTCGAAGCTTCTTGGGATTGGCAGGGTATTATTGAAAGTTCATACAGGACATCGCTTGGATTACGGAGCCGATGACTAGACTCACTTGGAAGGATGTAGAGTTCGTATGGACAGAGGACTGCCAGACTGAGTTCAATGAGTTGAAGAGGAGGCTAACGATGGCTCCTATATTGATATTGCCATCGGGATCGGGCGGTTTTGCCATTTATAGTGATGCCTTGGGTAAGGGACTGAGATGTGTTCTAGAGCAGAATAAGAGAGTGATAGCCTATGCATCCCGACAGTTACGGCCGCATGAGAAGAACCATCTTATGTACGACCTAGAGTAGGCAGCCGTTATCTTTGCCTTAAAGTTGTAGAGACATTACTTGTACGGAGAGCGAGTAAAAATTTTTATTGACCACAAAAGCTTGAAGTACGTCTTCACACAAAAAAAGTTGAACATAAGACAGCACAGATGGTTAGAGCTGATGAGTGACTTTGATTTTGCTCTACAGTATCATCCAAAATCGCAAGTCATACGATTCGATTACAATTCGCATCGCCCAACATTTCTATCAAAATTGCAAGTCGTGCGATTCTATTCGTCTCGCCCAACATTTCTATCTAGATTGCAAGTCGTGCGATTCGATTCGCCTCGTCCAATATTTCTATCGAGACCGCAAGTCGTGCGACTCATTTGTAAGTTCGAGTTTTCCCTTTCCCGTCGATCTGATTATTGCGTCAAGGCATAATCGTTCCGCTAGTCTCGGTCGTCCGACTGACTTATCATTTTCGTTCGACATATCATTCATTGATACGAGTACTCGCCTTATCGTCCCAACCAATTTTCGAAGAATACTTGCATCGACATACCGTCACACAAATTTTCCAATCGAGTCTCGGTACTCTTCCGTCCGTTGCAAACAAACCTTCCGCAATTCTCACAATGCATCGATGCAATTCATCGCACAAGTGGTATACCATATACCACTCGAAATCGAGTCATTCATCGCCTACGTGGTATGGCATATACCACTCGGAAATTAAGTCATTTCTTTTGCATTCTACTCTCTATGAACCAACGATCTCTTCCGACTCACGATTTTTGCAGTGATCGTGCTTGATCACAATCGTAACTTTTTCAATCAAATTCGACACAACTCGGTCAATGTTCTCGTTTGCCAACATAAGTTTGGTGTGCAATCGAACGATTCGTTATATCAATTTATGATTTTAATTCCTTCCGTTGCATCTCGTACAATAATTTATTTTGATATGCGTTGCACATCGTGCAACTATTTTACTTCCGATACGCGTTGCATATCGTGCTACGATTTATTTCTGACATTTCATTTCACTTTGTGCAACGATTTATTTCCAATTTTCTTTGCACTCCGTGCAACGATTAATTTGATATGCGTTGCACCACGTACAATAATTTTTACTTCCAATATGCGTTGCACATCGTGCTACGATTATTTTCGACATTTACCGCACCTTGTGCAACGATTTACTCTCGACTTTCCAAGTCAATGCTCAAATTCGTTTAACACATTCGATATTCACTTATCACTTTCATTTTAACGCATATTCACATTAACTCGTTGCACTTCGTGCATCATTTTATTTCTCATTTAACATGTTACATTGTAACAACATCTCAAATCGTATTTCGCAATTTGTTGCGCTTGCAGCAACTAACATTTTTACGGCTCATTGCATTCAATGCAATATACCCTTCGCGACTTTCTTAGCAAACATCATGTAATTTCCAAAACACATATGGCAAAATTACACATTTGTATTAGACTTATTATATGGAACATCCAGTGCGACATCGAGTAGAGTCAAGAGTGATTTCAAGTGGTGGCGGACAACTTTTAGAATTGTAATGAAACGAGCGTCCAAAGGAAATTGAGTCTAGAGCTCTGATACCAATTTGTCACGTCCCGACCCGAAATCACCCGAATCATCGTCCTCGCAGGGGCATGATGCCGCACGAGCCTGGAGTTGCGCTCGTGCAAGGCAAGATGACAAGTTTTCAAATGGTTATCTTTTGATTCGATATTAACAACGAAAGAAAAACAGAGTATACGAAACAATTCTCTTTATTGATATCCAAAAATAAGATTACAAAGGCTTTCGATAGCCTAACAATATATGCCAGATTGGCTACAACACTCAGGTTCTCTCTTGCCCACAAAAGATTTCACCTTTCCATACATCATGCCTTCTATATCTCGGCCGCATCAATCCTGTTGCATAGTCCGAGCGTCAATGCGATTGCACACTTTAATACACTTTGGCATTCCAAGCCTCAACGTGTTCAAGCAACGCTTCGCTGCGAGCCATCCATTTCCTATACCCTACATGAAGCTGGTGGAGGATCAGTACGTTCGTCATCGCATGTACCGATGCAAAGATCTTCTTTCCAAACCGACATTGTAGTATTTATGTTGAATCATGCAACTTAGCTTATGATCTCGCTATGTTCTCCTTAGGGTCAATTTTATGGCATATTCGAAAGCAAAAAGCATGTTAGCATGGCAAGCATGTTATTCGAATTGAAATAGGCAAGCAGGCAAGCAATCTCGTGTTTGAATCGTGGCGCGACTTCTTAGCAAGTTAACGCACTCGCCCTTGCACCGACGCAAGGTGAATGCGTCCCATTCCTTCCCTATCATATTATAAGTGCATCTCTAAGCAGGATCTATATGCGGGACGCGTACGCGCCTAGACTTTCAACCCATCGTTCCTTAGCTATATGAAGGCCGTTGGCGTATTAGCGCCGAAATGGACTAAAGGAGTTCCTTACTTTCTTTTCTCTCCTTCTTTTCTCAATATTGGTCGGGCTGCCCGGCGTTTAACGGGTGGTTGCGGTCCCAACAATCGAAACGTTCC
Organism: Iris pallida; assembly: GCA_029216955.1. Classification (NCBI taxonomy): domain Eukaryota; kingdom Viridiplantae; phylum Streptophyta; class Magnoliopsida; order Asparagales; family Iridaceae; genus Iris; species Iris pallida. The sequence continues at coordinate 33,024,116 of JANAVB010031617.1, forward strand.
CGCTGTATACCATCATTTGCGGTTTTTCCCATCTATAAGACGAGTGCTACTCGTTTAAGGATGTGCGCCTACAAAGATCATTCGAATTCCTCCACGGCCAATCGGTTCCGGGGCGCTCCGGCACTTAACCGTTTAGGGGAAACACTCGTGCACGAGTTATTATCACATTAATCTCAAGTCCATCACAATCGACCATGCAACGCCCTTATTATTCAAGCAGTTAAATTTAAACAACCAAACATAGTCTTGAGTCCGAGACTCAGACTTTATCATCTCGCATTTCTTCCGTTAACTTTCTATGTTCTTACGTTTCGTACTTCGTTTCAATGTTCAATGGCATCATGCACCAACTCAATGCTCGTCAACCGAACGACCCGAAGGTCTCGAACACCTTTTGAGGCATCATGTCATATCTGACAGTTCTGCCACATTCATGCCACAACTGTATTCCTTCGCAATGAAACCATCTTTTATTATCCCGTGTACGTAGGCATGTTTCGATCATATTTCCATGTATATGACTTAGTGTTCAACGTCCGTGGCTTGCGCGCTAGGGCGCTCGCCTATTGTCTTTCAATGTTCTAGCCGTTCTAACTCGTGTGCGAAGGCACGGTATGGTTCGTGTACTAAGGCACTCGCCGAGTACAGTTATCCCATGTTCTTACAACTTACGTACCGAGGCGCTCGCCTTTGCGATATACAATGTTCTATAGCGACTCGTGCATATGATGCACGTTTCATTTCAATTGTTCTAACTTAGTGTTCGACTCACACTACGATTTACTTTCTGATCGGACCACGCCTGTGGCGTCGATAGGTTAACTTAGCATACAATGATATATTTGACTTATCGCATGAAGGAGTAAAAAGAAGTCAATCCTTCCACCTTGAGTCGATACGCCTTTGTCGTTTCGCCGAGCCGATGCGACTCGATTTCATAACTTTGTTGCACGGCCACTCTCCTGACTTAGCCATTCGAGAACTTCGTGCTTCATTGAATCATAAGTCCGATTTGCCTTAGCGTGCCCAAGTCTCAGCCCGTCGCAAGGCGACGATTTGATTTCGCGGACCCCTTACTAAATATGGCAAAAGATCGACCTCTAATATTTTCGCGTCAACGTATAACCTGCACACGAAAACAATTAAAACCAATACTTGCATCGATTCGGACTTGCGCCTTGGTCGATTCGATTTCTTAGAATCTTCGAGCCGATTCAACGCACTCATCCTTCAGGGCAACGCGGCGCTTCGCATCGATTCACTCGATGCATTCTTTCGGACAAGGCAACTCTTCGCATCGACTTATATTCGATGCGTTGCTCGGGACAACGTAACTCTCGTATCGATTCGCATCGATACATTTTATTCGGTCAACGCGACTCGCTGAGTCAACGCTTCAGCGTAATGCGCTGTGCGGAGCGGGACATTACAATTATGGGGTGGTGGCTAAGGCTGGGTTGGGCCTACTAGTCTCTCCTCAAGAGGAATAGGAGAACATTAGGAGGAGAGGAAAGAATTGAGTGAGGGAGAGATAGAATAAGAGGGTTGGGGAGAGGGAATGGGATTTGCTCCCCAGGAGGGACCAAAGAGGAAAGATAAGAGAAAAAGAAAATGAGAGAATTTAATAAATAAATAGATAAATAATAATGAAAATAATTTGGGTTCGATCTGTCCCGTCCAACTAACATGTCCATCCAATTTTGGGCCGACCGTGTCCACCCCTACTCCTAACTCTCAGTAAACGTTGCATTGGGTTTGAGAATTTTTGGCCCAGCCCAAGGTAACCCAATACCCTAAGGCCTCGTTTGGTTCACGGATTCAAGGAAGTAGGAAAGGAAAGTTGTTCCTTTTCTTTGTTTGGTAACCACAAACTTGGGAATCAATTTCCTCACAAGGGGGAAAATTGGAGGGAATATGGTTCCACTCATGACCCATGGGATTGATTTTCCCTCCTCCTTTCCCAATATTTATTACAAAAGTTATGACAAAAGTAACCATGTGTTATTGCTTATTTTACCATTAATGTTATTTTTCATAATGTTATTTTTATTTTATATGTAAGGATATTATTGGAACATTGCTATATTTTTGCTTTCCTTTCCTGCACCAACCAAACAACGGAAAAGAAATGTGACAGGAATCCTACTTTCTCATTCCCATGAAAAATACAAAGGAATGCATTTCCTTTCCGTGAACCAAACGAGGCCTAAAACCTAAAACCATTACTATTGTCAACACCTCTTTGCGAAAGAAGCATATAGTCCAAGTAGGCACTTCCTTTCCTCTCCCCCCTCTCACCGACTGCTGCTGTACTCTCTCTATTTCACTTCTTAAGGTACTAGGATCTCTCTGTCTCGTACCGATAAAATCTTAAAGATAATATATTGTTTTTATATTTAGTATGTATTATTATGTTTTCTAAATTCTTGTTTGTACTTTTTTTTTTTTTTGTTTGGGACAGAGGGGGAATGGGCGTGGAATCTAAGGACAACGTGGTGATCAAGTCACCGGCCGACCGGAGGTCCTACCGGCTGCTCCGTCTCCCCAACGGGCTCCGCGCTCTCCTCGTCCACGACCCCGAGATCTATCCCGACCTTACAGAACCTTCTAGAACCCAAGAGGACGAAGAAGAGGAAGATTCTGAAGAGGAGGCGGAGGAGGAGGAAGAAGAAGAGTCTGAAGGAGACGAAGGTGAGGAAGAGGAGGAAGAAGAGGAAGAGGGAGATGGGAGTGAGCTGAAGAAGGCAAAGGGGGCTCAACCCACCAAGAAGGTTATCACCGTTGCCACTTTCTTCGGAAATTTTATTTTCTCAGAGTAGTAATAAGAATAATAATCTCTTTTTGATTATACGGTGCACCGATATTGTGGTTTGGAAGCGATCTTGCTTCCCTCTATTTGTGTCTGTGATTTGAGAATGTTGTTAATATAATGTCACTTTCAAACACTATTTATAAGGGCTTCGCACCAGCATTGGCGTTGCAGAAACGTATCCGGAGAATTTACTTCGAAAAGAATGTGGATTGGATTGGAATTACAAGCCAAGCCAAGGTTAGGGGGGAGCGTTCGGTTTTTTCCGTTTCAATCGAACCGAAATAGTCAAAACTGAATAAACAAAATTCGAAAAATCCAAAATCGAACCGAAATTAGACATAACCGAAACCGAATTAGACATAACTGAAATCGAACTGAACCGAATGATTGATTCGGTTTGTTGGTTGGGCTATTTCTATTGGGCCGGGTCCAAAATTGGCATCAAGGTTAAATTATATTAAAAATTATAATTTCTATACACACATTTATTGTATTTCGAAGTTGCGTCCAAAGTTGGACTATTTGTTAAGTTACCAAAGTTAGGCTTCAAAACACATACACATAATTGTTGTTTTCAAAATATACACAAAAATATACACATTTTTAATCATAAAATATGCATATAATTGAAGGCATTTACATAATTGCATAAGTCTTATTATGTTTTCGGTTTTGGACCGAAACCGAATAAGAAATTTTAGTATTTTTAAAACCGAAACCGAACCGAATCTCTTATTCGGTTCTGTTTTTGGTCCAAAACCGAATAATGCTCACCCCTAGATAAGGTAGCTTTAGGAAAGAGAACAATGGATATCAATATGTATAGGCAGTATAGTAACTAATGGGAGCCAAACTGATCTTAAGCAAGGTTTACAATATTGGAATCGGTTTTAGACACTTCTTATAGCATCGTTATTGGCGGTTTCGGAGTTATTGGTTTTAGAAAGCTAAAAGATAGTAAGGAATTATTAAAAACAAGAAACCTATTTGATGCATTAAGGCATAACCTTATGTTACTATTTGTTATTCACGTTCAACATTACTCAAGTCTTCATTGCACTAGATATTTTTGTTTATTTTTACTTGCTTTCGTATGAAATATATATTGAGATTTACTAACGTTGTGATTTACAATATACAACTTTGATTAATTATAATGATTACAACGGGTCGATAAATAAATTAATCCACACATTACATGTTGTAACATGTCGATGGTTGACACGATCGGATCATTGTGTCTCAATTATGTTTATCAATACTTATCTATTTGTCTTCGCTAAATTAATCGGGAAAGAGAGCCCAAATTCGTTACATCCAGTATTGGTGGTGTCACTATTGGACCGGACATGCCAAAACTGATACCATAAGTACGAGTATCGTCCGATGCTGCGAACCTTCATTTAAAGATGCATGATAATGATAATATCATGATTGTGGAAAGGAAAAAGAATTTCATGTTCAGATGTTCTTCATTTTGGGTAGGGAGGATCACCCTTGCTCATACAACTCTTGTAACTCGACTTTGATTCCCAGGGCATAGATCATTGTTTGAGTATGTATTTCCTTTCTTTTGAGGCAGTTTGCAAGAATCTTGCATAGCCAAAGGATAACCCATTTTCCCGTCTATATATAATTGATTATTTACTTAATGTATTGCTAATGAATTTTATCCACGATTTTTTGGAAAATTGTGAATTGATGAATCTGAATTGTGCAATATCCATTCTTGTATCCGAATCAAGTGCTTCTTGGTTTATAAGTATCTTTGTGTACTCTCTTTTAATATGCATGCATTTTTTTACGTATTTGTTGACTTCTAACTTTGAAAAATGATTTTGCATTCCTACTCAAATTGTAAGTTCACTTCCTATGTTTTTCTTTTCAGGCTGCTGCAGCAATGTGTGTAGGGATGGGGAGCTTCTCCGACCCTTTCAATGCACAGGGACTTGCTCATTTTCTAGGTTCTCCTTCCCCACTTTCCTCTTGACTTCCCAATGGGTGCAACTCTAGCTCTTATATATATATATATATATATATATATATATATATATCTTAGTGAAACATTACCTCATATATTGTCTCCTTTTTCTCATGTTGCATTGTTATTCTCTATGGTTTGTTTATTTCACATAGAACATTTCTTTCTTTCAAGTAGTATATTTACTGTTGGTTTGTTATGCTTATGATATTGACATCAAATATTGTGTATTGCATAGATATGCAAATTTATTGGACTAACCATGGTTTAGGTGATAAATCCTTACGCTATCTACTCGATGAGATGATTCATCAGTTACATAGTCACCTTTTCTATACTTGCACTCATTGCATCACTTGTTCACACTGTAGTCCAAGATATCAAGCAACTTGTAACCTTTAAATTATGAAAATGGAAGCTTTCTTGTGCAGTTGTTTGCAGTGTCTCCCATTGGAGATCTAGAAACCTTCATTTTGAAAAATGTTTATTTTTGTGGATTTCTCGTCATTCTAGTCAGCTATTCTTCATTGTCACTGCAACTTTGGCTAGTTGAATAAGGACGTCCCTGTGCCACGAGGCTCCCGCGTAGGCAGGGTCCGGAGAGGACCAAGATGTATGCACCATATAACTTTAGCTAGTTGAATGCCCTCATAAAATTTATTAAAAATTATTCTATTTGCTAGTTTTTGTAGTTGGCTATACATCATGTTTGATCAATTTTTGTTGCTCATGAAATACCAGTGTTCTAAAAATCGCTAGGCGGACTAGGTGTGGCGGACGTCCGCCTAGATTTTTTTTTTTTTGAAATTTTAGAAATTTTGAAATTTGAAATTTCAATGTTCTAAAATCCAAATACTATCTTAAAACCCAAACAATTATCCAAAATACAACTAAGAATAAACAAAATAAAAAAAATGAAATAAAAAAATAAAAAAACACGGCCGCCTAGGGGTGCCTAGGGCCCGCCTAGCCACCTAGCCCACCGCCTAGGGGGTTTTCGGTGCGGTGGGCCGGCGCCTAGTGCCTAGGCGGGCGCCTAGGCCGATTTTTAGAACACTGTGAAATACTCTTGATTAATTTCATTCATGTAACCATTTAGTACCCTTCATATTGTTAGCATAAAAAGTTTGAAATAATTGATGTCGGGTCAATACCTTGAAACATAAGAATGTTCCATGACAGATTGACAAACTTTTTATGATCAATTATTGACCCGACATCAACCTTTTATAGTATGAGAGGGTCATGCCATAAAACCTACGCAACCAGTTGGCATGTAGGTAGACCTACCTTTTTGATATGCAAGTTAAACGAATGCTACTAGGAGCACCCTCCAAGTTTTCCTAGAATATAAAGAGTCTAGACAAAGAGGTAGATTGGAATTGCATTCATCTCTATGATGCGTAAAGCCAAAGAGCGAAGGAATGAAAACCCATCTTTATTTTTGTAGATTTCACAGTTAATTTCCAATGATTCTTCTTTGTAATCAAAATTTGTAGAATCTGTAGTCTTCCATTTTGAAAGAATTCAGGTACCATGGTGCTCTAGATGAACAAAATACTGAAATCCCCTTCAACCTTTAATCAAAGGAACTGGAAACCCCACTCCAGCAACGTTATTGTTGATCCATCCCCTCTCCCCACCTACACAGTTGAGTATGAAGCGAAAAGATCACAATATCCTTTATCAACATATAAGTATGTTAGAAAGGATAAGATTTCCATAAACTGCCTCCTTCTAAAACCGTAATGTAAGAATTTATGTATCTGTTGATACAGGGATAAAAGGATATCTTATTTTTGTTTTCTATTTGAATGATTATTTTCAAATTGATGGCGATAAGGTGCCACTAATAATGTTGCAGGGTCTCCATTTTGTTAGGTTGAATGTTAAAGGTGTTTCTATTACTTTACTTTTCTAAAAATGAAACAAATGATTAAGCTTATCCTACCTAGGAATTCTGCTAACAGCTACTTATTCTACGTTGGAAAATGTTTTTTGTAGAGCACATGCTGTTCATGGGGAGTTCTGATTTTCCAGATGAAAATGAGGTTTGTGTATTAGCTTTAATGCTTATATAGCCTTCCAATAAGTTAGCTTTCCACATATGATTCTACTGTTTGTTTGCATTTATATTTAATTAATCTGCTTACTTTGTAGAGTTATTCTCCTTTCATTACAATCAATCTTTATGTAATCATTCTAGTAATCAGGAAACAAAACAATCTCAAGCTTAAATATCTAGAGATCCATGTCGAGTGATTTGGTTATTGGCACTACAATTGGTTCACCCATTGTTTCGATATCATTGTCGTGTTTTTTGCTATAAAGAGGTATAATACAGGTAGTGTCAGTGACTGTCACGTCCCGATTCCGTAGAATCAATAGTCATCCCCCGGACGTATGCCGTACGAGCCTAAGTTGCGGTCGCACAAGGCACGGCCATAAAGTTATCTTGGACACAACACAGAGTACACAGATTTATGAATAACCTACTAGCGCAGAAGAAAAAACTTCTTTTATTGATAATGAACAACATTTACATAGACTCAAGTACAAGTAGAGTGCTGCCGCGCGGGCTTACAAACTGACTCGAAATGAGATACTTGTTCCATACTTTACATAGCTTTATACAAAACAAAACTATGCAATACTTGGAATTTGAGTCATTGCACAGGACGAGTGCGGGGTCTTCAAAATGGTATGCACAGGCCTTCGCACACGAGCAAGGCTACAAAATATTCAAGCGTCGTCTTCAGTTCCTCGGCACGCCTCCCTGGTTCGCAGCACCTGTGGAGACAAGAGTTAGTACATTGTCGTGTACTGGTGAGTGACGAATTAAATTCCACGATCTCAATTGTTATAGAAAATATGTGAAGCATGCAACAGTTACGTGATCTTTTTAGTCATCTTAGTCAATTTCATAAAAGCATTTGATAGGGCATAACAAATATAAATTAAGTTGAATCTTACATGGGCGGAGACTCTGCCGTGGGCCACGAGAGTCTCCGCCCCTGTATAAAACTTACTATATTCTTTCCTGTCAACCATATATGTAGCTAAAATAGTGTATATATGTAAAGGTCATTGGCATGATAAGCTATATGCTATCTTGGACTATAACTTGGTTTACACGACGTTCCTTTCAGCGCGGGTAGCGAGTCCCACTGAAAGTTTTCGAATCACTCGTGCTATGATCTAACACAATTATCCTGTTTCCTCCTAGGTCGAATCGGTCCTGTGGCTCCGAGTTGTCGTTCGAGAAAACTAAAACCTTGTGCACAAGTTGTCCATCACCGTATGTGACTAAAACTAGTTACTCAAGCATGGTCTACTTAATGATAAGAAAAATTTCCATTGTTCTATCAATTGGGCACTTAGTAGCATATTTCGCATTCCCGTTGATTCATTCTCAGCTTAACACAATTCTATAGCAGCCGTATCATAGGTAAACATGTAGCATATTCATGATTTATAGTTATATAGTAGGCATATCATAAGTAAACACAACCGTTTTACGATTTGCAATTCTATGGAAGCAAGTCTGCAATATTGTGTCTTCCTATTTATAACTAGCATTTCATATTATCAGTATCATTGATTGATTGGAGAGCAAGAGAGTCAAGGGGAGAAGGGTCAAGCCACACACCGTTGGAGAATAGGACGAGAGAGAGGTCTTCTACACTATGTGGCGCCTACGCGATCACCTACAATCGAATAAGCAAATGATCAATACTCTTCCCTTTCTCTCAGAATTCGATATGAAATGCGAAGTTCAAAAAACACAAGCATTGGAATCCATCGAAAACATTCTCGAAAACACATTTGTAAACCAACGCGAAAAAAAACAACTGTAGCAAAGAAAATGTCAAGGAAAACCAAGTAGCGAAAAGGCCCTCAGAACTCGGCCGTAGAGTCGTTCCTCGGAACTCTATTCGTTGAATATGGGACCTGATACCGAAGAACCCAATCCATAACGAGGATAGGATTTTGATTCAATCTGTCCCGATCAATCGATACCGACAGTATTCTTAACCATGCTCCCCTCAAATGAGGAACATGACACGATATTGGGGCATGACACTACATTGACTTTGTTAAATAAGAGGTATATTTGATAGTCAGGCGGGGTGGGAGCATACCCGAGCTCAAGCAAACCTCTATAAGCCATAATCCAACTTCTCCCCTTTATCAGGAAAAGGCCACAAGTTCTCCCTTTACTCCTTTCCCTTAATTTGTTAATCTTGTATTGCAAGTGACGTCAACGACCACCTCATTTCTAAATAACTATCCCTTTGCAAGTCCTCAGTCACTAATTGGTTCATGAAACTAACATGGGACAGTATGACATACCTTCAATATATAAGATGTTGTGTAGGTCACATAAGATTTTACATTTGTATTATTTTAATGAGCTTTTATATAACAACATATATCTAGGGTACCCGGATTTATATATCCGATATTTACAAATATCACCTTGGAAATGTCATTCACTCTTTGGCTTAAAGTTACATAGAGATGAATGCAATTCTCTATAGCCAATTGTATCATGTTACCTATCATCTTACCTCTTCGTCTAGACTCTTTATAGTTTATATTTGCTCCTTGGTTGCATGGGCTTCAACTGCATAGCCAAAATGTAGGTCAACCTACCTGCCAATTGGTTGTCTAGGTTTTATGGCAATGCCCTCTCATGTTTGTACTTCGTAGCTGTCTTGACAATAATTCTGGCAACAAAACAGAGGGTTTACGTCCTGGCAGACGGTCACAAAACTGTCATTTTCCTTATAGAGCTTTCTTATCCTCCATAGCCGACCCCGCTTTTGATGGGAGAAGGCTTGGATGATGATGATGATTTACAAATATCAGAAATGTTATCTGATTTGATTGTGTTTAGGCTTTATATTCCTGTACACTAATTCATGCCTTTTCGTCTAGGCAGTCAAGCTTCATCAATCTTTCTTTATGGCAGTAGGTTATGAGTAAATGTGAGGAACACTGTAATCTCGGGGGAAAAAGCTTCATTTATTGTACAAACTGTAATCTATGTCCGTATTCATACAACATAGGTTATAGGCCAGTAGTTTATGGTTAATTGTGAGATACACGTGCTTTGGTTAGTTATCTGTGTCATTATATACCGCATATTTGGCAGTAATAGCTGTTCTGTATCTACACTCATACTCCCACACTTTGTTTTTGCACTACCAAAGACTGAAAGATAGATTTCAGTTTTGAGTACAAAGTACTAGTTTTCTCTCTTTAAAAGAATATGCCTTCTTTCACAACCGACTGACTTATCAAATATCATAATTAGTTTCTACATGGACATTGCTTGAACAATTCCTTGGACGTTTGTGATGAACTCTGCCCTTATAGAGAGGTTCTCAACTCTGGTTATTTTCTTTATTAAAATGCTTCAACCTGTTGTAGTTAGTTTTATTTAATTACTTGATATGATTGTGCAAACCAATTAGTATATGCCTATCCCCTCGAGATACGGTTGTTATCTTCTGTAACCAACTTGTTATCTCTTCTTGTAACCAACCCTACTTGTATATAGACTAATAACCACACCCATTTGAGGGTTGCTTGCTCAATTGAATACACACGAAATCTCTCTTCTCCATCTCTCTCTTCTTCTACAAGTTCTAAATGAACTTCACACCGCTGTTTGCACTACAACACCTTATCAGTGCGCATTACCACGCTAAAGAAGGTAAACAAGTAAGTATGATCTAAAGTTTTGTTTACGTTCTAATCTTTTTTCTTCTTCCTGTTTTCTTATTAACAAATGAAAAGAAAAAGGAGCAACCATGGCAAAATATGATCAGATCCTTCTGGACCACAAACCGCTGTAATGACATCAAGATTCTTCCTCGTTGAATTTTTTCTCGAGCTGAATTTTTTTCTTAGCTGGAAAAAAATTCTTCGTTGTTGAATTTTTTCTCGAGCTGAATTTTTTTGCTGAAAAATTATTCCGCGTTGAGATTTTTTCTTCGCCGAAAAATTATTCCTCAATGAAAATTTTCTTTAAGTCGAAATTTTTTTCCTTCGCTGAAATATTCTTCATTGTTGAATTATTTTCTCGAGCTGATTTTTTTTTTTGCTGAAAAATTCTCGCTGAAATTGTTCTTGAGCTGAAATTTTTTCCCTTCGCTGAAAAATTCTTCCTTGCTGAAAATTTTCTCGAACTGAAATTTTTTCTTGCCGAAAAACGTTTTCTTGTTTTTCGCAGAAAGATATCCGTTTGCACTACAACAAAAGCTACCCCACCCATTTAAATCCATTTGAATGCTTGTTTTCTTAATATTGACGGTTACATGGTACGTGCTCATTTTGAAAGATGTGGCAAGGTACTTGCAGTAGATATTAATGTTTGATGTGAATGATGCTTCGTAACCACGCACATCAATACTCCATAATAAAGGGACATATACGACTTTAGTGCAGGGGATGAGTACGACGCTGAGGAATGAAGTTCCTCTTGTGCCTTCACCTTTAGATGTGAGTCTTCTTCAGACATTGCAGTTGAGGTGCGCTGAATTGGAGGTATGAGGACTAAGGAAGCACCGGGACGATACACCATATGGGATACAACACAATATGCAATACATGATTCCTGAAAAATATAGGATACGGACGTTGTGTATATGTAATTTTTTAATAAGTTATATGTAAACTCAATTAAAATATTACACAAACCAGAAATAATTTCCATGTTGAAATCCCTCAATATCTTTAGAACAAAAATTTAGAAATAATTTTTCTAGAAAAAGCTCCCAAAATCTTAAACATGAATCCATAGTGCCCGTTAACGGCAGCCGACAGGGCTGGTCTGGGAGGGGAGAATGAAGAGAGAGGTTGAGTAGAGGCTCTATAAGCTGAGGATTGTTTTGAATGAATTAGGGTTTTTCTTTCTTTAAGTTTGGCTTAGTTAACAGGTTAAATTAGGTTGCGGACCAGCGGGTCTGTGCTTTTTTTTCTTACTGGTTATACATATGCCAACATATCTTGAAGTATCCCAACAATACTCAAATATGGAAAAACAAGTCAATAAGACGAATTACAAAATACATCTGGACGTATCCTGATGTATTAGATACATATTTGAATATCCGATACGTCTGGATTTGAATTTGTGCCTCCTCCCTACGTATCTGTGCTTCCTAGTAGGAGGGTGACAGATAACGCCTTACATGTGGCGGAAACAAATGGAATGTGAATCTATTTCATTGTGAATAATCTGCTTATAAAAATAATAAAAGACGGTAATTCTATATTTGTCATTTATGACGTTTAGCCATGTGCATGGTTGTCTCATGACAACGTGAAAATGGACTGCTGAATTCAGGTTGAAGGGTTAATTACTAGGATATGGGATGAGAAGTGTATCTTGTCAATTTTGAATAGATTATATTTCTTAAAAGTAGTTCATTTATCCACTTCAAATATATCAATCATAGCCGTATCAATAATGGACCAACTAGGAAACACTAGTGCTCCATTTTGAATAGATTATATTTCTTAAAAGTAGCTCAAATTTATCCACTTCAACTAGATCAATGATAGCCACATCAATAATGGACAGAGCACGACTACTCTATTTAAGAAGACTTAGCCGTACCGGGTACTAGTACTCCTAGATATAAATAATAAACGTATCCAAATTTATATTTATTTTTGTTGTCAATTTTAGTTTTGGGTATTACTTTGATTCTTTGTGGCCATTGGCAGCTCATTGAATATGACCTTGCCTTTTAAAGTATAGCTTGGGTACTTTTGTTTTAGAAATCAAACTTTCTTAATCAAACTTAAACTACATGGGTTTTATATAAACGGCGGGCTTAAACTACATAGTCTCGACTAAAATTCATTTGACTATATATATATATATATATATATATATATATATTAATATATATATATATATATATATATATATATATATATATATATAATGGTAAGTCTACTGTCCGACTTAAGTTCGAATTTTTTATTACATATCTCCTGGTCTGTGTCCGAGTCTAGTTCGTTGCATGTCATTCCTCTATTCTTGTGTCTGTTGCATCGTTCCTAAATCCATCGTTCGGACGAATCTCCATCGCACGCTTTGCTCGCCTTTGACAATCAACACCCGATTCTAGCCTAAATACCGCTTCTCTTGGTTCTGTTCTCAATCACCGCTATCTACTTGAATATCTCGGTTGTTCCCATTCAATATTTAAGCAATATCACATCCATGGGAATTTGAACCTTTAACCCAGTTTTCGGGTCTTATGTTTTCTAGAGTTGACCATTTGAACCAACACACATACACAATATATATATATATATATATATATATATATATATATATATATATATATATATATATATATGGGAACCAATATCCAGTGTTCTAAATGGCGGCCGTCTAGGTGGTCTCTCTCTGCACCGCTTTTCGGTAAGCGGTGGAGTAGGCGGCCAACGGAGGTTGGCAACATAGGCGGAGGTCAGTAGGCGGAGCAATACCTAATAAGGTATTTTGGCCAAAAAGGTTTTGTAAGCATTATGGGCCTATGGTTAAACTTTTACAAAACTAAAACTTTATAAATCTTCGTTCTACAACTTAGTTATGCATGGAACATCCTTAAAATATGCATATTATGCAAAAAACAGTAGTAAAATAGTAAAAAATGTTCAAAATGTATCGACCGCCTAGGCGGTAGGTGGACTCTCTCTGCCGTGCACCCGACTACTGCCGTTTAGAACCTTGCCAATATCATCTTTCATTGTACCGATCCATTGAATTTTTATTCCTCAACTATACTTATCATTTATTTGATCATCTTTTGTATTGGCTTTCATTGTTGTCTAGGAAGTTTTGATTGTGAAAGTTTTATACCTTTGTTTATTAAATGTGATTTATGATGTTTATTGAATGATGTTGTAGTGATTGATGAAAGTAGAGAAGAGAATGGTTAGGTGCTAAAATATAGGTGTGGAGAGAAAATCTGGAATCTAAGGGGTTTAAAATTGGTAGGACAAAAGCAAAGTAGATGAGATGTAACTTCAACCAAAAGATAAAAGGAAATGAGGGTGGAATGCATATAGATAGATACCTATGAGTGAGAATTTTAGGTATTGGATCAATTATTCATGATGATTGAGAATGATGCCAAGCATATAATTAAAATATGATGGTTGAGATAGAGTAGTTTTCTCGAGTACTTTGTTATCGTAAGATACCTTTGATGTTGAAAGAAAAGTTCTATAAGACCGGTAATAAGACCAACCATGCTTTATGGCTCAAAGTGTTGGACAAGTAAGAAACATGATATACCAGAAATGAGAATGCTAAGATGCATAAGTGGCAATACATTGAAAGATGAGGTAAATAATTAGGGTATTCGAGGGAAGTTAGAGGTGGCACCAATTGAGGACAAGATGGGAGAAATTTGTCATAGGTGGTTTGGAATATTTGGACATGTGTGACATAGACTAATAGATGCTCTTGCGAGTACTAATAAGACTGTAGTTAAAGGAGCCTCTAGAACTAGAGGTAGACTAAAGGAACATGGATTAAGGTTTTATTGTAGGATGCTTTTTGTTAGTGGTACAAAGGACATGACCCTTAACATAGTTGAATGGAAGAAAATGATTCAAACAACCGACCCCAAAAAATCGGGATAAAGGCTTTGTTCTTGTTGTTAATTAGATGTGATTTAAACTTGAGTTTCGGGCAGTCCCATTTCAACACTAAACAAGAGCATAAGCATGAAATATTCTTGTTAAAGAAAAGAGTATGACAACAATTAGTCACTGAAAAACAACAACAATAGGAATGTGATTTTATTGAATGATACCTTAATTATATTTGGGGATTATAATGTTTTCTCATGTTTGATGGGTTACAACTTGAGATTAAAAGAGTTTGTTATATTAGCTGAATTATTTCAGGCCTTTGCTTTAACTTATGTGATCCATGGTATAACAATTAATTTTTTTTTATCTTAGTTGCAAATTGTCAGATTTCATGAAACCTTGAATGCTTATTAATGCCACTATACTCCGTAGTTTACTCTTCTTTTTTCTAGTATGATAGTTACTTGTCCAAGCACGGGGGTTCTTCTAATGCTTACACTGAAACTGAGTACACCTGCTACCATTTTGAAGTTAATCGGGAATACCTCAAGGGAGCTTTAAAAAGGTAATTGCATATATTCGAATCATTCATTTCTTGCAGAAGCCATTTGTCTATTGAGTATCAATATTCTGATTCCGAGTCATAATTAGCTATAGTGTATTATAAAAAGTAAACATAACTAGCTATATTTTGTCACTATTTTCTGTCTATCAAACTTTTAGAAATGCATCCTTCTAACTGATCATGCCATTGAAATTATTTGTAAGCATACATGAGAGTAATTTTTGTTGACTCATCACGTTTTATAGATTTTCTCAGTTCTTTATATCACCATTAGTTAAGGCTGAAGCTATGGAGCGGGAGGTGATAGCAGTTGATTCAGGTAGTTGCAGATTGTTAGAAGTTTGTGATGTTACATTCAATGTATCGGTTTGTTTTTCATTCTAATGAAAATTTAATGGCATTTCATGTGTCGCCTTTCCTTTCGAATAAAACAAATTTAACTAGAATTCAACCAAGTACTGCAAAGTGACAGTTGCCGTCTTCTACAACTCCAATGCCATACATGTGTTCCAGGTCACCCTTTCAACAGATTCTTCTGGGGTATGATCATTACAAACTTTCACTCTACGTTATTTTCTATTATATTCCGAAGCACAATGCTTTAAAACTCTTGCAGGGAACAAGAAAAGTCTTGTTGATGCAGAGGAGAAAGGTGTGAATTTGCGTGAAGAAATCTTGCGACTGTATGAAAAAAACTATCATGGGGGAATGATGAAGCTTGTCGTGATTGGTGGAGGTGAGGTTCTGTTTCTATTGTAGCACCTTCGTTGTTGTAATATATTTCTATACTAGTAAGTACAGCTGCTTTTCATTTGGACACAAGACTAAGAAGTGTAACGATCACTGGTTAATAACTTATATTGTGCATCACCTATGATATGCTTTCTCTTGCAGAGTCACTTGACATCCTGGAGGAATGGGTTGTGGAGCTTTTTAGTAATGTTAAAGATGGTAATTCATCGAAGACAACTGATAAGTATGATATGCCTATATGGAAGGCAGGTAAACTTTATAGATTAGAGGCAGTTAAAGATGTCCATATCGTAGAATTAACATGGACATTGCCATGCCTTCATAAGGAGTATCTGAAGAAGCCACAAGATTACTTATCACATCTCATCGGGCATGGTAGGAATTTTTCTTTTGTGTTTCTTAATTTACATTTAAATTAAGTATTTGATGGATGGTAAATGATTATTTAGTTAATGCGTAAGTTATTCATAATCTCTCCTGGCACTAATAGACTTCCAGACAGCTGTCTACAGACACCCAAACATGTGTATTCTCGTTAATATCTTGCTATAGAGATTTGATTGCTATTCTTTTACTAATTGCTCATGTTTAATATGTCTTGAAAGAGAGTTGAACTCAGATATATAGGATAAACCTCACAATGGCTCATAGTTTTATTCGGGTTGATTTTATGCTTGGCCCTTTGCTCGAAGGATATTTGCTTATTTTTACGCTATTGAAATTCTAAGTTTTCGTATTCCTCATAATTTTATGCTTTCGTTAAGTGTTCTCTTAATGCAAGTAAATCTTACAAGGTTGTGTGTGTGTGGAAGGTTGATGGTTTAACCTTTTTTTTCATTTGTTAGGGACATCCAGGTATCTTTTTTATTGATTTCAATACTGGAATCATTATTTATGAAGAACTATCATCTTCAGATTTATCTTTTGCTAAGAAATGTGAATATGATTATTGTTGGAAATTTGGTCAATCAGCCTGTATATTAGGAAAGGCAGCTTATATTATGCTAGGATTTGTGCTTTATGCCAATACTGTAAATTAGGAAAGATAGGCAGCTTTATTGGTATAATGTCATGGCTGGAGTGTTCTAAAAATCGGCCTAGGTGCTGTTTGGCCTCCTGCCGCACTGGGAACCCCTAGTCGGCCGACCTAGGCATCTGTTCGACCGTGTTCGGCTAGGCGGAAAAAAGTGAAAATTTGAAATTTCACATTTAAATTTCAAAAAAAAAAAATCAAAAAATTCAATTTTTTTTTTAATGATTTCAAAAAACTTCAAAATTCAAAAATTAAAAAAATTCAAAATTCAAAGTTCAACATTCTAAAACAAATTCTGTCCGGCCACGGGCCTAGGCCCTAGGTGGCCCTCCGTCGCACCAATTTCGCCTAACGAAATCGGTAACATTGCATGGCTGTAAATAAGCACCCGTCAACATTTATTTTCTGTTTTTTTATACTGTTATTCCTCTTTTTATTAAAGAGTTTTTTGTACTTATTCAGTAATGAATTAAGACACCTGTTCTTTCATATTTTTTGAGTTGGGATCAAAGCCAAGTTTTCTCTAAATTGTCAGAAACCCTAAATCTACTGCTCTTTCATCCTTAAAACTTGTTAAGCCATGTCTGAAATCACCCCAAATCCTACCACTGCCGTCCAAATAAAAACTTCATACATACAGCCGAACCATTCCAGTACCCACTCTGCCAAATCATCACCGTTCGTTTAAATTGTGATAATTTTCTTCGTTGGTCTCGATCTGTCTGGATGTATATCCGCGGGCAAGGAAAAATTGGCTACATCACCGGGGACAAGAAAGCTCTTATGGTTATGACACCTGCATAAGACGATCTATCGTGTACCATTTGTAATGCTGAAAACCCTTATGGTTATGACATGACTTGTAATTCCATGGATGAAGATATCAATTCCAATTATATGTCCTATCCTACTACAAAGGAATTGTGGAATAATAAAAATCAGATGTACTCTGACTTGGATAATCAATCTCGGGTTTTTGAGTTGACTCTGAAAATTGGGAGAAGTTTGGCAAGGCGATGACTTCGTCGTAAAATACTTCAACTCGCTGAAGAGATTGTGGCAAAACCTTGACCTTTTTAACACATACGAGTGGAAGTCTACTGATGATTGCAACCGCCACAAGAAAACGGTGGAAGACAATCGTATTCACAAATTTCTTGCTGGTCTCAACGTCGAGTTTGATGAAGTACGAGGAAGGATCATTGGTAGACTTCCTCTCCTATCGATTAGTGAAGTTTTTATTGATGTTATGAGGGAAGAAAGTCGAAGAAGTGTCATGCTCGGAAAAAAGACCAATGATGAGTCAATTGAAAACTCTGCCTTGATTAGTGATGCTGTTGCCTACAAGACTACAAATTACCAGCACAAGGTCAATGATAAGCCACATGTCTGGTGCGACTATTGCAACAAGCCACACCACACTCATGAGGCTTGTTGGAAAATTCATGGCAAACCTGCCAATTGGAAAATCAGGAAGCAAGGAGAACAGAGCAATTGTGGGGTCCCTACTGCCAATGAGGTCGACTCATGTCCCTTAAACAAAGAGCAAATTGATCAACTCTTGAAGCTGATTATGTCCAATTCCTAATCTGGTATTTCTAGTGTTTTCTTGGCACAAACAGGTACAAAGGATAAAGCCCTTTCTTGTTTAAATTTCTTTCCATGGATTATAGATTCTGGAGCCTCCGATCATATGACTAGTTTTTCTCATTTATTTAATACCTATTCTCCTTGCTCTGGCAATGTAAAAAAATATCAGAATTGCCGATGTTAGTTTTCACCTATTGCAGGAAAAGGACTTATTCAACTGATCGACCGAAGAAAAGTAATCTCAATTTTGTTCTTCATGTTCCTAAATTAGCTGAAATCTTTTGTCTGTTAATAAACCATCCAAATATTCTAAGTGCCGTTTTACTTTCCTTGAATCACATTGTAAATTTCAGGACTAGAACTCGGGGATGATGATTAGGCATGCTAAGATGGTTGAAGGTCTTTACTACTTTGATGAAATATCTAATAGTAATAAAATGCTCAGGGCTTTAGTAGTACTAGTTCAATTTCTGTTAGAGACAAAATTATGCTATGGCACCTTTTATACTAGGACATCCTAGTTTTGCCTGAAACATTTTTTTTCCAGAATTATTTGAAGTAATGGATTATTCTTCTTTTTAATGTGAAAGTTACATTTTGGCAAAAACACCATCGTTCTACATATTTACCAAAACCCTACCAAGCTTCCAAACCTTTTTATATAATTCATAGTGATGTTTGGGGTCCTTCTAAAATTTCTACTATTTCTGAAAAAATAATTTGTTATATTTATTGACGATCATACACGTTTGTGTTCGGTTTATTTGATGAACAAAAAAATCTAATGTGAAAAACTTATTCAATTTTTTTACATTATGATTGCTAATCAATTTCAAACCAAAATTGGTATTTTACACTCTAGCATTGGAACATAGTATTTCAATGAGCACTTGGGTGTATTTTTGAAAGAAAAATGCATTTACTACCAATCTACTTGTAGGGATACCCCTCAACAAAATGGCATTGCTGAATATGAAAACAAATATTTACTCTAAGTAGCACGTGCCATAATGTTTTCTATGCATATCCCAAAATATTTGTGGGGTGAGTTGTCCTGACGGCATCGTATTTGATAATCAAGATGCCTACTAAAGTGTTAAAGTACAAAACACCACTTGAGTGCCTAAAAGAATATTTTTCCAAAACTAGGTTACATTCGGACCTACCTGACAATAGGGGTGAGCAACCGAACCAGTTTTGTAAAAATCGAAATAACCGAAAATTATATTTATCAAAACCGAAAACCGAACCTTTTTTGTGGAAAACTGGACACGATACGGTTTTTGGTCGGTTCGATTTCAAAACTAAAATTACACATTTTTTCAATCAACAGAACCAACAAAAAAATTAATAGATTGAAGAACTGAAGTAGAATAGTAGTTACTGATGAGATTAATAGACCTTTCTACATCATCTCTTGTTCAGATTCCTCGAATTTTTTTTCGATCTTCAAAGTTTATACATATTCCTCTACCTACAAAATATAGGAAAAATCAAACTAAAATTACTAAAACACAAAGAAAACATGAAGCATAAAATGAATTTCTCATCTTGAAAGAAAGAACATGTTGTAGTTAGGAACAAGAAGTGTGTTCTTTTTTCTAGGGAGAGAAAACAAACAATGAGCAGAAGAAGATGGAAGACTAGTAGGTAGATAAGGAGACAAAGAAAGAAAGAGAAAAATAAAAGGCTATTGGGAACAATAGTTCTCTTCCTATAGGGGACCATACCTAGGCCCTGACTGGCTTCTGTTGTTGTTGTAGCTTTCTCAATTTTAGAGTTCTTTTTTTGGCTTTGGCCCCCCCTCTCCTTCTCACCAATGGCACTGTTCTTTGCTCAGTTTTAACAGAGAAGGAACGGGAGCAGCTCTTTTGAGAGAGAAGGCTACGCCTAAAACAAATGGAGGAGGAGAGAGAAAGGTAGGTTAGGTTTAGGATTTTAGTATATATATGTGAGGGGTATGTTTGGTAATTTTTATTTTAGATACATATAATCAGTTTTCGGTTCTGGTTGGAAACCGAATTCCGAACTGGTAACCCGAATCGTTAACCGATTTTCATATATTAAATTTTTTTTCGATCCGTACTTTTTTAAAACCGACCCGAACCATTATTTCAAGTCGGGTCGGATTGCTTTTCGATTTTAAAAACCGTTTTTTTGCTCACCCCTACATGTTAAGGTTTTTGGATGTACTGTATATGTCCATATACCAAGTCGATTTCGTTCAAAACTTGACCCACGGGCTGTAAAATTTGTATTTTAGGTTATGCTTCATACAAAAAGGCTATTAGTGTTATGACCCTCAAACAAAGAAATTCCATATGAGTAGGGATGTTTCTTTTTTTTTAAACAACCCTATTTTGTCCAAAATTCTCTTCAGAGACATGAAATTGAAGACAAGGATGTTTTTGTCCCATTTTCTAACATAATCTGCCCTACACAAGAACCGCATGTTTCTAGTAATGGTCACTTAGGAGAATCTGGTCCTTTGTGCCAAGTGAGGGGTTTCTTGCGCATGGGGGGAAGTACTACTGACTGATCAACATGATCTAAATTTTGAGCTTCAGATTTATACTAAGGTCATGTTTGGTTCGCAGAATTGGAGTCTTGGGAAAGGAAAGTGAGTTCTTTCCTTTGTTTGGATGCCAAAGGAAATGAGGACGAAAATGGTTCCTCCCACCAACTCAAGGATTTATTTCCCTCCTCTAAGGATCATTTTCCCTCCCAATTTTTTTGGCTTTTCCAAACATCGGAAAGAAAATTGATTGGAATTGCAATTTTCCAAAGGAAATGAAATATCAAAGAATCAATTTCCTTTTCTTTCCTTTTCGCGAACCAAACGAGGCATGATAAGAGATTTTACCAAAGGAACAAAGACTTGAATGTCAACTCTGCCATGGTAGTCAAAGGTGCACCTCGGAGCAAGGCACAACATTTGCACACCCAAGGCGTGCCTTAGGTGCGCCTTTCAGCAAGGCGCAACAAAGAAAAGGTGCGCCTTGGTGTGCCTTATGTATTTTTTGTTTTTTACAAAAAGAGAGAGAGAGTGGGAGATAGCCCTTACCTTATACAAGTGGTAAGGAGGTAGCCCTTTCCACGGTTGCCAAAGTTGGTTACAATTGAACTTGAAAAACTAAAATTTACTAAAAGCATGGTAGAAAAAATACAAATTCTTGTTAGTTTTGTCGAGTGTTATTGTTGCTATACTAGTTCACTTGGTTATGTTAACATTTTTTTTTTTGTTTTAATGTGTTATTTGATTTTATTTCTTATGTTACTAATTTATTTATGTATATTTTTATTATTTTTTATTTTGCGCCTAACTTCACTCGGGCACGCGTATTAATTGCGCCTTGCGCCTCGGACGATATAGACCCTTTGCGTCTCGAGTGCACCTTGCGCCTTTGACTACCTTGAACTCTGTACAAAACCAGTCTGAAAATCCGAGAAATGACAATGTGAGTTCAGTTAATCCTATTCCAACTCCTATTCTAATTCCTTCAGCTTTGCCTAATAGTTCACTAGTTGATTCTTTAACTATTCCCAATAATTGGCTACTATTCCTGATCTTGAAGTTCCTATAACAATTAGGAAGGGTGTTCGAAGTTGCACTAAACATCCTATTAGTGAAGCTCTCTCCTACCAAAGACTATCAAAGAATCATAAAGCTTTCACATCTATGATTTCACACATGTTTGTTCCAAGGAATATACTGGAGGCATTGGATGACCTGAATTGGAAATTAACAGTAATAGAGGAGATGAATGCTCTAAGGAGAAGTGTTACTTGGGAGATAGTTGATCTACCCCGAGACAAGAAAATTGTAGGTGTAAGTGGGTAGTTACCAGTTATGGCTTCCTTCAGTGTCAGGCAGATCACACTATATTTTATTAACGCTCAAAAGATGGTAAAGTTACAATTTTGATTGTTTATGTCGACGATATCATTTTAACTGATAATGATGAGACATAGTTGGTAGCCCTCAAGAAGAGACTTGCAAAAGAATCCCAAATTAAGGGCATGGGAATCCTAAAATACTTCCTTGGAATGGAGTTTGCAAGATCCAAAGAGGGTATTTTTGCCAATCAGAAAAAATATGGACTTGACCTACTTGGCAAAACATGTTTACTAGGCTGCAGGGTGGCAGAGACTCCCATTGAGCCTAATTTGATGTTACATGCTGCCAAATCTGAAGTAGTGAAGGATAGGGAACACCATCAGAGACTTGTAGGCATATTAATCTACTTGTCTTATACGTGACCTGGTATTGCTTTTGTAGTTAGCATAGTAGATCAGTTTATGCACTCACCAGAGTCACATTTCGAGGCGGCGTACAGAATCTTAAGATATCTGAAAGGGACTTATGGCAAGGGCTTACTATTCAAGAAACATGGTCATCAGCAAGTTGAAGTCTACACTGATGTAGACCGACCCGGGAGTGTTACTGATAGGAGATTTACTTTGGGCTACTGTTCTTTTGTTGGGGGAAACTTAGTTACCTGGCGAAGCAAAAAATAAAATGTGGTGGCTAGAAGTAGTGCAGAAGCAGAGTTCATAATTGTGCGCATGGAATTTGTGAGGTAATGTGAATCAAAAGGATACTTGAAGAGCTAAACTTTTCTCATTAGCACCTATAAAATCCTATTGTGACAACAAGGATGCTATCTCTATATCTCATAACGAGTGCTACATGATCGTACACAACATACTGAAGTGGACAAACATTTCACCAAGGAGAAGCTCGATACTGGAATAATATGCATGCCATACCTTCCAACAATAAAACAACTTTCTGATGTTCTAACTAAAGGACTATGCAAAAGCAATTTGATAAACTAATTGGCAAGCCAGCTATGGAAGACATCTACGAACCAGCTTGAGAGGGAGTGTTGGAAATTTGGTCAATTATGAATCTGGCCTCAATTCAGGCTGCTGTATATTAGGAAAGGCAACTTTATTATGCTAGGATGTGCTTTATGTCAATACTATAAATTAGGAAAGATAGACAGCCTTATTGGTATTATGTCATGACTGTAAATAGGCAGATGTCAATATTTATTTCCTTCCTTTTTTTACTGCTATTCCTCTTCTTATTAAAGAGACTCTTGTACTCATTCAGTAATGAATTAAGACACATATTCTTTTATATTTTCTGAGTGATATAATAATTAAACATACTTTTCAATGTATGCATTTGATTGGGTTATATGGAGAATGTAATTCAACTAGAATATTACCATCTTTAACCCCCAATTTTTTTTCTATAAATTTTTAAGCTAGCAAAAATAATATTGTTTCCTTACGATGAACTAATGCGCGCACACACACACACATATATACCTACTACTAAGCATCCTCGATTGTCCCCGAAATAGTAGCCGTTGGATCTGTCTTTTTGGACCGTATAAATTAGTTCCTTAACTATCCTGTTTCTCGCGAGATTTTGAACTAATATGTACATCCAAAAAACCAATGTTATAAATTTCGCTAGGCAGGTTCGGTGCGCCAAAGGGGCGCCTAGCGCCTAGGCGGCAAACTGATTTTTTTTTATAAGTTTTATGTATATGTTACTTCTATATATATTATCTATATGAAAATAGACACACACACACAAGTTTGACACTTGGTTAGCACACTGAGTATTAAAGTCAGTTGTTGGGGGGAGGTGGGGTCACATGTTCGAGTCACACCTGTCTTTTTTCTTTTTTCTTTTTAGCTACTCAAATACACAACACAACTTTTTTTAAGCTTATTCTTTTACTTCCCCCCTCCTCTCCTCTGCTCTCCTCCTCTCCTCCTCTCCTCTCCTGTTTGAAGCAGAAGAAGAAGAAGAAGAAGAAGAAGAAGAAGAAGAAGAAGAAGGAGCATGAGGACTCAACCGCAGCAGGAGCAGGAGGACTCAGCAGCAGCAGCAGGTTTTTTTTTTTTTTTTTTTTTGATTTTTTTGAAATTTCAAATTTCAAATTTCAAAATTTTGGATTTTCAAATCTGAATTTTTTGATTTTTTTCGAAAATTTTGGCCGCCTAGGAGCGCCTAGGGCCGCCTAACGCCGCCTAGGTAACGCCGCCTACCGCCTAGGCCGGCCGCCTAGGGGGTTTCCGGTGCGGCCGGAGGCCGCCTAGCGCCTAGGCGCCGCCTAGGCGGCCGCCTAGGCCGCATTTTAGAACACTGAAAAAAACAGACCCAATAACTGCTATTTTGGGACATTCGAAAAAACTTAATAGCGAGGATCCCGATCCCTCCTCTCTCTCTATATATATATATATATATATATATATATATATATATATATATATATAGAGAGAGAGAGAGAGAGAGAGAGATTGCCATTGTTTTCAACTCTTTGGCTTAAATGTGTTACAGATATGGATGCTATTCCCTATAGCAAACGTATCATCTTACCTCTCCACATAGTCTCTTTATAGTTAAGAGGAACTTGGAGGGTGCTCCTTGGTTGCATGAGCTTAAACTCCATATCCAAAAAGTAATTTGCCTACCTACCGACTTGCCACATAGGTTTTGTGGGATGACACTCTCAAGCTCATATCTACCTTGGCTCAAAATTTGGAATCAACAAAGAGGGTTTGGTCAGGTAGACATTTGATCATAGAAACATTGCAAGTCTTTATGAATCTTTCTTATGTTCCACAACCAATATATCAACATCAACAGAGCCTTTATCTCAAATTTTTGCGGTCGGCTGTTTGAATCCTTTTCTTCCATTCGTCTATGTCAAGGGTCATGTCCTCTGTAAAGCTACCAAATTCATATCCTTCTTTAACACTTCAAACCATATTCGTCTAGGAGATACCTTTAGTCCTAGTGACTCCATTAACCATTATATTATTACTCCTTATGGGAGCATCTATTGGTCTGCGTTGCACATGTCCAAACTGCCTAAGTCGATTTTTCTGATATTGTTTTCGATTGGTGCAACCTCAAACTTTCTACAAATATACTTATTTCTTAACATATTCTGTAATGTATTGTCACTTATCTATCTTAGCATTTTCATTTCGGCTATACTAATTTTTTGGACATGTTATATCTTAATTGTCCAGCACTATGATCAATAGAGCATGACTTGATCTTCTAGCAGTCTTGTAGAATTTTCTTTCAACTTCAAAGATATCTTGCAATTACAAGGTACTCTAGAAGCACTCTTCTATTCCAACCATCCTATTTAATTCTATGCATGGCATCATCTCATTATTTCTATCATGATGAATGATTGATCCTAAATACTGAAACCTATCACTTTTAGGTATTTATTGTTCATCTATATGGACCCCCTATTTCTCTGTCTTCAGGTTGAATACATGTCATATACTTTGTTTCGTTCTACTAATTCTAAATCCCTTAGATTCTTACGTTCTCTCCATACTTTTATTTTAGCATCTAAATCTTTTCTACTCTCAACCAATACAATATTATCAACAAACATTATACACCATGGAACCTCCTCCTCGATATGTCTAGTAATTTCACAACTATCACAAAAACGTAAGAAGTCAATGATGATCCTTGATGTAAGCCAATGATAATTGAAAATTATTTACTCTCTCCTCCAGAGTTCGCACGATCGTCCTAACTCTATTATACATATCCTTAATAGTCTTAGTATAACTATGAGGAACTTGTTTTTCTTCAAAATCCATATTTTCTCTAGGAACTTGATGTCAAGTTTTTTTTTTTTCTTTTAATCTTTCTATTAATCATCTTAGGAGTAAATGGCACTTATAGTAGACCTTTCCAATATAAAACCAAGCCGATTCTCTAAAATTATAGTCCCTTAATATTTGCTCAATCACTCTCTCATATAGTTTTATGGTATGACTTGTAATCTTGATTCCTTGATAGGTATTACAATTTAGTATCTATCTTGTTCTTATATATGGATTATAATACTCCATCTCCATTCATCTGGTATCTTCTTAGTCCTTAGGATGTTGAAGAAATTAGTCAGCCGCATCAATCCTTTCTACCCTAAATATTTTAAAACCTCAGTAGAAATATCATCAGGTCCTAACATTTTTTCATTTTTTATTTTCTTTGATGCATTTTTAACTTTAGAAATTTTAATTTTATGACAATAGCAATATGACATCCTAAGCGTAACTCAGAATCTATACGTAACTCAGAATCTACATGTAACTCAGAATCTACACGAAGCTTTTCTATGTTTTTCCCATTAAATAACTTGTGAAAATAACTCTTACCTCTCATTAGTATTATTTTTTTCTTCTTCTTACTATTACCTTTTTGTTATCGCTCTTGATACACTTAGTATTACCAACTCTCTGTTCCTCCTCCCTACTGCTAGCAAGCTTTTATATATATATATATATATATATATATATATATATATATATTTTCTTAGTTTCTAACCTCTTATATAAATAATCAAAGGCCTTAGATTTAAATTCACTAAATATTTTTCTAGCTTCCTTTTTTGCTACTTTATATCTCTCAAAGTTTTTTTGTCCTTTCATTTTTACACTTCTATTATACTTTATAGACAATTCTTTTTGCCTTAATAACCTCTTAAACTCCTCGTCCCACTACCATCTTTCATTGAAGTCCAACCATTACATTTTGTCACGTCCCGCTTCCCGGATGGAAGGGTGACGTCCGAAACACATCTCCAGGCTACGCGCCGAAATCGCGATTGTCGCCCGTAATATCAGCAAAAATGGAAAATACCAGAAATTTCATAACATTAAGCATATTGTACAGGGAACTTTTCCAACAATTCTTATACAGATTTATTACAAAAGCAAATTGCATAATGACTGAGAAGTACTCGTCCTAGCTATAAGCAATGGTTCACTCCTCGAGGTATTGCGGCGATACTTCAGCAGAGACGTCTTCTTCTTCACCTAGTGAACAAAACTAGGTCGTTTAGAAACGACAAGCAAGTCCTCGGTCAAGGGCGATGAAATATAAATAAACAAAATTAAAATATGCGGTTTTCTTTAAAAGACTTGTGCAACTGCATGTATGTATGTAAGTATGTATATATGTATATATATACCCTTAATTTTACTAAAATGACACATGTAACCATCATCCTACTCCAGGGATTGTGAGATTTCCGAGCTTCCTTGAGCTTTCTGTAAGATTTGCTTCCCTTGAGCAAACTGCCTACCAAAGTAGGTATGAGTTACTTTTGGAGTAAGATGAAATCTAATACAATGCAATTGAGAACAATAATCTGAATAATTCTCTAGATGCTTCCCGTGAACAATCCCGTTAACCTGGGATCAGGCTGTGAATTCCGAGCCTCCCTTGGGCTAAACCATCTATTTGATGTTACTGTCGAAATAGATGCATTGATTTCCGAGCCTCCCTTGGGCTAGTACTCTCTATTTGAAAATAGAAGTACGGATTTCCGAAATACTGATCAGCTTTTATTGTTATTATGTTACGGGATATCTAGGAATATTCAGTTGTTCTCCCCGCCCAATGCTTCCTATATATGAAACTTTCTAAAATTTTCCAAAAGTCAGGAATTTAACTATCTCTAGAATTTCTCAAAATTTTGGCAGAGTCTCCTTTGTATTTAGGAGCCCCGCAAATTTACAGAAAACATATATAGATGATAAGAAAATATGGGCTCGCCGACCCCTTCGGTGGAGCAACTCTCAACACCGGAACCACGCAATTAAAAATTGGGCTCGCCGACCCCTTCGGTGGAGCAACTCTCAACACCGGACCATGCAGTTTATATAAAAAGTAAAGAAGGATAAATAATTAGACACCTTTTACCTTTTTGCAAGCGAGGGAATAAGCATATTTTACCTTTCTTTAGCAATCAGTCGGAAGGCGATTTTTGCAATTAGCAAGCAATACAATGATAGCCATAATTTTCCCTTGCAAGTTATACTAGGCAACATGTAGAGACTTAAAATGAAAACATGTACATATATATATTTATATACTAGGTAGATAGTATGTAGATACTATACATATATTTGCATATACTCATATATCATGTATATAGATAATAGGTATGTATATATACATTATGTAGATAGTACATATATATATAATATGTATAGATGTATTTGTAGATGATATGTATGTATATATATATTATGTAGATAGTACATATGTATACAATATGCATAGATGTATTTGTAGATAGTTTATATACAATATGTATGTATATATATATTATATAGGTAGTACACATATATATACAATATGTAATATGTATGTATATATATATAGATAGCGTACACATAAAGGAATTAAGAACGTAGAAAAATAACAAGTCCTCATACTTTACCTTCCCGTGAATGGTTCTGTTGTTCAGTTCACATGTGTATCAGACTTACCCTGGGAGAGTCCCATATGTTCACATGTGTTTGTTTGTTCATGAAGAGTCCAATAGTTCATGTCCAAAATCGCAAGTCCAGAGTCCGTGTTCAAAATCGATCCCTCTATTTGTGTCTATTCGATTTCCACTTGTTCGGAATATATTACCATAAATGTATAACACTTTCGTTTATGTCTATCAAATTAATCATTCACTAGAAATTAGAATTTGCATCATTTTAATATATCGTGACTTGATTTAAATATTATCAATTCAGAATTTAACTAAACCAAAATTCAGAGATACTATCTTAACTAATTATATTCCAAACTTATGATATGAAATTTCAGATTTTTTTTTTTGAAGATTAAAACCCTACAACTTCAATTTTCTGGTATTACCAAAATAGTCATGAAGCTATAATTTCAGAATTTTAACATGATAATAAAAGAATAATTATGATTTCCATTAACCTAGATGGAAATATTGAGAAGAAGAAGGAGAGGAGGACTTGCCTTGGGTTTTAAGAAAATCTAGGCTTCTCCTCACAATTTCCTACATTAATTCCCATCATTGATCAAAGTATCCTTCATTAGTAAAGCTTAACCCAAAATTTAAGAAGGAAATGGAAAGGAAATTTGGGGAGAAAAGTTAGGTTTTACCTAGGTTTCCTCCTTGGAGAGTTGAAGTAGAGGAGGAAAGAGATGAAGGAGGAGATGGATGAAGAGGTGGTGGTGGCCGGCGGTTGCTGGCGGCGGCGGACGGCGGCAGCGGCGGGCAGCGGCGGCAGTGGCGGGCGGCAGTGGCAGCAGAGAGAGGGGGGGTTCGGGTGTGTGTGTGAGGGGGTTTTGGTTTTGTTTGTTTTTTTTTTTTTCTCTTCTTCTGTTTCTTTTGTGTGTGTGTGTGACTTTATATAGAGGGAGAGGGGGTGAGCTGGTGGGGTGAGGTGTGTTTGTGTGTGTTTGTGGGAAAGAAATAAATGGGGAGAGAGGGAGGGTGAGGTGTCCCTCTTCTCCACTCTTCCCATACATTCTATTGGTTTTAAAAAATAATTTGGACAGAACAAATAAATAAATAAAAATAATAATAATAATAATAAAAGACTATGACAAGTCTACTCCCCTTAAAAAAATTCCGTCCTCGGAATTTAAAATAACTAGTACAACGATTCATTACTAACCTGGTTTATGGAATAGATACGGATATTGCCTCCGCATATCTTCTTCCTTCTCCCAAGTTGAATCTCCAGGCGAATCCTTACTCCATGCGACTCGTACTAATGGAATGATCCGATTGCGGAGTATCTTCTCTCTTCGATCCAAGATCCCAACAGGTTTCTGTTCGATCCGTAGTGTAGGTCCAACAGAAATTTCTGAATGGTCGAGTATATGGCTAGGGTCCGACACATATCTTCGCAATTGAGAAACATGGAATACATTGTGAACTCCCTCTAGTGTTGGGGGTAAGGCAAGCCGATATGATACCTTCCCTACTTTCTCCAATATGTCGAAGGGCCCAATGTACCTCGGACTCAGTTTTCCTCTGGTCCCAAATCTGATTGTTCCCTTAGTTGGTGAAATTTTCAGAAAGACATGATCTCCAGGTTGAAATTCCAGTATTCTTCGATGCTTATCAGCCCACATCTTCTGTCTATCCTGGGCTGCTTGCAAGTGACTTCTTATTATCTTGACTATATCCACAGTTTGTGTCACCAGTTCTGGTCCTAACAACTGTCTTTCTCCTACGTCGGTCCAGCATACCGGCGATCTGCACTTTCTACCATACAGTGCTTCAAAAGGAGCCATTTTGATACTATCATGATAACTGTTGTTATATGAAAATTCCACCAGATGTAGACGATCATCCCAAGCTCCCCCAAAATATAAGGTACAAGCTCTCAGCATGTCTTCTAAGGTCTGAATTGTTCTTTCAGACTGGCCGTCTGTTTGGGAATGGTAAGCGGAGCTATATTTCAACTGGGTGCCAAGATTTTCCTGCAAACTTCTCCAGAAATGTGAAGTAAACCTGGTATCCCTATCTGACACTATACTTACGGGTACCCCATGCTGACTCACAATCTGCTTCAAATACATATCTGCTAGTACTTCTGTTGATTGTCCTACTCGAAAAGGAAGAAAACGAGCGGACTTTGTAAGTCTATCTACAATGACCCAAATAGCATTATTACCCCTTTGGGTCCTAGGCAGTCCTGTCACAAAATCCATTGTGAGATGCTCCCACTTCCATTCTGGTATGGGCAATGGCTGAAGAAGTCCGGCTGTCCTTTGATGTTCTGCTTTCACTTGTTGGCACACAAGACATTTAGATACAAACCTGGCGATTTCTCTCTTCATTCCGTGCCACCAAAATGTCTGTTTTAAGTCTTTATACATCTTAGTGCTGCCTGGATGAATGGAATATTGCGAACTATGAGCTTCAGACATGACCTCTGTTCTCAAATCTCCACTGGGCACACATAATCGATCTCCGAGTCTCAAGGATCCGTCCGGATGCCTCCTTATACCAGTCTGGAGTCCTGCCTCCGTTTGTTTCCAAAGTTTCTGCAATTTTGAATCATTTTGCTGTCCTTCTTTAATTCTATCTATTAAGGAGGATTGTATTTGTAAATTTTGCCATATCCCATCAGTTACCGGGCATACTACTTCAATTCCCATTTTTCTTAGATCCTCGAGGATTTCCTTAGGTATATTCATAAGGAAAGCTTCGGGTCTTCTACTCAGAGCATCAGCCACCTTATTGGCTTTTCCTGGATGATATTCTAACTCCATATCGAAGTCTTTCAGCAATTCTAGCCATCGTCTTTGTCTCATATTGATTTCTTTTTGTGTGAAGACATATTTTAAGCTTTTGTGGTCTGTATATATTTTAATTCTCTTCCCATATAAATAATGTCTCCATAGCTTAAGGGCAAATACCACAGCAGCAAGTTCAAGGTCATGTGTTGGATAATTTCTTTCATGTGTCTTCAGCTGTCGAGACGCATATGCTATGACTCTTCCATGTTGCATTAGTACACACCCCAGGCCTTTGCCTGATGCATCACTATATATTTCATATCCACCTGAACCAGATGGTAATGCTAGTATTGGGGCTGTAATTAACCTTTCCTTTAACTCATCAAATGCTGCTTGACATTTTTCCGTCCAGATAAATTTTTCTTCCTTCCGGGTAAGACGGGTTAAAGGTTCTGCAATCCTTGAAAAATTTTCCACGAATCTTCGATAGTAACCAGCTAGTCCTAAAAAGCTTCTGACTTCTGCTACGGACTTTGGTGTTGGCCAAGACTTAACTGCTTCTATTTTCTTCGGATCTACCGAAATCCCTTCTCCGCTGACAATATGTCCTAGAAAAGGTATTTGGTCCAGCCAAAATTCACATTTGCTAAGCTTGGCATATAACTGTTCTTCCCGCAAGGTTTGCAGTACAATTCTCAAATGTTTCTCATGTTCTTCTTCACTTTTGGAGTATATAAGAATATCATCAATGAATACAATTACAAATTTATCCAGATATTGATAAAATATTCGATTCATCAGGTCCATAAATATAGCTGGTGCATTTGTTAACCCGAATGGCATAACTAAGAATTCGTAATGCCCATACCGAGTCCTAAATGCAGTTTTTGGAATGTCTTCCTTTTTCACCTTTACCTGATGGTATCCAGATCTTAAATCAATTTTTGAAAATACCCTTGCCTCTCCTAACTGATCAAACAGTTGATCAATCCTAGGTAAGGGATATTTATTCTTGATGGTAACCTCATTCAAGGCCCTATAGTCAATCACCAGGCGTAAGGTACCATCTTTCTTTTTCACAAATAATACTGGTGCACCCCATGGTGAAGCACTAGGCTGAATAAATCCCTTTGATAACAATTCCTTTATTTGTTTATTTAACTCAGCTAGCTCTTCTTTGTTCATTGGGTATATCTTTTTGGCTATGGGTGCAGCCCCTGGTATTAGATCTATAGAGAATTCTACGGCTCTATCTGGAGGTAGTCCTGGCAATTCTTCTGGAAACACATCCTTGAATTCTTCTACTACCCTTGGAAATATCTGCTCTGTTGATTCATGTAACATTACGGGTAACTCAAATTTCGCTAATTCATCTGCATTGAATTCATTCTGGTCCCTTACAAACTCATATGACTCTCCGTCAGGGAGTTGGAATAAAATTTTCCCCTGTCCACAGTCTATATTAGCTAAAGTTGCAGTCAGCCAATCCATACCCAATATTACATCATAATTGCTTGTCGGAAAGACAAGTAACCGGGTACGAAAAGCTCCTCCACCCAGTTTTATGGGGCATTTACTACATACTCGACTAACTTCTACCACCCCATTTCCCGTGAGGACTCTTAATGGTTTAGTTAGAGGTTGAGAATCTATCTTACGTTGTGATATAAAGGAAGATGCTATAAATGAATGGGTGGCCCCGGAATCAAATAATACTGAAGCTGGATATGAGGAAACTAGAATAGTACCTGAAACCACTTCTCCTGGAATACTTGCATCTTCAGCTCCCATTACGAACGCTTGGCCTTGCCTATTTCTCTTCTTATTATTATTATTCTGAGCTTGAATCGCCCGTTGTGCTTGTTGGAACTGATATGCCTGAGGGGCATAGGGCGGCCTTTGCTGATTTCCATTGGTTCTGACAGCTTGTGGTGGTGCCTGAATCATCGGTCGTGGTTTGGTCTCCTGAAATAACGGTCGGTATCCCTGGTTGAAGCCTTGTGGGATTGCTCCAATCACAGGCAGCTGAGGGCACTGACCGGTCGAATGGTTTCCTGCTCCACACTTTAGACAAAGTCCCAATCTTCTCCTACATACATTTCTTTTATGTCCTGGCTTCCGGCAGTAGTCGCAGATAATGAATTTATCTGGGTTGCCATTCTGAGGACGCTTAGGTGGTCCCTGCCAATGGTTCTTGTTAGACGATGATCCTTCCTCAAAAGTTCTTTTGGGATGTGAGGACCGAAAAGGTTGCTCTTCTTTTAGTATTCTCTCCTGGTCGCGAGCAGCCTCTGTTACTTCAGAAAAGGTCTGGCACCGATAGGACGCGACCCTACTTTTTAATTGGGTCCCGAGTCCTTCCAAGAACCTAGAAATTTTTGTTTCTTCATCAGCTATCATGTGAGGGGCGAATCGACTGAGTCTGGAAAATTCCACAGCATACTCATCAACGGTGCGTCTTCCTTGTTTAAGGTAGTTAAATTGTCGCTCTAATTCTATCCGCGCTGATTTAGGATAGAATCTCTCTTCAAATTTCTTCTTGAATTCCGCCCATGTCATATCTTCATCAGAGTCTTCCGGATATTCAGCACTCCACCAATATCCAGCGATGTCTTCTAACTGGATGCGAATTGCTGGCACCATGTCCTCAGGTCGAAGCTTTGCAGCCTTCATTAGACCCTCGATGGTTTTCAGCCATTGTCCTGCTTCTATTGCGTTCTCAGTCCCCTGAAACTTAGGCGGCTTTAGATCCCTGAAGTCTTTTAAGGCTCTGTCCCTTGTATTATTGGAGTTCTGCATTTGCTCCAATATTGTAGTATTGGTAGCCTGAGCAGCATGGGCTTGTTGACTATTAGACTCCATTAATTGCTGGAATAGCTTAAACATGTCGGCTACAGTTGGTTCTTGCGGGGACGTACTATTTTGCCGATCGTGGTTGTCCATATCCTGAAATTGAAAATGCAATCCTTAGGGAATCATCCGAAATGTTTTATCTATAACACAAGTGTATTTACAATCATATTTATATTTCATTCATTTTTTTTTTTTTGAATGAGAGTGGTACAAAATGATACTTCCACTCTCATTTCACATCTACTTTATCCCCCCTCCTTTTTTTTTTGTACTACATCTACTCATGTCACCCATTCCTCCCAAAATGTGACATGGTGATCTATTTTACTCTATACTTGTACATATCCAACATATAGTACAACTGACAAAAGACCTTCTTCTTCACTTGTACAGGTTTCAGCTTCCTATTCTACTGCCTCTATGAGAACTCTGTCTTCAGCAAGGATTTCTACTTCTGGATGTAATCTTTCAAAGTCTTCTAGGGTTCCCTCATAACCATGCAGTGCAATATAGAAGCGATTTGGATCCCGAACATAGAGGCAATATGTGATATTCTCAAAATCAACTTCAGCGCCATCCTCGATGTCTCGGATGATGGGACGCCTGACTCCATAGAATATCTGGTAGACATGCACGTCGTACCAATCGGGTGCGCTCCACATGGCTCTAGCATACCGTTGGTATAGATATAGGGAGTAATCACTTCCATCCCATTCTAAGCTGGACATGAATAGATCCATACCTATACTCATTATATCCTTAAGTAAGAATTACCTATAGGAAATATATGAATTTAGAAAAGGCATATTTTTTTTTATACATCTTTATAGTACAATAAGCCTCAGGACTTACATATTTGGTAGGTTACATTCTAACTATATTCAAGGCATACATGTCAGACATTTACATATTATTTATAAATTCATGCTCCTTCATGCCTACTTGCACTCTTTATATACTTACATTCATACATTAATTATACTTAGTGACCTTAAATCCACATCTTCCTTATATTGTGAATCTTCACGTCGGGGTGAGTCTGCAGCCATTCTTCTAAGGTGCCGTTACGGTCAGTTTCTGGGTCTCCAGAGGGTTCCGCCTTGATCAGGATGTAGTAGTGCACTGAGTTATAGTACTCCTTTCTTTCGTCGTCTATGTCTGTCACTACTGGATATTTCAATTCATAGTGGACCCCATGGGCTTCTATCATCCCTTTTGGCGCTACGTGCCACATCTTTCTTACAAATGCATAATACTCGTCTAGGCAGTGGCTGTCATTTCCTAACCTTGCAAAGGGTACGAACCGTGACATGATCTACACCGGGAATTTCTTAGATTAGTATCTCTAAGACTAAGATTTTAGAGAGGAAATTGTAAAGGAAGAGGCTACTAACTACTTATACTGTCTTCTTAATAACTTCTAAGGCATGGTGGTTATGAATGTCTAGAACCTTATGTCTATGTATACCTAGGTTCCATTCCTCGTATTTTCCATTTTGCTGACCTGCATGGGCCACCACTGAAAGACGTGTCACGTCCCGCTTCCCGGATGGAAGGGTGACGTCCGAAACACATCTCCAGGCTACGCGCCGAAATCGCGATTGTCGCCCGTAATATCAGCAAAAATGGAAAATACCAGAAATTTCATAACATTAAGCATATTGTACAGGGAACTTTTCCAACAATTCTTATACAGATTTATTACAAAAGCAAATTGCATAATGACTGAGAAGTACTCGTCCTAGCTATAAGCAATGGTTCACTCCTCGAGGTATTGCGGCGATACTTCAGCAGAGACGTCTTCTTCTTCACCTAGTGAACAAAACTAGGTCGTTTAGAAACGACAAGCAAGTCCTCGGTCAAGGGCGATGAAATATAAATAAACAAAATTAAAATATGCGGTTTTCTTTAAAAGACTTGTGCAACTGCATGTATGTATGTAAGTATGTATATATGTATATATATACCCTTAATTTTACTAAAATGACACATGTAACCATCATCCTACTCCAGGGATTGTGAGATTTCCGAGCTTCCCTTGAGCTTTCTGTAAGATTTGCTTCCCTTGAGCAAACTGCCTACCAAAGTAGGTATGAGTTACTTTTGGAGTAAGATGAAATCTAATACAATGCAATTGAGAACAATAATCTGAATAATTCTCTAGATGCTTCCCGTGAACAATCCCGTTAACCTGGGATCAGGCTGTGAATTCCGAGCCTCCCTTGGGCTAAACCATCTATTTGATGTTACTGTCGAAATAGATGCATTGATTTCCGAGCCTCCCTTGGGCTAGTACTCTCTATTTGAAAATAGAAGTACGGATTTCCGAAATACTGATCAGCTTTTATTGTTATTATGTTACGGGATATCTAGGAATATTCAGTTGTTCTCCCCGCCCAATGCTTCCTATATATGAAACTTTCTAAAATTTTCCAAAAGTCAGGAATTTAACTATCTCTAGAATTTCTCAAAATTTTGGCAGAGTCTCCTTTGTATTTAGGAGCCCCGCAAATTTACAGAAAACATATATAGATGATAAGAAAATATGGGCTCGCCGACCCCTTCGGTGGAGCAACTCTCAACACCGGAATCACGCAATTAAAAATTGGGCTCGCCGACCCCTTCGGTGGAGCAACTCTCAACACCGGACCATGCAGTTTATATAAAAAGTAAAGAAGGATAAATAATTAGACACCTTTTACCTTTTTGCAAGCGAGGGAATAAGCATATTTTACCTTTCTTTAGCAATCAGTCGGAAGACGATTTTTGCAATTAGCAAGCAATACAATGATAGCCATAATTTTCCCTTGCAAGTTATACTAGGCAACATGTAGAGACTTAAAATGAAAACATGTACATATATATATTTATATACTAGGTAGATAGTATGTAGATACTATACATATATTTGCATATACTCATATATCATGTATATAGATAATAGGTATGTATATATACATTATGTAGATAGTACATATATATATAATATGTATAGATGTATTTGTAGATGATATGTATGTATATATATATTATGTAGATAGTACATATGTATACAATATGCATAGATGTATTTGTAGATAGTTTATATACAATATGTATGTATATATATATTATATAGGTAGTACACATATATATACAATATGTAATATGTATGTATATATATAGATAGCGTACACATAAAGGAATTAAGAACGTAGAAAAATAACAAGTCCTCATACTTTACCTTCCCGTGAATGGTTCTGTTGTTCAGTTCACATGTGTATCAGACTTACCCTGGGAGAGTCCCATATGTTCACATGTGTTTGTTTGTTCATGAAGAGTCCAATAGTTCATGTCCAAAATCGCAAGTCCAGAGTCCGTGTTCAAAATCGATCCCTCTATTTGTGTCTATTCGATTTCCACTTGTTCGGAATATATTACCATAAATGTATAACACTTTCGTTTATGTCTATCAAATTAATCATTCACTAGAAATTAGAATTTGCATCATTTTAATATATCGTGACTTGATTTAAATATTATCAATTCAGAATTTAACTAAACCAAAATTCAGAGATACTATCTTAACTAATTATATTCCAAACTTATGATATGAAATTTCAGATTTTTTTTTTTGAAGATTAAAATCCTACAACTTCAATTTTCTGGTATTACCAAAATAGTCATGAAGCTATAATTTCAGAATTTTAACATGATAATAAAAGAATAATTATGATTTCCATTAACCTAGATGGAAATATTGAGAAGAAGGAGAGGAGGACTTGCCTTGGGTTTTAAGAAAATCTAGGCTTCTCCTCACAATTTCCTACATTAATTCCCATCATTGATCAAAGTATCCTTCATTAGTAAAGCTTAACCCAAAATTTAAGAAGGAAATGGAAAGGAAATTTGGGGAGAAAAGTTAGGTTTTACCTAGGTTTCCTCCTTGGAGAGTTGAAGTAGAGGAGGAAAGAGATGAAGGAGGAGATGGATGAAGAGGTGGTGGTGGCCGGCGGTTGCTGGCGGCGGCGGACGGCGGCAGGCGGACGGCGGCAGCGGCGGGCAGCGGCGGCAGTGGCGGGCGGCAGTGGCAGCAGAGAGAGGGGGGGTTCGGGTGTGTGTGTGAGGGGGTTTTGGTTTTGTTTGTTTTTTTTTTTCTCTTCTTCTGTTTCTTTTGTGTGTGTGTGTGTGACTTTATATAGAGGGAGAGGGGGTGAGCTGGTGGGGTGAGGTGTGTTTGTGTGTGTTTGTGGGAAAGAAATAAATGGGGAGAGAGGGAGGGTGAGGTGTCCCTCTTCTCCACTCTTCCCATACATTCTATTGGTTTTAAAAAATAATTTGGACAGAACAAATAAATAAATAAAAATAATAATAATAATAATAATAAAAGACTATGACACATTTGGACACTTATAGAATTTATCTTGTCGCTTTCCTCATACAACTTGCCATATTGTACCACATAAAATTATGAAGTTCTCTCCTTGCATGTTCTGCCATTTGGTTCTTGGCCTCTTCTCTATCCTAGCCTCTCTCTTCCATTTCCTAATACTAATAGTTTAGACCATCAGTAGAAATATCATCAGGTCTTAACATTTTTCCATTTTTTATTTTCTTTGATGCATTTTTAACTTCAGAAATTCTAATTTTACGACAATAGCAATATGACATCCTAAGCGTAACTCAGAATCTACATGAAGCTTTTCTATGTTTTTGTGAAAATAACTCTTACCTCTCATTAGTATAATTTTTTTTCTTACTAATACCTTTTGGTTATCGCTCTTGATACACTTAATATTACCAACTCTCTGTTCCTCCTCCCTACTGCTAGCAAGCTTATAGACGTATTTTTTTTTTCCTCTCCTTAGTTTCTAGCCTCTTATATAAATAATCAAAATCTTTAGATTTAAATTCACTAAATATTTTTCTAGCTTCCTTTTTTGCTACTTTATATCTCTCAAAGTTTTTTTGTCCTTTCATTTTTACACTTCTATCATACTTTATAGACAATTCTTTTTGCCTTAATAACCTTTTAAACTCCTCGTCCCACTACCAACTTCCATTGAAGTCCAACCATTACATTTTGACACTTATAGAATTTATCTTGTCGCTTTCTTCATACAACTTGCCATATTGTACCACATAAAATTATGAAGTTCTCTCCTTGCATGTTCTGCCATTTGGTTCTTGGCCTCTTCTGTATCCTAGCCTCTCTCTTCCATTTTCTAATACTAATAGTTTAGACCATCATTTATGTTGAGTGGTTAAGTTCTCTCATTATACAACTTTACAATTTTTATATGCTAGTTTATCAACCTTCCTAGCAACAAAGTAATCTACATGGCTAATATTGGGTCTGTTTTTAAAAGTAATTAATTGTTCTCTCTTCCTAAAACATGTATTTGCTATTATGAGGTTAATTAAACTGCAAAATCAAGCATTTTATCACCCCATTTGTTCATAATTTCATACACGCTATCATAATTATTCTTCGTCTTCAAAGCCACCTCCGATATATTAACTTTTTACCTCCAGGTATTCCTTAAATTAAAACCATATATTCCCAAAATTCATTGTTGTAGTTTAATTTAATCCTACTTAGGTGTTGATGCACTTATAAAATAATTAACATTCTTCCATTATACTAATTTAATTAATATTATCCTATCTCCTATTCTTTTTACATCTACAACGCTATTTGTTAATGTTTTATCCATAATTATCCATACCCCATTTCTCTCTCTTTTTACCTGTATAGCAAATGCATTGACTCCCAGTACCCTGGACTCCGCTGCACAACTTCATAGGACTCTTGGTAATTAAATGTTCTCTCTTCCTAAAACATGTATCTGCTATTATAAGGTTAAATAAATTGCAAAATCAAGCATTTTATCACACGATTTGTTCATAATTCCATGCATGCTATCATAATTATTCTTCTCCTTCCAAGCCACCTTCGATATATTAACTTTTTACCTCCAGGTATTCCTTAAATTAAAACCATATATTCCCAAAATTCATTGTTGTAGTTTAATTTAATCCTACTTAGGTGCTGATGCACTAATAAAATAATTAACATTCTCCCATTATACTAACTTAATTAATATTATCCTATCTCCTATTCATTTTACATCTACAACGTTATTCGTTAATGTTTTATCCATAATTATCCATACCCCATTTCTGTCTCTTTTTACCTGTATAGCAAATTCACCAACTCCCAGTACCCTGGACTCCGCAGCACAGCTTCA
Source organism: Iris pallida (assembly GCA_029216955.1). Lineage (NCBI taxonomy): Eukaryota > Viridiplantae > Streptophyta > Magnoliopsida > Asparagales > Iridaceae > Iris > Iris pallida. The sequence goes on from JANAVB010031617.1 coordinate 33,064,641, forward strand.
TAGGACTCTTGAGTTTTGTCTCCAGCAATGAAACAATTGTACATTTGAACTGCTTCTCAAATACCCTTGAGGACCATTATCCCTGATCAAAATGTAGGCGAGTTTCGATCGAGTGGATTTACTCCAATTCAGGGAAATCCTAGTCTTGCACTGTTATTCATGTGAAGTTCTGTGGTTTCTAGGGCGTTCGTTGCTAGATTGGTAATGATAGTTGACTCTTTGTTTGATTTATAGTATGAACAGATCTTTTGTATGCCATTGCAATATCATAGGGTCCATTCACACTTTCTTTTTGTTCACTTCATATAGTTGAATAGATCTTGCGTCTTGTCTAGGACTCTTGCATATGAGTGAATTTGTATTTGATACCAGAGCTTCGGCTACTTCATTGCATGTTGCATAGTGGTACAAACCAAATGATAAGATGAATACATACGATTTGTTAAAGCAGTGTGATCTGAAGCTGATTAGTGTTTGTGTCGACTTTATGGAACTATGTTTGATGCGGTAGAGACTTATGTTTGATCCATTAGTGCTCAGTATCACATGTGGGCAACCTCATCCTGAGGTTCTCGCCCCTCCTGCTAGATTTGACCCTTTTGCGTGGGCTATTCAGTAGTTTGAGAATTGGAGAAACACTTGATGACACCTAGTTACATGGAGTCATCCTAAGTCTGGGAACAACCTAGACAACAATATGAAAGTAACTCAGAACTTCAAACACTACTAAAAAGGAGAACATGGGGAAGAGCTCTGATTAAGCCGATGATAATGATGGGCGAGGAGTAACATAGTTTATGTAATTGAGCAAGATGCTGAGGATGCTTTAGTGTCTATATCACACCCTTCCACTAGCATAAAGTCTCTCCATTTCCTTGCTAGTCTTTCGTCTAGTTATTATACTGTTATCTAAATGTCTGACTTTGCATGTGATGTGCGAGTTTGCATGTGACAGTTCTGTTGACAGGTTGACTAGGTTGAGCTCGTTCGAGGTGTATGTCAATCCATTAGGTTCACATTCTAGTGCATCTACAGCTCCCTTTGCACATAATCTGCATACAGATATCCACAAAAAGATAGCTGAGTGATGAGAAACACGAGTATGCAATAGACACTCCAAGGATGTTGCAGAAGTTTCTGACCGATGACATATTATTTGGTAAGGTGAGACTTAGGAGTTTGTAGTTAGGGTTCCACACAATAAGAACAGTTCGATATTGAGTTCTCAGGAATATGGGAGGAACGAAATCTAGGGATCTGTCAATATTCAATGTGGATGGCTTGACCTCCTATGGTGAGCCCACTTCCTATTCCACTACCTTCCTAGGGCCTGCACCATCTTCGCCTTGTTTTTCACTTGTCAGTAGGATTATCTACTATGCTTCAGGAGTTCCAATAGCACTTCCACAGTATCACCTTGGAGGCATTCCATACCAACCCAGAACTTTGCAGGCTACTTGGTTCGTTGGCGAAGACGTCCGAGTTAAGGTTGTTCATGGTTGAGGTTCGGGGATATTGAGAAACTCAACGCAGACTTGTTAGAACGCTTACTACCCTCAGAGTTACCCTCACATCCAATCACTACCTTCTTATATCCGACTTAAAATTGCTCCCGAAGTTTCCTAGCCCACTAATAGGGCCTGCATTTGGGTTGTTTTCGATAAAAACTTGAGAAAAACTCAAACCTTTGGATGCTCAACGATCATACTACGGAAAAAAAAATGTGGTGTGAGACTTCGCCGACTGAGAAGGGGAATGGTGCCGTGTTGTGAGGCCTTGCCGATTGAGAGCTATAAAGAATTAAGGTTAAAAAGATGTACCCTCGCCTTCATTTGCCAAGAGGTGAAAACTTTCATGTCGGGAGAGTTGTTGGAGATCAAGTTCGTGTATTATATCATCATCTACAACAAGACAACAACAATAAAGCCTTTATCCAAATTTTTTTGGGGTCGGCAATTGTGTAGTCATCTAGTTTATGATTAGTCCGGTCGTGTCCTATTTGAATTTATTTTTCTTTTAACCGAGTTTGGGTCCAGTTGGATTTATTTGGATCTATTTAAGTCTGTATGAGTCAATTGAGTTAGGTTTTAGATTACTTACAACTTGTTCACGGACTTATTTTTTTCGCACCTCTAAGAGTTTATAAATAGAGTTGTAATTAGGACTTTATTATTAGTTGATGAATGCATAATTTTCTTGTGAACATCCTAACCCTAATCCTTGGTACAAAGCCAGGAAACTATACTCCTAATTTATTTCCTATTCTTCCTTTTCTCCCTTAACCGCCAATCCCCTAATCTTCTCCTTCTTTACTGCTGCCTCCTTCGAATCAGACCCCTAGTTGCTGTGTTGCCACGTGAGATCACACTTGCCTCCTTGCAGAACCTGCATGGTTATTAGATTGCAAATTTATGTAATTTTTAGGGTGTTTGTTGCTATGGAATAACAATTGACTATTTGTTTGATTTGTACAGGTTTTTTTGTTTGCATGTGTTTTTTGTTTGCCATTGCATCATCTTACTGTTGCATTGGAACTTTATTCATGTCCACTTCACACAGTGGCATAAATCTAGCATCTTGTCTAGGTTCTTGTATTTGCTTGAATTTTTGATTATCTACATTGTTCCATCTAGGGCTCCTTTAGGTTTTCTGCTTGGATTGAAGGGGAAAAAAAGCAGAGTTAAGTGGGGTTAAGTGAGGGGGAGTAGAGTTAATATATATAACCTTGCTTGGATTGTAGGGAGAGTTAAGTGTGGTGTATTTAATTTGCTTGGATTGGAGGTTTTGAGTGAGAGGAGGATCAATAAAAATATAATAGTTACCAAAATATCCTTATTACATATGTTATAAAATTAAATTTGATTGGAATTTTAATTAGAAATTGTCAAAATATTTTCACAAATAAGGAAGCTACAGAGCAGCATGTTGAAAGCAAGAAAAATGGAAAAAAAATCATAATATTTTATAGGATAAATAAGGGATATTTATGACTTTTTAAACAAAATCCCTCAATCTTCATCGTTAACTCTCCGATTTAGGAGGTTAAAAAAATACAAAAGATGGTTAAACAAACCCTCACTTAACCCTTTATAACCCTCCCTCCTAAACTCCCCACCCTCAAACCAAGCATGGTTTTATTTTCCTTCACTTAACTTCCCCTGAGTTAACTCTCTTAACCCTCAATCCAAGCATACCCTTAGTCCAAGTAACCCCGCAATATATGATATATAGCTTTGAATGGAAATATTGATATGTAGAAAAATGTGAATTTATAGTATACAACTTCGACAAATAGTAATGGTTATATTGTATCAGTAAATAATTTTATTGTCACACTCTATTATATTAATCTTTTGCATGATCGATTAAATGTCTCGACTTTATTTTTTTGTTCCCATACTTCTCTCTTTATTTTTACATTGCTAAAATGACTGGTAAAAAGAGTTAAAATTTTGCTGTTGTCCGATATCGATGGGGTTGAGTATCTGACCAGACATGCCAAAAATGATACGATACATTAGATATATATGGGTATCGACCGATACTATAAACCTTTAGGACAATCATGTTAAGGCAGCATGAGGCAGCCGGTCGAAAAGGCCTAGGCGGGGGCCTCAAGGTTAAAATTAGGACTGTATAGTAGGTATCTGAAGACAAACTTGTAGTGACTCCTAGACTTTCTGTTGTGGTTTTGGGCTCCAGTCCATTTGCCAATCTTGTTAAGCATCTTGTTATAATTAGGACGGGTAAAGTGCAAAAAACCCCTCGTTAAATTTGTGTTTTTTGCACTAAAAGACCCTATGCTCTTAAAATTGCCAAAAGTATGAATTAAGTTCATTTTGTCCCCAAATGACAATTTTACCCCTGCCCCCCCTCCTTCTTCGGCTGTGTTCGCCGGCGAGGAGGAGGAGGGGGGTGCGCTCGCCGGCGACCGGCGACGGAGGCGGAGGGGGGGTCGGGGCCGGCGAAGGAGGAGGAGGAGCGGGGGGGGGGGTGTTCGCCGGCGAGGGAGGAGGGGGGGGCTGTTCGCCGGCGAGGGAGGAGGGGAGGGGGCTGTTCGCCGGCGAGGGAGGAGGAGGGGGGGGGTGGGTCGGGGGGGGGCTGTTCGCCGGCGAGGGAGGAGGAGGGGGGGGGGGGTGGGTCGGCGGGGGGGGGGGGGGCTGTTCGCCGGCGAGGGAGGAGGAGGAGGGGGGGTGGGTCGGCGGGGGGGGGGGGGCTGTTCGCCGGCGAGGGAGGAGGAGGGGGGGGGGTGGGTCGGGGGGGGGGGGGGGGCTCGCCGGCGCCAGTGCCGCCGGAGGGGGGGGGGGAGAGGTTAGAGGGGAGGGGGAGGGGTAGTTTAGGTATAAATTTTTTAAAATTTGGCGGGAAGGGCCTAACCGAGCGGATGTATAATCTAAGGAGGGATAAACTGCAAAAAAACTCTAAAAGGTCTTTTAGTGCAAAAGGCAGAAATTTAGCGAGAGGTTTTTTGCACTTTATCCTAATTAGGACTGTATAGTAGGTATCTGAAGACAAACTTGTAGTGACTCCTAAACTTTCTGTTGTGGTTTTGGGCTCCAATCCATTGTCAATCTTGTTAAGCATATAACATAATTGTAGATGTGGTGTTCAATAAAAAAATATACTTGCACAAATATTTCTAACCATACATCAAGATTAAATACATTATAATCAAAGTTTTGTAATTGAAAAATAAGAAGGGAAAATGGTTGGAATATTCTACATGTGAGAAGAGTACATGAAACTCCCTCGTGGAAAAAAAAAACAAATTTTGTGAAAAAAATTGGGGGGGGGGGGGGGGGGGGGGGGCTATGGTGGACGGGAGAGACTCGACGAAGAGATCAAGAATTGTAGGAGTATTAGAAGTTAATCGCCAATATTAGGATCCTTGGGCCTCTGTAAGGGAGGAACATCAAAAAGAGTGAGGTAGAGTCGGTGAGAGAGATAGGCGAGGAACATCAAAAAGAGTGAGGTTGAGTCAGTGAGAGAGTAGGCCAAGAAAGTTCAGCTGGTTAACGGAACATAAGGGAAAGGTATCGGGAAGGAAAGGGAGGACTATTCTTCCTTTATTCTCTAGGTCTTTATTGAATTATTAAAAATATCACTAGCTTCAATTTATTGGGCATGGACCAGATTCCAAATTCAAAAATAAATTGGCCCAAGCATGGTCATATTTAAGTCAATGTGCTTGAGGCGGCGGCTGCCTCCCAAGCCTAGGCAGCCGCTTCCCGAGCCTAGGCGGCCGCTTCAGGGGCCAGCTATCTAAATATTAACTCGCCTAGATGCTAGAACATCCGAAATTCCTAGGCAGAGAGGTGGACACCTTAAGGGAAAGGGAAAGTATCATGTCTGAAACTTTGGAGGGCCATCTATGAGCTTATTTTTAAAAATTTGCCCACTTTGGTGGACACCTTTAAAATACTGCATTAGGGAAACGGGAAGTATCATGTCTGAAACTTAGGTGGGCCATCTATGAGATTATTTTTTTAAAAAGTTGGCTACTTTGAGTTGGTCTTCATAATGTTTCTATTGTGTTTCGTGTCCTGTGCCAGTCATTTTCAGAAACTTACCCTTAAGTTGAAAAATCTTATTTGACAGTATATATATTTTTCCATTTCCTCCATACAATAGTGACATCAACATCAACACGTTTATCCCATTAAGTATTAAGTTGTAACCATAGGCATCCATGGGCCTTGAATCATTTTTTACATAACTTTATTTACTACTTCATTAGAATGTCTATTATTTTAAGCTATGCCTTGGGTCATGTGTTCCTCTTAGCAGTGCAATGATTATAATTTTTACAGTTAAGATACATTATTACTGATACACAATGTTTGACTGATTCTATGTGTACAAAACCTACGAAACCATGCTGATTCTTGAATTTGTTTTGTCATTTGCAAAATGCATTCTGGTAGGACTTTAACCGGCATGTAATCGTCGTCTTTTTAAAATGTTCTCTTTATTTACTGAATTTGGTATGTTATAGTTGAATTCTTATGGATAACCTAATATTCAGAGGGAAGGGGAAGCTTGCTTTCGTTTCTAAAGGCAAAAGGCTGGGCGTCCTCTTTATCTGCTGGTGTTGGTGATGACGGAATGCGTTGTTCTTCTATTGCATACATCTTTGTCATGACTATACACCTCACAGATTCTGGATTAGAAATGGTATGTCTAATCCCTTGAAATATTTGTCATTCATTAGGATAAGTTATTGGTAACAACATTTTTTCTGCCTACTAGTCAGAACTCCGAATGTTTATGCCAGAAGTATCTTCTGCCAGTACTAAGGCATGGGCAGAAACAAAATGGAATATGCATGAATCTCATTACACCCTAAAAGGTAGTCAAATGAATGCATTCAACTTTTTGTTGTCCTTGATACATATGTTAGGTATAAGTGGGTCCTATATAGGGTATGCTTCACAAGATGCGCAATTATTGTGCTGACCTGTTGGTAAACCACTGCCAAATGTTTTTTTTTTAATAACAAATTTGCAAACTAATCTTCAGAAAAGAGGTTTACCAAGTAATCTTCATTTATGTGCTCAGTATCGTCTCATGAAACTCCTTATTACAAACGTAATAGTTAATACCACAAATTTGTTTGACAAAGACATTACTTACAAATAAACAAAACACCATTGTTGTTGAAACATATCACATACTATGGATTCTCTAACCAATATAAATCCATCAAAACTTCTGTTTTCTCCAAAAGTTGTATTTACACCTTAATGGAAATTAAATTATTTGCAAAGTTTAACTCCATGGGTCAACTTTAAGAGAAATAACTGTAGACAAAGAGACAATGTTAAACAAACAAAAGACCTTTAGTTAGAATTATCTATAGAATCAAAAGAGGAAACGGCGAATATTTGTTTGAAGACACTGGAAGGAACATGCGTTACATACAGTTGTATTTGAGAAGCCATAAATAAACTAACAAATTCTCATCAGGAATTCCAGACCAACAAACATATGATCGAATTCCATCGAGAAATAAATCCACCAACTGAAATTATTCAATTCCGCTGGAACCTAGAACACTAGACAACAACAAAACCTTTATCCAAACTATTTGGCTCGGCTATTTGGATCAGTTTATTCTTGAGCTTTGTTAAGGACCACATCTGCTTCTGTAATGTTAGGAAAACCATATCTTACAGTTACAGACTCAATCCAAGTTCATTTCTGCCTATTCCTTGTTCTAGCAGCTCCTGACTGAAACTCAAAGCATTGACAACAAAGAAACTAACAGATCCCACTGGGAAATGCAGATCAACAAACATATAATTGAATTCCACTGGGAAACAAAGCCAAACAACTGAAACTACATAACAACGTTAACGGCTTATGTTTCACGGCCACGGGAATTGTTGTCTGTATCCAGATCGTGTCCGTACTCTGTAACATAGGTAAGTACTTATGCTACCTATCTGAAAATGTCCATATCTTGTATCCATATCATATCTTGTCCATGTCCATGCCCGTATTTGTGCAACATAGTTAATGGTAAACAAACAAATTCTACCAAGAAACACAGATCTATAAAGTATAAACATATGCTTGACGGCAAATACCGAAAGGAAACAAAAATTCCAAATTTCAATGGGAGATTGACAAGTCACAAACTGCATGAGCAGAACCTGTTGGGAAAAGAGTGCGAACTCAATAAAGACTTAAAGACCAATAAGAAGCCGATACAAGTGAAGTATTGTACAAACAAACAATTTTTTAATGATTAGATCATCAAACATGAGCAAAAATTGCATACATTGATGCCATGTCCCTTCAAAATATGTATACTGTAGAATAGATTGGCCACCATGTCCTTCCCTGAACCACGCACCCCTCCAAAAGGAAATGCAAAGAGGCGGATTTCTCACAGCTAGATCTTGAAGAAGACTTTCAACTAAATTTGGTGACACTATAAGAGGAAAAACAGTTGTTGTAAATCAACTTTCATGTGCGACAACCTTCGAAACATCCTTGGATGTAGACACGGGGAACTCAAAGATTGTAGATACTCTACTATAGGTAAGAATAAAGTAATACATCAAACACAAACAAGTGCAACAAATGATTTCATCATAATGAAACATCCTTGGAAATTAGTTCTTCATTGCAAGGATCAACACATTACAATGTTATTCATGAAGAACGTATAGGAGAAAAGAGGATTTTTAGCACATAAATTAGATTGGAAAAGAGGAACTGAATATAAAAGATGTAGAGAGTGAAATAGTAACCTTGCTAGGTACAATGTCGATATCTTGATAAATAAAAGTAAAAAAGAGGAAAAGGCAGGAGAAGAGAACAACTACATTTTTAATTTCTTCTTAAAGTAATACAAATCAGTACATATATGTATTGATTCTAGGCGTATTTAATAACCAATCAAATAATAGGCTTCCGACACTAGGAAAACTTGGTTGACTTGCCAGTTGATGGGCACTCTACTCGCATTTTTCATAGCATATCCAGCAACTTCAGTAGACGTATCTTTCTGTTCTTGTCATATATTAACTGAAACCGTAAGTGCTGTTTCTTAATGATGATTGTTCACTAGCACTGCAGTACGATCCATTTGATACTTTGATGTGAGTGTTTCACATGTTCATAGACTTGAAGTAGTTATTAATGTGCTCTTTACCCCAAACACTTGATTAGATAATTGCTGTTCTCTTTTTTTATAGATACATTTAAGATTTTTGGAAAATTGTGCCTCACTTCATTGAGACACATCTCGCCTTAGGGGAGAGGTGTACCTTGCGCTTCACCGTGCATCCCTTACAAAGACATTAGTGTTCACTTTTCCCATTCAAATCTTGTTCCTAAATTTGGCACACGTCCATAAGTTGCCATTTGTTTTATGTGATCTGGTACCCTTCTGTATGGGAGCAATTACAAGCATACTGTATTATCTTCTCTGGGAAGACCAGGGAGGAAAATGAATTTCAAGAGAATCAAGACCCAAACACCAAATTATTGGGACACAATAAGGTTTAGCACTACTTTCAGTTCTTGCAAATAAATATAATATTTTTTTCTATCCCAATTCATCATTTTGAATTTTTATGCTGTACCAATTGGGAGGAGATGCTTGTTTCTCTCTCTCTCTCTCTGACCTACATATGAATTGTCCACTCTAATCATGCACTGCCTGTCCTGACATAATTTTCAGTTGTAAGTACCCCATAAACGAAGTGAGTCCAGGTCAGGTTTGCTAGAGATGTTTCACACTGGTTAGGTCCAGTTTGATCTAAAACTTGGACCATAATGTCCTCCAAAGGTCTTTTAATAGGGTATTTGAATGTACCGTCATATGAAATATTTTTATTACTAAAATGCCCTACTCCATCTTACTAGCAACCTTCGTGACTACTTATAAAAATTACATGGTAATGTCTTCCTTCCTAGCGCTTGTGAGGAATGTACAAAGAAGTATGAGAGTTAAAGGAACTTGAAATGGGAAATGGTTTGAAAAAGCATCTTAAAGTGTCTAATGTTGAACCAGGAGTGTCTTTTTGTATCATCTTTTTCTTCTCATTGTGATTATTTAATTAATACTTGCATGGTTAGGAAGATCAAGGGACAAAAGAAAGTAAGCTTAAAGCAAATTGCATTTGTAAAGGATAATTTTTTACTTGTTTACCTAGCCATTGTGTTTCTAGTTCCTAGACTCACTACATGAAATTAGCCTCTTTCTTCTGCAGTAAAGTTGCTTTATCATGATCATGTTTGAAGTGTAAGAACTTCCTTCTTGATGAGGGGGTACCGTCTGGCTTCCTAAATCCAGTAACTATGCTTTGTATCATCTTTTTCTTCTCATTGTGATTATTTAATTAATACTTGCATGGTTAGGAAGATCAAGGGACAAAAGAAAGTAAGCTTAAAGCAAATTGCATTTGTAAAGGATAATTTTTTACTTGTTTACCTAGCCATTGTGTTTCTAGTTCCTAGACTCACTACATGAAGTTAGCCTCTTTCTTCTGCAGTAAAGTTGCTTTATCATGATCATGTTTGAAGTGTAAGAACTTCCTTCTTGATGAGGGGGTACCCTCTGGCTTCCTAAATCCAGTAACTATGCTTTGTATCATCTTTTTCTTCTCATTGTGATTATTTAATTAATACTTGCATGGTTAGGAAGATCAAGGGACAAAAGAAAGTAAGCTTAAAGCAAATTGCATTTGTAAAGGATAATTTTTTACTTGTTTACCTAGCCATTGTGTTTCTAGTTCCTAGACTCACTACATGAAGTTAGCCTTTTTCTTCTGCAGTAAAGTTGCTTTATCATGATCATGTTTGAAGTGTAAGAACTTCCTTCTTGATGAGGGGGTACCCTCTGGCTTCCTAAATCCAGTAACTATGCTTTGTATCATCTTTTTCTTCTCATTGTGATTATTTAATTAATACTTGCATGGTTAGGAAGATCAAGGGACAAAAGAAAGTAAGCTTAAAGCAAATTGCATTTGTAAAGGATAATTTTTTACTTGTTTACCTAGCCATTGTGTTTCTAGTTCCTAGACTCACTACATGAAGTTAGCCTCTTTCTTCTGCAGTAAAGTTGCTTTATCATGATCATGTTTGAAGTGTAAGAACTTCCTTCTTGATGAGGGGGTACCCTCTGGCTTCCTAAATCCAGTAACTATGCTTTGTATCATCTTTTTCTTCTCATTGTGATTATTTAATTAATACTTGCATGGTTAGGAAGATCAAGGGACAAAAGAAAGTAAGCTTAAAGCAAATTGCATTTGTAAAGGATAATTTTTTACTTGTTTACCTAGCCATTGTGTTTCTAGTTCCTAGACTCACTACATGAAGTTAGCCTCTTTCTTCTGCAGTAAAGTTGCTTTATCATGATCATGTTTGAAGTGTAAGAACTTCCTTCTTGATGAGGGGGTACCCTCTGGCTTCCTAAATCCAGTAACTATGCTTTGTATCATCTTTTTCTTCTCATTGTGATTATTTAATTAATACTTGCATGGTTAGGAAGATCAAGGGACAAAAGAAAGTAAGCTTAAAGCAAATTGCATTTGTAAAGGATAATTTTTTACTTGTTTACCTAGCCATTGTGTTTCTAGTTCCTAGACTCACTACATGAAGTTAGCCTCTTTCTTCTGCAGTAAAGTTGCTTTATCATGATCATGTTTGAAGTGTAAGAACTTCCTTCTTGATGAGGGGGTACCCTCTGGCTTCCTAAATCCAGTAACTATGCTTTGTATCATCTTTTTCTTCTCATTGTGATTATTTAATTAATACTTGCATGGTTAGGAAGATCAAGGGACAAAAGAAAGTAAGCTTAAAGCAAATTGCATTTGTAAAGGATAATTTTTTACTTGTTTACCTAGCCATTGTGTTTCAAGTTCCTAGACTCACTACATGAAGTTAGCCTCTTTCTTCTGCAGTAAAGTTGCTTTATCATGATCATGTTTGAAGTGTAAGAACTTCCTTCTTGATGAGGGGGTACCCTCTGGCTTCCTAAATCCAGTAACTATGCTTTGGGGTTGGTTAATGACGACGACGAAATTCTCTGAATGTATTTCTCTATTTTTGTCTTGTGAATTACAAGAACACTGCTAGGCTGCCCCAAAATTATTTTCAAACCAAAGAAACTATCACCTTAGGCTTATATGAATTTCATAACCCCATGGTTGAGAGAGCTTACCGGGCACTGTTTTGTTGTCACGTTCCGATTCCGCCGAATCGACAAGTCGCCACCGGACGTGATGTCGTACAAGCCTAAGTTGCGCTTGTACAAGGCATGTGCTCGTATACATTTGAATATATTGAGGTTCAGTAAGGATTTGCAATAGAGATTAGGCAGATAAATTGAATAACACGACTTGGCACAGAAATGATAACTTTTCATTGATAATGTTCAACATTACAGCGATTGAGCAGCGAAGTAAAGAGGTACAACTTTACATTATAATTGTGATACATTGTTCCATACATTACATCCCTCTAGAAACAAAACATATAAACACCTTTCACTAGAGTTTTCCTCTGTACAATTAGAGCGGGGTCTTCAAAATGGAGTGGACGAGTCTTCAAAACTCGAACAAGACTTCAAAATGAAGAGGAAGCTTCGATACGTCTAAGCGTCGCCTTCAATTTGTTGACGAGCCTCCTTGGTTCGCAGCACCTGTGGAGACGTGGGTCAGTATATTGCCGTGTACTGGTGAGCAGCTATTTAAATCCCATATCATCAATAATTGTTATAGAAATTATGTGAAGCATGCAGTATTATAAGGGTCTGCTTGGCAATTGTAGGGGTAGCAATTATGAGGTATTTTTTGAGTACCGGTTATGAGCGGTTATGAGGGGTCCGATTTTGGGTGGTTTTTAAGTAGCGAATTTTAAACCAGTCCAATCCATGCTTGGTAATTCACTAATGAGCGGTTCTGAAAGTTTTTTTTACACGAATAGATTAAATAGGGAAGGGTATCAGTAGTTATAATTATATATATTTTTGTGAGGATATAAATGGAATACAAAAATAGAGCCGCTCAAAACCCACCGATTTGGGGTGTTTATAAAGCCACCCAAAAATACATTACACCGGTTTTGAGAGGTTTTTGAGCCGACCAAAACCAGTGCCTCAAAAAAATTAACAAGAAGGGATTTTCATAAACGGTCGGTTCAAAAACACCCAAAAACTGGTGAAAACACCGTTACCAAGCAGACCCTAAGTGGTCTTTCTAGCTATTCCTTAGTTCGGTTTACAAAGCATACGATAGTAGCATAACAAGTACCTACGGTAGAGCCTCTTTCCCTTCAATAGAATTTACCTTGTTCTTCCCTATAAACCATATATTGTTCGCTAAACAGTTTATATATATATATATATATATATATATATATATATATATATGAGAGTCATTGGCACCCCACGCCATTCGGGTCTGTAACCTTGGTAGATGACGATTTATTCAGTACGGTAGCGAGCCCTACTGTAAGTCTCCGAATTTTTCGTGTTAGCAGTTTCTAAAAATTGGCCTAGGCGTTCGTCTGGGCGCTAGGCGCCGGCCCACCGCACCGAAAACCCCCTAGGCGGTGGGCTTGGCGGGCCCTAGGCGGCCGTGTTTTTTGATTTTTTTTATTTTTTTGATTTTTTTGATTTTGTTTATTCTTAGTTGTATTTTGGATATTTGTTTGAGTTTTAAGATATTATTTAGATTTTAGAACATTGAAATTTTAAATTTCTAAATTTCAAAAAACAAATTCTAGGCGGCGCCTAGGCGGGCTAGGCGCTAGGCGGACCTCTGCCGCACCGAGTCCGCCTAGCAATTTTTAGAACACTGCGTGTTAGTGAGTCAACACAACTATCCCTATTCCTCCTAGGCCGAATCGGTCCCGTGGCCTCGACAACCGTTTGACGAAATAAAACCTTATGCACAAATTGTCCATGACCATGCAAGACTAAGAAATTTAGTTATTGAAGCATAGTCTACGAGATTATAGAAAACTTTGACATTCTCAGCGTGTTCTAATTACCATTCGAGCAATTAATAGACATATTCCATATTCAGTCGCAACATTCATTCATTGATTCAATATCTATTTAGCATAGTTCTATAGCAGGAAAGTAAGCATGCAATATTTCAACGATTTACAGTTCTATAAAATAAGCATGCAACATTGAGTGTTCATTTCTTATCTAGTATTTCTTATGATCGGTATCATTGATTGATTGGAGTGCAAGAGGGTCAAGAAAGAAAGGTCAAGCCACTCATCGTCACCGTTGGAGAATTGCCGAGAGAAAGAGGTCTTCAAAACTCGCGCAAGTCGTGCCTACGCGATCACCTTCATTCGCACCAACAGATGATCAATACACTTCTTCTCTCTTCCAGAATTCGACAGTAATGCGTATATCGATGAATGCAACAATGAAAACCATCGAAAATGTCCACAAAAACGCATTCATAAAACCAACAACGAAAGCACGAGAAAACCATCGTCGAAAACGAACAGTGAAAATGTTTGAGGAAGGGACTCTTATATAGAGACATGATCCACTGCATATGGGACATGATTCCGAAGAACCAATCTAAATAGATGAAAGGTCTTAATTCAATCTGCCCCAAATCAACTGATACCAGTATGGTCGTCGATACAGTGCCTCCGACTGGGGGCAAGGCACTACATTAGTCGTCGTCAAGAATTAGCTTGGCTTTGAAATATGCTACCATAATTTTCTTTTATGGAGCTTTCCATCTGACAATTTACCGATAGTTTCTTGAGAAAAAAAATGTTCGGTGCTTGTTATCATAACTATTCACAAACTCTTTTCAAGAAGCCTTGAAGAGGATTCATCTCCTAGATCTCATTGTTCTTTGTTTTTCTATTGAACTCTACTAAACTAACATCATCTTCCTTCGCTTTCTTTTGTGGTCAACTCTTTTGATGGCACACCTTACGTAATCAAGATACTATCTAACATCCTAGGTGATCAAATTTGCTTGAGTTAACCTCCTGTTTATGCTTATCGATAGAATGGTTATTAGGCTGCCGATGTTTAAGACAAGCAAACACTTTCAGTAGCCTCATAGGAATCATATACCAATAATAACCTCCTAGAATCCATTCAACAAATCTATCTTGAGAGTATCACAACATTGATGATGCTTCTCCATCTTTATTCATAGTTTGTAGTATCAGTCGAAACCGATATAGACGATACACATTGGTTTTGGAATGTCTTGGGTCATATAGTTACCGCTAACGATACTAACTGATATGGTCGTTTGGGGTCTCTGTCAAATTGGCATAGAAAAATTGTACAAAAAGGATAGAAGATGGAAAATAGTGTCAGCATAGTGAATCAATTGTACCGAAGATTGATAACGTTTCATGCGTCGATAAATTCCTTATCAATAGATCTTAACCATTACCATATGTCGAAGTTGTATATCTATAATTTCACAACATTCATCTATATTAATCTTAATCCATTCGAAACTGTTTATTGTTGTTGCACTATGTTTAAAGAGAAGTAAATAGCTAATAAATATCTATTGCATGTGGAATATTATTCTATTTAAAACTAATAAGAAATAACATATAATATTTAAAATTGTATAAATATATCAAATATTTTTCTAGCTCTTTAAAATTATTTGATCATTTTTGGCTTTCCGAAAAGAAGAACCGGATACTCGATCTGAAGCAGTCGAAACCACCGATACCGATATTTATAGGAAGGGTCCCAGACCGATTCAGATACCCATATTACGAACCTCGCTCTATATGTCTTGAAGTGTTCTGTGTTCATCATTTATCCATCAGAGATTAAGGAAAACTACTGTATCATGGACAAGAAGTATTCCTTATTTACCCACTTCATCAGACAAATCATTATTTGATCCTTATCCACACTAAGTTCCTTTCATGTTTGGACTCAGTAAAGCTTTTTATTATATTCGTCCTCCGTGGATGTTTTATATGTTATTATGATCCATTGAGGTACTGTTCTGCCGGAGTTTCTCTTTCGTACAAATACTTTTTGTCCTAGGTTTCTCGGTTGGGGTTCACTGGTTTTCAGTTTCCACAGACTTAAAGCACGATCTTTCCATGTTAGGCAGAAAAATTGAAATTGTGTTCCCGGGCAGTTCAATTTACTAAAAGAAATAATCTACGTTTTGAACTGTGTTTAACTGATCCTTTTGATCCACTCTCCTCCATTGGTGTGTTATCAAGATCATAGTCACAAGTTCGGCATTTGTGAATAATTAAACGAGGCTATTTTTATTATTTTAAATTTGGCACAAATTCAGAATATTTGGTAAAAGTTCGACAAAGGTAAAAAAAAGATGTAAGTACTAAATACTAGATATGAGTTGTGATAGTCATGTTTGGTCATAATATACCTAGAACCTTGTTATGACACCATTTGATGAAACTCAGAAGTCATAGGTTGGAAGTTTTTTCAATTTAACAATACAAGTCAAATCAAGTGATTAAATTAATCAATTTTCTATTGTAGCCTTTCGGATCAAATTTTTGCTTGCTTCAAAAACTAAGTAGTTATAAGTATCGGAAAGATCTAACTAATTAAGCATGTACAATAACATAAATCAATACCAGGTTATCAATAAAAGGATCCTTAGGTCGCAAATACGAGGAGACACTATTTCAATACCAGGTTATTACATACTAGCAGTTCAAGGTCAAAAGGTAGAATAATATTTGTGAGGAAGGAAAGTTTACTATTGTTCTAAAAGGTATTTCTTCAAAAGGAAAAGTATAACTGCTGCCAGTGTGATATATAGTTCCAAAAATGCCAATTTGGGTGCATGCTTTTGCTTCAGTAATTTGAACTAGAAAGAACTATGATTCTAGTAGCTAGAGACAAATAGGTTGATGTTCAGGTTTGGCAGTCAGGTAAGCCATTTATATATTACTTTAAATGAATAATTCAGATGAAAGTAAAAGAATGTAAAAAAGAAGAGTAAAAGAATGTAAAGGAGAAAACACGGATATCCAAGTGTTTCTGCTTTGTATGTTAGGCGGAAGAACCTTTATTTGCAACCTCATCCATATCTTTATGCTTAGTCATAAATCCTCAATCTGAATAAAACTGGCTTTGTTATTATCCTCAGACCTAAAAATATGTGCTAGCTCTTGAATCATGATAGTATGAGTAAGTAGTGCATTATTGAATCATCAAATATAAATGTTTAGACAGTTCCTTGATAATAGTAACTAACAAATAGTGACCTTGTATACAAAGGTCAAATATTAATGAGTAAATAGGGCATTAGTTGAATCAACATATATAAATGTTTAGATAGTTCCTAAATCCTAACAAATAGTGACCTTGTATAGGATTACAGACAAAACTGAGCATCTAAGTAAATTAACTTGTGCCAAAAACAATGTGAAACAGACTACAAGATAACTCTACTCTGAATTACTTACACAGTATTGCCCCACTATTTTAGTCTACTATGATCAAATTTTATTCTGTTTCTCACGGATATATACAGCAATTGCATTGTTCCTTAACGGATAATCGAGATAAAAAGAGAGGATAAGATCAAAAAGAAGATGAGACACATTTTTATATGTGAAACCCTAACATGAAAAATCCATGGCAACAACATATCATTTTCTTCTTCCACTATTTTCAGATGATTCCATATATAAGATGACCATATTGACGACTATTTACCAGAAACCCTAATCTAGTTATGATAAGTGATAGAGAAAAATCCCCTCAACTAATTTCGGATATACAAAATACAATATACACCAAAAAATACCCTCATCTTGTCAGACTCGCTTCAGAAGGGTCCTGTTGCTGGTGTGGCTGAACCAACTTGGGGACCGGACGATTTAATTAGGATTCAAGACGTCCCAACAGTTTCATTACCATGCACGATAAATTTTATAGTACTCTCTTTGATATCCCTTTTCAAGCTTAGAAGGCCTCATGAAAGATCAACCAAATATAAAACTAGATGTCCACCTGATTTCAGTCTTCTGAGTTGCTCCCAAAATTTATGCCAAGAAATTTATGGGCGAAAAGGTTCGCTTACTGAAGCTATAGCTATTGCTATTAAATATATGGGCTTGGTGCTTCTAAAGTGGAATGTACTGTGGTTGTAATTTGTACGTAGTGTTCTACATATAACTTACGCAATATAATACATTCCCTTTTTACTATAATAATAATAATGTATAGGTACCTTCTGTTGATTATTCCTTTTCTACTAGATTGTCTTCGGCCCTTCTATTCTGTTATACTTCTTCTAATATAATCTATTCACAGGTTAATGAGGTTGTTGGGGTTGTATATCAATATATTAAATTATTGCGTCAGTCTACTCCACAAGAGTGGATATTTAAGGAGCTTCAGGATATTGGAAATATGGAATTCAGATTTGCTGAGGAGCAACCCCAGGATGACTATGCGGCCGAACTTGCAGGTATTCAATTTAATACAACTTTATAAGCATTTATGTATGCAATTTGACAGACCATGATGCATTCTTAAATAATGAGCGGTGATTATATTTTTTATCTTTGTCTATTTGTGTAGAGTTTGTGGCGCATTCTGGTTGTAACGGGTTAGCATTAGGTGCTACTTATATTATTTCATTTAGAACTAATTGGTTTGAGAACTTTTTGGACAGAGAATTTACTTTTCTATTCTGAAGAACACATCATTTATGGAGAATACGCATTTGAAGAGTGGGATCCGAAATTGGTAGAATATGTCCTAAGCTTTTTCACGCCGAGTAATATGAGGATTGACATAGTATCCAAATCCTTCAATAAGCAGTCACAAGGTAGATTCATGCTCTTTATCATCATGGCATAGAGATTTTATTTCATAAGTAGATTATGCATTCATAGTCCAAATATTTATATTGCATTTAATATTTCTATGCTACTAACTTATGAACAAAAGGATGAGTTAATGTTGTTGTGCAGAAGTAGTGTTCATAATCATGGCTTAGTTTTCTGTAGTATACACTTTGGGCCAAGCAATTCAATCTGTTAATATTTTGATAGTTCTTTGGTTGCATGAGTTTAAATTGCATGAATGAATGGTAACTCTACCTTCCCGCCAATTGGCCATCTACGTTCTATGGCATGTACCTCTTGCTCATATCTACCTTTAATGCAAAACTATAGTATCGTAATATTCCCTAACATCCATCCAAAAAGTAGTCAGGTCCAATTTCTGGACGATCAGGATTGATGGTAATTTTTCGGTCACATTTAAGGCTATTCTTAAGTGTAGACCCGTACTACAGACTGCTATTTGCCGATCCATGAGGGATGGTTCCTCTACTGATCTCTGGCTCGACCCTTGGTTGGGCAATCGTTCCCTACTGGAGTATTTGGGGCCGCTGCATGATAGAGAGGCCTCGAGAGGGCTGAAGTGTAGTCTGATCATTCGAGATGGTGCTTGGAGACCGGAGCTCTACACTTTCACAGCACAGCTTGGCGAGGAGATCCGGACTATTTCTATTGATACTAGCCAGACTCGGGACACTTGGAACTGGGCTGGCCATGCCTCTTCTGGGGGGCTGGGCAGGTTCAGTTTCAAGAGTTGTTACGATCTGGTTAGGACTCGGCATGACAGGATTGAGGATGTAGATTTCATCTGGGGAAAAGGGATTGCTCGGAAGCTGCAACTCTGTTCTTACAGGTTGATGCTCGGGAGATTGATGACGAGAGATAGACTCATTAGGTTTGGGGTGCCCATTCCAGACTCGAGGTGTCTTCTATGCTCTGACGAGGATGAGTCTATGGCCCACCTATTCCTTGAGTGTCCTTTCGCTTGGCACATTTGGTCGGAGCAGTGCAGGAGGTATCTGGGAGGTGCTGGCAGCGTCAGAGATATTAGAGGGATCCTTAGCTGGATCAGGGATCGCAGGGGTATGGATGCTGGATGGGCCAGACAAGCCAGATTGCGACTTTCTGCTACTGTCTGGCATGTCTGGAGGGAGAGAAACAGGCGCCTTTTCGAGGATCTGATTACCCCTCCGATTGGGATTATGCACAATATTGACTTTGATGTATCTGTTTTGACCCCATGAGTCATGGGGGAGTCTGTGTGATTATGTACTGTATTACCTATACCGCGTTTCGCGAGGAATAAAATTTTACCTTATTCCAAAAAAAAAATATATATATATATATATATATTATTGAATGTGATGGAGTCCATGGAACATAAGTAATGATTTTGGGATATCACGATGACATAGATGAGGCCCAAACCTTTTAATAAGATTTGTTTTTGAATAGTTCAAGGTTGAAGTTTGACCAAGATGGACATTGGTTGAACAACTTGAGACTAGTACACTCTGTATGTGAACCTTATAAGCTAGAAACTCCTAGAAGGTCAACGAATTTCAGTAAGAATCTCGATTCGACGGTTCTTACTCAAGAGCTTGTTGGGAGCTCGCTTTTCCGATGACGGGAGCTCGTTTCTCCAGCGACGGGAGTGCGTTTTTACGACGATATGAGCGCTTTCCATAATATGACCATAATCTTAAAATATGACAAATTTTGGGAAGAAAGAATTTTTTAATACACATTTATCAAAGTACCAAGAAACTAAAAATTATTTGCCTTGACATCATAAAAATGAACATGCAAATGATCTCTCTGTAACTTTGAACTGAATTTTATAAACTCTAGTAAATATTAAGATATTTATAAGTTTTGATAACAATAATTAATAAATATAATTTTTTTATTAGTGTATGCTCCCATCACGCTTCCAACTTTAGATTTTTCTAAGTAATCGCGTTCTCCCGCTCCCGCTCTTGCCCCCGCTTCCATCTTCGCTTCCGTTTCTGGCTTTCTAAGATGTGAACCCATATGATAGGTGTTACTGATGTCATGAGTTAATGTAGTGGACATCATAGCTAGAGTGTAGATGTTAATTAGTTGAATGTATTCACTGAACGACACATGGAAATCTTTAATGGAGTATGTATGCACCATGCCAAAATTCAATCATATCACTGGTCGTTTGACCTGAAGCCTTTCAGCACCAAGAAGATTCCTAGATACCTTACCAAGATGATTCTAACAGTGGTTGTTTGACCTGAAGCCTTTCAACTACACCTTGATACCTTACCAAGATGATTCTAACAGTGAGTCATCAAATAATGGTTATTAATTGTGAAAAATTGTTCATGGGTGGTGAAGGACTAATCAGGAATTGATCAAGGCATATACTATGTGGAGGGAACATGTGATCCGGTTGGCCACACGGTAAGATTCATTGCTAGATTTATGTGGAATGAACTTATAATGCTAAGCAGTTAAAAACCGTTATATATCAGTTACATAATCGATGTATAACGGTATCGATCCGACACAAATTTTTTGGGAAAAATCGGTAAAATATCGCTACCGATATTATCGGCCGATATGACCAATATCTCATTATATAACGGTTTTGAAAAAAATCCGATATATAACGGTTAGGTTTTGTTAAAATCAAAAGTCGGGGAGATAGAAGTACAAGGTTACGAGGTGTTATGGATTCACTCTCATCACTTGTTCATGACGATGAATATATGGAGGATGAAGAAGATGAAGATGAACAAACTAGGAAAGAAGGTGGAGAAGATAGTGATGGTGAAAACAAAGAAAATGAAGTTGAAGTTGAGGCTAATGAAGATTATTAGATGTTGAAACTTGAAAGTTGAATTGAGATTTTTTTTGTTTTCATATTAATTGAATCGTTTTGAAGTAGTACTCTTTATATTGTAATGTTGGTTTGGATATGAACCTTTTACTTTTAATGCTTTAAAAAACTCTTCTTACATATTTTATAAGAATTATACTATTCTTCCAAATTGTCCCTCCAAATCATCCCTCTTTACGTGGCAGCTGACGTGACATATTGATGTTGCATGTTGACGTGGCAGCTGACGTGACATATTGATATTGCATGTTGACGTGGCAGCTGACATGATAAATTTTTATAATTGAAATTAAAATTAATATTAAAATTAACATTAAAATTTAAATTTAAATTAATATTAATATTAACGTTAACAATATTAATATTAACAATAATATTAACATTAAGTCCTTAACATTATATTAACATTAACCTTAACATGAAAAAAATTGGATAATTAATTTTTTGGATTAAAATTTGTCATGTCATCTGCCATGTCATATGACACATTATATTATGTAGCATGCCACATCAACCGTCACATAAGGAGGAATAGTTTGGAGGGACAATTTGGAGGTACAAATAGTATTACTCATTTTATAATAGATAACTATTAAGTGTGTTGTTCATATATAAAAATTGTATTAAAAATGCAAACCGATATTTATCGTTATAAATCCGATATATCAGTGATATATCAATAACTCTACTGGACCGTTATCATGAAAAAAAACGTGTTTAATACATAGTTATTATGTGTAAAAAGTGTTTTATTATATAACTTATAGAATGATAGACTTTCTTTGGTTGATTGAGCTTAAATTGCATAACTGAAAGGTAACTCTACCTTTCAGTTAACTCTACCTGAAAGGTAACTCTACCTGAAAGGTAACTCTACCTATAAAGGCTTATATATATATATATATATATATATATATATATGGAAGCGGATCAAAAACCCCCCTTAGAAAACCTCCTAAAAAACTCCTCGCTCTAATTCGTAATTTAATGTTAATATTAATGTTAATGTTAATATTAATGTTAATATTAACATTAAATTCTAAAATTAACATTAAATTTAACATTAAAATTAATATTAACATTAATATTAACATTAACATTAATATAAAAATAAAAAAAATTAATATTAACATTAATATTACGGATTTGAGTGTGGGGGATTTTTAGGAGGTTTTCTAAGGAGGGCTTTTGATCCACTCCCTATATATATATATATATATATATATATATATATATATATATATATATGCAGATGACCTCTAGCCTAGTGGTTAAGAGAGATGCATGCGGCCCAAGTGGTTGGGAGTTCGAGCCTCAGTAGAGGCGAGTTCGTTATATATATATATATATATATATATATATATATATATATGGGAAGGGATCGGGTGACACATACAATTTGACATCTAAAAATACACTCAACCTCAGCCGTACATCAATAGAAATTAATGATTCAGATTTGTCTGATGTGGCTACTAACTATAATTATGGATGTTAGTTTTCTTTTCCAACAATCACAACGCATTAATTGCACATCCCACTAATTAATACAACCCACTATTTAATAGAGATCAATATTCTACATAGATCTGGATCAGTAATTTCTATTGATGTACGATTGAGATTGCGTGTATTTTTAGATGTCAAATTATATGTGTCACCCGATCCCTTTCCTATATATATATATATATATATATATATATATATATATATATATATTCTCTATATATACACATACACACACACACACATACACACACGCTATTGTTGAATGTGATGGAGTCCATGGAACATAAACAATGGTTTTGGGATACCATGATGACATAGACGAGACCTAAACCTTTTGATAAACTTTGTTTCTGAATAGTTCAAGGTCAAAGTTTTGCCAAGATGGACATTAGTTGAACGACTTGAGACTAGTACACTTTGTATGTGAACCCATATGATGGATCTGACCGATCTCATGAATTATTGTAGTAGACATCATAGCTAGAGTATAGATGTTAATTAGTTGAATGTATTCACTGAACGACACAACATGGAAATCCCCAATGGACTATGTATGCACCATGTCGATGGGAAATTCATTCATATCACTCGTCGTTTGACATGAAGCCTTCAGAACACATTGTGAACATGCAACTACATATTAATACCTTACCAAGATGATTCTAACAATGAGTCATCAAAGAATGGTTATTAATTTCGACATTAGTAAATCGTGAGTAGTCATCAATAAAGGAAACACAATATTTGAACTCCATTGCTGATTCAGTAGGAGCTGAAATATCTTTATTCAAAACTCACTGGATAAGGTGCACGATGATGTTTAACTAGATTACATGACTCACAATTCAAAGAAACTCGAAAATCTAGTGATGGACACAATTTCTAGAGAGCTTGGATAGATGTATGACCTAGTCGATAATGCAACTCAAACGGATTGCGGGACACGCCGACACAGGCAACAAACGAATTCAATTCAACCAGGTACAAGCCTCCAACGACATGCCTCCTACCAATAGTCTTTCTCGTCTTCAGGTCCTGAAAAACACAACCATCAGGAAAGAATATTATCGAGCAGTGTAAGTCATGAGTTATCTGACTAATGGATAATAAACTGAATGTATTTCCAGGTGTATGTAAGACTGAAGTGAGTGACAGGGTGGGAGAAAGACTGGTACTTCTTTTTTCATGAACATTCAGAGAACTGTCATTCGCAATAGTAATATCTGTTATACGATACACAAAAATATAATCATGTAACATACCTGCGTCACCTGTCATGTGGACAGAAGCACCAAAATCGATCACCCATTGCTTCGGTCTTACTACACACGCCGCTGAGTATCTGGTTGTGGATCCAGATGTAGAAAGCCCTACCAAGACACTGACTTTGGAATTAAGTGAATTCTGCATAGGTCGCTGCAGTTATCTTTATGGATCACTCTTCATCATGAGCATCCGATGCAACATTGGCAATAGTAGCTTTGGGACATTGCCACTGAAAATGACCTGGTTGACCACAATTGAAGCATATATGCGGTCGTCCTTACTTCGTCCACTATCACGGCTAGCATTCCAGCCACCACGTCTACCACTACGACCCCCACGGAATCCACCACGAACAACACCCAAGGTAGATCGATCAGCAGGTTTGTCACTCGTATCAGTCCCAACTACTATCTGTAGGACACAAAATGGACTTCCATCAGAGATTTTAATCAAGCTTGGGTACCACATTAAATTTTAATCAAAAATAGCATAGGCGAGGTTGGAAGAGTAAAGTAATGATTACTTCCTGTCAAAGACAAGTTAAAATGTGGAAGGCACAAAAAATGTTTCCTTAAAAATAAGTACTGTAGTAACTTTTATTGCTACACTTTTTTGTATTGACTCTTTCTTATTAAAAGGTAGCTCAGCTGGAGTGGATTTCATGAGTTGGGAGTAGCAATATACTTGGCTGTCCAAAACATGCATTTACCATATTTTGGCCACCCTGACCCATTAGTTATTGGATATGGGACTGCAGCATGAAAGTTGAAGCCCATTACTCTGAGAAGCCATATTTTGGACTATGACGGGATGAACTCTGCACTTGGATTGATGAGTCCAATGCGAGCCTAACTTGTTTCCAGCCCTACACTGGACAAACAATATTATCCAACTTGCATGTTATTCTGCTGCCTTTGCGAACACACCCAACAGCACTGCTGCAATTAGAGTTTTTGTTATGTTGTACTTGACTATAGGTAAACAACAAGAACCATTCTAGAATGAACATGTCTAAACTGCATTATCCAATAAGTTACTTGGAGGCATGTTGTGCCTTTTGCAACATCAATGATCAGGACAAACAACTCACTTGGGAAAGTTGTTGGAGATCTGGATAGTTGAGAGTATGCATGATGCAAAGGAATAGAAGGAACATTTGCATTATAGGAGGGTATGCAGGAAGCATTATAGAATGAACATGCCTAAAGTGCATTATCCAATAATTTATGTGGAGGTATATGGTACCTTTTGCAACATCCATTTATCGGGACAAACAACTCACTTGGGAATGTTGTTGGAGATCTGGATAGTTGAGGGTATGCATGATGCAAAGGAAGAGAGGGACATTCTCCCATGCTTTTGGGACAATGATAGAGAAGTCATTAGTGGCAATTGGCTATGACTTGGTTGCAATTCATGCTGGTTTGAAGTTTTCGGCAATGTTTCTCTTTTAGGCTTGTAACAATTTTTAGTTAAGGAATTATTAGTTTATTTTACACCCCTCTCGAGCGAGTAAATTTAAGAAGCTGCGATAAAGGAGAGGGAAGAGATCTAATCCAAGAAGATTGATTGGTTAATGTGAAAACTTGCTTCTCCAGGGTCTTATTATTGAGATTCCATTGGTAACATTTTGATATTATTGATCGAAGATTGTCAAGGAATTATTATTTTATTTTACACCCATCTCGAGCGACGAAATTTAAGCAGCTGCGATAAAGGAGAGTGAAGAGATCTAATGCAAGAAGATTGATCAGTTCATGTGAAAACTTGCTTTTCCAGGGTCTTATTATTGAGATTGCATTGGTAATTTGGTAGGGTTTTGCTATTACCGATCGAAGATTGGTAACACTACCATTGTTATCTCCTTGTTGTGAGAAGCGGAAGAACACTCCCATGATAAATCAGCTTGGAATGATTCCTAGGCTGTTCTCTGCTCACATTATTTTTCTTATAATGTTTCTCCTTTTCTTCACTGTAATCATTACTCACAAATTTTCCTGAGCAACCATAATGTAGAACTGAAAGTACAATGGAAGCACAATTCCATGATAACCAATTCTATCCTTCTGTGTAGCACTTTTATCTCATAAATGTCAACAGACATGCTTTTATGGAGAAAATTCCCTATTAGTGGCAGAACAGTGAAAAGCTTGCAGAAAACTTTGTGACCACTCAGTGGCTTCAAGAGGTTCAACAAACATTTCGTTGTTTCACACGTTGAAACTAAGGTGTACGACTGCAAATTGCAATATTTATTTGGTCATTGACTCATTGGACATTTCAAGTTGGGATTTTATTTTTCTTATTCATGTATGCAAAATGATTCTTAGATTTCTGCTCAAGGCTCTTTAGATCCTTAAATTTCAAACTGTCCTATGTGATATACATATACCTACATAATGGAGGAAAGGGGTGCCAAGAAGGCGCACTGACTCCCTATTCACGTGACTCCCAGGTTACGTGCCTGTTTTCATGTGGGCTTTAGTTTGTCAATATTCATAGATTCTTTGGAAATTATTCCACTTGCAAGAAACAAACAAAATGTAAGAAAGGCTCTCGAAAAACTCAATGGTTTCGTTCCATTTTAATGAATCTGATTTTAGACAAGGCTTCAAATTTGTTTTGTTGTTGTAGATTTATTTTGATGCTCGTTTATTTCTGTGTCAGTGATGTTTTAGGCTTTCATTTATTTTTGCATAACTTGACAAGTTAATATGCATTTCAAATATCAGTTGACTGTTTCCTTTTTATTAAGAGAGCACTTTGTGACATCAAATCTTAAAATGAGTTTTGAAGTTCGTACATTAGGACTACTAAATTAGGAAGTCTACTGGAAACAGTACTTATATAGCTTCTTTGGTATCCCGCAAGTATGGTAATGTAAGTAGTCCAAAATACTTTTTTGGCAGATTAAGGTAGATGGTGTTACATTCTAGTTTGTTTACTATTTGTAATTATTTTGTTTTTTATGTAGTCAAAGAGATCATAGTTGATTTTCATTTTTAGTCAATGAATATAATCTCTCTTTATATACTTTTCATAGTTGACAGCTAAAACATGTATGTATTTCACATTGTTGCAACTCTTACACTAGCCATATCTAACTATATATGTGGTGTGGTGTATGTGCTAACATATAATTTTGATATCAGCCATGGACTTTGAGCCTTGGTTTGGATCGCAGTATATTGTGGAAGATATTCCATCAGCTCTTCTTGAAGTTTGGACCAATCCACCTGAAGTAGACCCTTCTTTGCATTTACCTTTGAGAAATGACTTTATTCCTTGTGATTTTTCTCTCCGTAATGGCGACATGTCGAAGAATGATATGGATGCAATTTATCCAAAATGCATCATAGACCAACCACTGGTGAAATTGTGGTACAAAATTGATACAACGTTCAAGGTTCCTCGAGCAAATACATATTTCTTGATAACGGTGAAGGATGGATACAACAGTGTAAAGACCTCTGTTATGACAGAGCTCTTTGTAAATCTTCTAAAGGATGCGCTGAATGAGATATTGTATCAGGTAATGTATATCATGGCTCAACTTATCTTGGACAATTTTCGGATGAAAAACTTTGTTAAAAGGATTTACTTGAGCAGCTCTGTTACCAAACTAATGCTTTTGTTACTTTAAGTCTTGAATTTTGTATAGGGCTAAATTTAACAAAAAGTAGAAGTGATAGGGTTTGTACTGGTCTTGGTCCCTTAAGTGCAGGTACTGTCTGTTTATGCATTAGTTTGAGACTGTTTAAACTAGAATATAGTTTTATTGGCTTTTCCCCCCCTAATCATTTGAAATATCATATATACCTTCACTCTTTCTTAATTTGTTTGGCATCATGATCAATTCTTGGGACTTCTTGTCTTTCTCTTTTTTCATTTATCCATCTTGTATTTTAACTATTTTTAAGGTTTATGTTGATCAATTCAGTCTCAGAAAAGATATTTTATTTTAGCATCATCATCTCTGTAAGTGCTATTTTTTCTTGTGAGCTTTTATTACTTGTTATGATGTCAATTTTGTATTGTTGACAATGTGCAAGATCAAACAGTAGCACTCTAATAGCATTCCTAAAGTTCACTTCACATAGCTGGCCAGTTACCGTGGAGTCCAATTGTAGCTGGAACTTTTATGTAGAAAGAAAGGAAAATATACACTTGTACTGACTTAAAGATTATAAGTTCCAATATTAAACAACTTTTGCTCTTGTATTTTGTCTAAAAAGACCAATAAGCCCTTTTTTCCCCTCTTTCCCCCCCTTTTTTTGTTCTTTCATCAACTTTTTGATTGTTTCTTTTGTGTATATATTGTATATCTGTTTACAGTGTGCACAAGATGAATATTTTTTTTTAGAAGAATGTTATCTTCACATTAAATGTATCTCAGTATAATCTAAAGAATAGTGTACATAACAAATTATACATATATCCAACATTTTTACAATCATAAATAAAGTATATATTTGCAGGATTGATGTAATGTAAGGTTCAATGCTTTTTCCTGTAGCTATTGGAATTCTAGTCATTATCATGTGCTTTTACCTTTTTTTCATGTGTCTTTAGTCTATTCCTTTTCTATTTGCAGGCTGACGTTGCTAAGCTAGAGACATCTATTTCTATTATTGGTGACAAGCTTGAGCTGAAGCTTTATGGTTTCAATGATAAGTTGTCTACATTACTATCGAAAATATTGAAGCTTTCAAAGACGTTTTCACCAGCTACTGACCGCTTTGAGGTATTTACGTATTAGTATTTCAAATATGAAGATTTGTATCTACGACTAATTTCTTTTATTAATCCCTTTTTGAAACATGCCTTCAATTATCAGTTGTACAACAGTCATATTGTACTACTTCTTGATAACGCTAGCCCAGCTATATGTATAAAATAAAATGTACCAACATAAAAATGTTTAAGCGCTTATTAACTTAGAAGGAAGATTCCAAGCAATATGATGAGCAATATCTCCACTTTGCTACAATTTTCTGTACATTATTTAAAATTTACAATGTGATTACTTTAGCATGAGATCACGATCTTGTATTGATTAATAATGAAATTGGCGATAAGCTGGTTTGCAGATGTTTGCTTCTTGAGTGTGGTTGTTTTAATTGAATTCCTCGGATTAGTAGAATGAGGTTTTTGAGTGTGGCATTTGTACATTGTACATGTTTTGAATGATTTATGCAATAAATAAACATTTCAGAATGACAGTGATGGAGGACCAGACATATTGGTTAAGTTTTACTTGGAGACTTTGTCCAGTTGCGACTGATTTGACACTGTGGGTTCTATTTGTTACTTTAGGTTATTTTTGTCTGTGTTAGGTTTAGTTAGGAGACATGGTTTATTTGGCTTTATTATGTGCTTTAGGATTTCAGCTATGTTGCACGAATTCCACATGACATGTTTCTGACACGAAAACACAGATTCAACACCCATGTTGGTGTTCTAGTGTTTTATTGAAGTGTCTGTGACGTGTCTGATACGTGTTCGACACCATGCGACATGGATCCGACATAGATTTTTGGAGTGTCCTTTCTTTTTAGGTTTTCAGCTTCTATGTCTATATAAAGGCCTGTATTCGGAATTATTACTCAATGAATGAATGAAAAATTTGGAAAATCTAATCGAGAGTCATGGTGAGATGCCTACTTAGATTAGGTTTCTCTCTTCTTCATTGTTGTTGGCCTTGCAAAACCTGACTCCAAGGTAGGCCTTCTGTTCTCCCTCTGAACTGCTGCCATCCAACCACCAAGCCATCAGAGCCCCACACCCACCTCCTATGCTGTACCCACCTGTCTGACCCTTTTCATCTCTGACTTGCTGCAAAATTGCCAGGCCAACTGACCTGCTGCCAGCAACTGACGACCCAATCCTTCCCTTCTACTTGTTGCTGTGCTGCCTGCCCTATTGCAGAACCTGAAAGCAGCTTCACTGTTTTACTGCTACACCATATAACTCCAATACCCCTTCCCCTGCACTTCATCAGTTGCAACCTACCTTACTGTCTTCAATTGCAGCATCCCCTTGCGGTCTTATTTGGTGTATCCTTTTTGTTCCTACTTAGTCTTCATTTTTTAAGCTACTTAAGCATCACTTTCTTCTTCCCCTTATAAGTCGACGGTTATCACTCATCGCAAATAGGATGCAGGTTGAGCCTATTACTCCCCAACGCACTATTTACTGGCCTATCACATATCGGAATGAACCGCAAAACCAAGTAATATGGCGTGGAATACTTGTGATTAGCTTCATATACTTACGTTATTAGGAAGTAAAAGGACTTGAAATGTGCTTGTATCCTTATCTGTGTAACATAGGTAGCAAGCAAACACATGAACATATAAATCTGCCATGTTTTACTACTGTTTCAGGTTAAGCTTACTACTCCGCAACCGCCCCATTTACCGGCCTAGCACGTAGAAACACAAAACCAAGTAACATATTGTGTTGAATACTTGTGATTAGCTTCATATGAAGACGTTATTTAGGAAGTAGAAGTAATTGAAATGTGCTTGTATCCTCATCTGTGCAACATAGTAGCCAGCAAATACATCAACATACAAATCTGCCATGTTTTACCACCGTTTCACGATCAAATCTTTTCTTTGATGTTTCTATAGTTATTTGTCAGATTCTTTTGGTATAGAACATCTACTTAGACTACTGGTCGGTTTCATGACTGCAAAATGTCTCTCTCACTCAAAATTTAACTGTTGAAGTGCAAAAATTTGCCAGGTTATCAAGGAGGTCATGGAGAGAGCCTTCCGAAATGCTAATATGAAGCCTTTGAATCATTCTTCCTACTTGAGATTACAACTGTTGCGTGAAACCTTCTGGGATGTAGATGATAAATTGTCCTGCTTACTCAACCTATCACATTCTGATTTAAAGGCCTTTATTCCAAATCTTCTATGTCAGGTACATGAATAACACTCTACATATTTTTTCTAATCATTTAAAACTTCCTTATATGCAATGACACGTATTTTTGTATCTTGGTATATGCCATTATATCATCAGCTGAACACTTATTTATTCCTGCCATTCTATCTGAAAATTTCTGGTCTTAGATGAATATGTTGTACTGATGTCAATGACACAATATACTGTTATCAGTTCTTAGCTGAAGCTCGATTTCCATGTCTACTAACTTGTAGGTTCATATTGAGGGCCTCTGCCATGGAAATCTATCAGAAGAAGAGGCAATTAATATATCACATATATTTACTGATATTTTTTGCGTACAACTGCCTGTGGAATTGAGACACCAAGTACGTGTTCTTAGATTTCCTTCGAGCGCATGCCTTGTCAGAAGTTTCTGTGTGAAAAACGAGCTAGAAGTGAACTCTGTGGCTGAGGTGACTAATTTTTTACTGTTCGCCTTATTTATCTAGCCATAAATTTTCGTTGCTAGTATTTATATGGTATTTGTCTTAACTTTGTGTGCCAGCTGCATGTCCTTTCCTCCTTCCCCATCTAAGGTGTTTTCACAGGGGTCTATATTGGTGGTTGTCTCGTTGTTTGCATAAAATGCAAAGCCAAATGGTAGGTCGACCTACCTGCCAACTGGCCGTCTAGGTTATATAGCATGGCCCGCTCACGTCCATAGCAATCTCGGCTAGGAATTTGGCACCAACATAGAGGATTGACATCAGGTTGACCGTTGGTCGAAGAACTTTGTCAATTCCTTTATGAAGCTTTCTTACACCACACTCAACCCCATTTATGGCAATTCCTTAATGATGGTGGTTGTCTCAGCAGTCTTGTTGAACAGCAACAACTTTTCCCTGACATGAGGGCCCAGTTAGTGGACAGGATTGTCGTCAATCATGTTAGCACATTATTCACTATGATGTGGCAATAAAACATGGTTCCTCACCTGATATTGAAGTCCCATGATTTCTGCGAAATGGTCCTTGATGTGGTTCATGGAGTAGTTCATCTGTGTGAATATCATGGAGGCACACAGAAAGGATAAGTTATGGAGAGGTCTTGTCAGCACATTTCCTACAACATTTCAGGTACCTTGTCCTGAATGCATAACCTATGTGGTTGTATGGATATGCCCTCCTTGACTGCTCCCATTTTCTGTGGGTGATATGGGGATTACAAGCCTGTATTGCAATAGTGGAAGCATGCAAAACTGAACTGTTCTCCTATATTCAATGGTTTCTTCTATGATTAGGCAGCCAACAAGTGGTTTCTAAGTGTTTCATTCTCATTGTTAAGTGTCTTGGAGTTCAGTGAATTCTGATTTATATTGATTACTTTTGCAGCTATATTTTCAAATAGAGCAAGACATTGGGATAGAAGCAAGCAGATTGAGAGCAATTACTGATCTCTTCAGCAATATTGTTCAAGAACCATGTTTCAATCAGCTAAGGTAGAAAATGTTCTATTAAAAGCTAATGTTGATTTGGTAATCTTTATTTGTAATTAAGAATGATTCCTCTATTTAGAATTTTGTTATGGTATGCCCCTTCATTTTTCTCTCAGTTTAATTGGTTTGTGGAAAGCTACTATTGTTATCTAGTAAATGCTTGGGTTAGTCAGATTCTTATAATCTTCTAGTAAATTAACATACTTTCTTCTTATGCTGAACTGTAGGACAAAGGAGCAACTTGGTTATGTTGTTGAATGTGGCCCACGGATGACATATCGTGTATTAGGATTTTGTTTTCGTGTTCAATCATCAAAATATGACCCACTTTTCCTGCGCAGTAGAATTGACAATTTCAACAATGATCTCCATGAGTTGCTGGTAAGATTTCACAGTGCAAGGATGGGATGCTTCTATTGTTGTACCTTTGCTGTCAGTACTTAGCTTCTTTTTGTCAATTATCATAGTTCTGTACCATATAAGGTCTGCTCATTCTTTAATAGGATGCATTTGCGTAGGATAAGAGACAACCCAGAACGTGGAAGCCCCATGATAACCCAGTATAAACAGTGTCATTAGCCTCAACCATTTTGTATGTTGTATTTATGTTTTACAAATCTATACTAGACAGGGTATTTTCATGTTTCCAGTATTATTGCTTGAATAACACAAGGAATACCATATTTGAAGCAATAATCAAGTCTTGGTCTATGTTACCCGGACTCCACTTTAAGGAGAAGTACCCGTGTCGACCCGATAGGACATGGGTATGGATATGGGATCCGTATCCGATCCTCCAGGGTAACAATCAGATCTTTCATGGTGACAATCAAGACAATGGTAGTGAAGTAGATATAGTTTATTTTAATGTCTTTTTAATTTAATTACATGTTGTATCTTTTTCATTTTTATGAAACCTTGCAAATTTAATTACATGCAGTCTTTTTATGAAACCGTGTTCAAATATATTTATTTTAATAGCCATATAACCGTACCCGTACCCAAAATTTGGATCCTTTTTAGCCGAGTCTGTGTCCTTCAATTATTAGTTTGAAGGGCTCGACTCTTGGGTATATCCGTACGTGAGTCCAAGTAACGTAGGTTTTGGTTTATAATGAGGACTCTTTCAGTGAATATGCACTCTATTGAAAAAAAGTGCCTTCCATTTTCCCTATGTTCCTGGATAGTTACTTGGAAAGTTGATTATGTAGTTTAGCCCGTACTAACTTTCATAGGGAAG
This sequence comes from Iris pallida, assembly GCA_029216955.1. Lineage (NCBI taxonomy): Eukaryota > Viridiplantae > Streptophyta > Magnoliopsida > Asparagales > Iridaceae > Iris > Iris pallida. The sequence goes on from JANAVB010031617.1 coordinate 33,098,244, forward strand.
TGTCACTCCCCGTTCCCAGAATGCGTATTTTAATACGTATATTGCCTGAATGTATTTATTTAGCATTTATCATGTAGTATCCTGTATTTAAATTCTTAATAACTTCATGTTAATTAATTATCTGCATTTTATTTTCCGCACTTTATTTTTCTGCAATTCTATTATCTACTCTTTAAATTTTCATGTTAATTAATTAGCTGCTCTTTAATTTTCATGTTAATTTATTTCCTGCAATTTTATTTCCATATTTCTTCCTGTAATTTTATTACCTGCATTTTATTTCCTGCTTTAGTCTTACTTTCGGGTTAGCCTTGTTGGACCCGTGCAACCCGACCCATTGGACCCATTAGACCCATTGGACCCGGCCCAACTCCCACCTACCACCCCTTCCATATTTAAAGCCACCCTCACCATTCTTTCTCCTCATTACTCATTCTCACCATTACTCCTCTTCTTCTTCTTCATTACTCTCTCCACCTACCAAACCGTAGGCAAGTGCCAACTTGCTTCTTGATGGATCCCCATTATTATTGTTCCATCATCCTCCTTATTTGATTCTAAGTCTCTTTAGTACTTAGCATTTTCAATTTCCATGGCTAATTTGTTGTAGATCTAAGTTTGTTACATTTTCGGGTTTCTTAGGTTTTGATCTAGTAAAACTTTGTTATCTTCAAGTTTTGATGGTTCCATGTTGTAGAGAATTTCGTTCTACCCAACTTTGACCTAAGGAAGTTCGAATTTGGACTCTGGATGAAGGTTTTATAGAACTTTGAAGCTTGGGTTCATGGTGTTCTTCTTCTCTGAAACTTGGAGAAGAAGAACAGTACTTGACTTGACCGCATGAATAAATCATGCGGCAAGTGATTCCCAGCCGCATGGACTTTCCCCACTTAACCGCATATGCGCCCTCGTCTTTCTTAACCGCATGAACTTGTACTCCTTCTCCTGGCCGCATGGGCTTGACTTGACCGCATGAATAAATCATGCGGCAAGTGACTCTCAGCCGCATAGGACTGAATCCTTTCCTTGACCGCATGGATTTCTCTCCTAAACCCAGCCGTATGAACCAGACTCACTCGCTGGCCGCATGAGGTCCTGAACCTTATAAACCGCATGAACTCCCCCCCCCCCCCGCCAGCCGCATAAGCAATCTCCTTGACCCGGCCGCATGGGGTTTGACTTGGTTGAGCCGCATGAACTCATTTACTGCCAGCCGCATGAGTACCCTTTCCGCTGACCGCATGTCTTGTCTTTTTCGGCCGCATGAGCCCAATTCATCCTAGCCGCATGGAACATCCCTTCCGCTTGCCGCATGGGAGCTAGTCCCACTCCCCAGCCGCATAGGTTTCCGCCTCTTCAGCCGCATGTGCCTCTACCCCCTGAGCCACATGAATCCGACTCCTTTCCTTGCCGCATAAGATCCATCCTGGCCGCATTAGACTTAGCCGCATGACTATTCTATAGCCCTGAATATTGATATTTTATTAGATATTTTACGTCCATTTTATATCCTTACGCCTTTTGTCCTGAACTTGGTAAATTACGATTTGATTGATACGATCGAAATGAATTTTTATTTCCCGAATTTGGCAGTAATTAACATTGATTAATAATTGATCATGCCTTGTCACCATTGATAATAATTGTTAGCTTGACTAAAATTGATCATGCGTTCCTAGTTGGAACCAAAGAGGCTGGCTAGTCGTCTTATTGAATTGAATGAATGAGACACGTTCATGAAATGAACTATTGTAATCGACTGGCTAATCTCGAATATTGACATACAGGCACATGCATGCTTCAAATTATTCATTTAATTATACGAAAGAAGTATGTGTACTTTATGGTCAAGGCATGATTACCGTGGTTAGATTTGATTGTTGCATTACGTTATGTAAGACCTGCAACCTAACCGCATTGGTATCGTTGTAGAGTTGTGCATATCGTACCCCGTACGAAAGTACTCATTTGAATGACCATGATCCACGGCATGGGATTTCACTCAACGTAGGGACTATTAAGTTAAATAAAATAATGATTGCATGGAGAGAATGGATTTCCGAATTCTTACATGGCAGCCCCCTTGGAACAAGTAGTACCCGACGGGCCGGCTGGTTCCCACAGATACTGTAAATCTGCCACACGGGCAGGGAACAGTATCTGCCTTTATTATTATTGTATATTGTATATTGACGAGCGTCCTGCTAGGACTCGTCTAATTCATGCATGGGCCAATTGATTGACTGGATAGACTAGCCTTGCTTGCACATAGTAAGAACTGAGGAATCCCTAATTGCATTATTCCAGGATAACTTGGAACTCATAATAGCAAGCCGTAGGAGTTGATTGGCCGTTCAAGATGATTTGTTTGTGCACTATACTCTGTTACCTAACTGGGATGATCAGAATGTCAGGACATGACGGGCCAACTTCTGTCCTTGTTTGGTTGGGAGGTTGGTTCGAAGTGTCTTGATGTGATGTGAGTCCTAGTAGCAAGCAGAGATCTATTATTATATTCTCTTACTTACTGGTTTGGTCCTTCATATCGTCCTCCCTTGTGGTACTTACTATTAGAGGTCTAACCTCTCTGGTTTTGCATGGCCAGATTTAGAGCCAGTCCCCGAGGATCCAGCTTACTTCTACCTCCAAGATGGTCAACACTAGAAGGATGATCGCAGGAGGACTCGAGTGGGTTTTCTTACTTCCCCGCTCGTTTTGTTAAATACTTTATACTTTGCCGTTTGGCACCGACATGTTAGTCGGATTGTCTTGTACTTACTTTTTACATAATTGTAATTAAAGTCAGACTGCAGCTGATAACAATTGTGTATACTTTTGCTACATCATCTGGCTGTATTTTGTAAAGCCAGATATCGAGAACATTTTGACTGAGCGTTTGGGACGCCTTACTGCTTTATCTTACATGTTCTCTATTTCTGTTTCTTATTTGAATGATTGAGACAATAGATGTGTAATGACCATAGTAAGACTTTTATGTAGTATGCACCCCCTCGTCTGGTTAGACAGCATTGATCGTATTATACGGTATTCATCTACCCGTAATACGTAGCTGGCTGAGTCATTCCCCCGCTCTCCAGTATTCTGGTTCTGGGACGTGACAGGAAGTGAGTTATTTAAACATGAGAGGATTTATGAAATGCCCAAAAACTAAAAAAGTTTTATGTAAAACCCACCGCTAAAAAAACTTTCATCGCGTGCCCAGAATTAGAAAAACTTATCCAAAGCGGGTTCCAAATGACCATTTTGCCCTTCCTTTTAATTTATTGAAAACACCCATGAAACTGCTCTTAAAAAAACGTTTCGATACTTCATCTTCTTCCATACGCTGCTCACTTTCGAATCTAGGTTTTCTCCTCAAAAATCTTCAAAAACTCGTCGGAAAATTTCGGAAAGACCGGGACAAACTGCAAAAGTGCTAAAACGGAGGTCCAAACATCATTTTTTTGCGATTCTAAAATTTCGGAAGGCCGTCTAACGGTGAAACGGTTACTTTCAGTCTCCTCGACGATACGCTCATTTTGCGACAAACGGGACCTCGTTTCGACCTCCCAGTCAAAAGTTATGGCTCTCCAAAGTTTCAGCTGACCATAAAATGCAGGAGAATGGTCATTCTCCGTGTTAGAACACGAAAAAAGTTAATTTCGCATGAGGGTGGTCATTCTCCGTGTTAGTAACACGGAGAATGTCATTCTCCGTCTTAATTTACACGGAGAATGACATTCTCCGTGTTACTAACACGGAGAATGGCATTCTCCGTCTTAATTTACACGGAGAATGACCACCATTCTCCGTGCTAAATTACACGGAGAATGACTATTCTCCGTCTTAATTTACACGGAGAATGCCATTCTCCGTGTAGTTTATCACGGAGAATGGTCATTCCAGTGTTAAAACACAGGAGAATGACCATTCTCCGTGTTAGAAACACGGAGAATGCCATTCTCCGTGTTAAATAAAACGGAGAATGTTATTCTCCGTGTTAAATAAAACGGAGAATAGCATTCTCCGTGTAATTTAGCACGGAGAATGGTTATTTCAGTGTTAAAACTCAGGAGAATGGCATTCTCCGTTTTAAATAAAACGGAGAATGACGTTCTCCGTGTTAAATAAAACGGAGAATGGTCATTTCAGTGTTAAAACGCAGGAGAATGGTCCATTCTCCGTGTTAGAAACACGGAGAATGTCATTCTCCGTTTTAAGTAAAACGGAGAATGGCATTCTCCGTGTTAATTTACACGGAGAATGGTCATTCTCCGTGTTAAATAAAACGGAGAAAGGTCATTCTCCGTGTAATTTAGCACGGAGAATGGTCATTTCAGTGTTAAAAACGCAGGAGAATGGCCATTCTCCGTTTTAAATAAAACGGAGAATGGCATTCTCCGTGTTAATTTACACGGAGAATGGTCATTTCCAGTGTTAAAACGTAGGATAATGGCCATTCTCCGTGTAATTTAGTTTTTTCAGGAATAAAGAGTTTCGTTCTTCTTTCAAAGCGATGATAATTCTTATGGAAAAGAAGAAGAAAGATCTTCTCTCCACAATTGACGTCGATGAAGATGATGATGATGGTGATGATGATGACGAGCGATGATCTGAGTTCGACCGAAGAAAAGCACACCGAACTACGAACGATCTTTGCGATCTCTGTTGAAGATGAGAGCAATGAAATTCAGATTTTCCGTGAAGAAGAAGAAGACGAAAATCGCAATCCAGATCTGAGTTTTTTGAATTCAAATACATATAGATGACCAATTCGCGCGGAGGGGTAGTTTCGGTATTATAAAAATAGCAGTTTCCAGCGGGTGGCATCTAAAAGGGAATTTTGGAATATTTAACGTGAAAATACTTAATTCTGGGCATTTCATAAAACTCATCCAGCGGGTGGGCATTTCATAAAAGTCCATCCCGAAATTGGGTTTCTCAGCAATTTCCAGTTTAAACATTATAAAATGATGGCGTCTTTTGTTCTTAGGCTATAGTAATGATGGTGATGATCAGTAACGGGTTGCATCTCAAAATTTAATGCACTAATATGTATCTGTCAACTGATTGGACAGTGCCAATCCTACCAATACCAACCTCTCTCTCTCTCTGTCCTCTCTCTCTCTCTCACACACACACTCTCTCTCTCTCTCCTGCTTAAACTAAAGGGGAATTGAGGAATCAAGGAATTAGGTATAACTCCTTGATTCCTAGAAAAAGGAGTTATGCTTGATTCCCTAGTTCCTTAATTTGTCAACCAACTGTCAAGTTGACATTTAGGAATACATGGATAAGGCATTGGTAGGAAAGTCCTTGATTCCACCCTTCGTGAGGAACCAAGAAATTAGCCCAAATGACGAGGAATTAGGAAAAATTGACACAAACGAACGAATTATAACTCCTCGTTGTGCAAAAATAATGTTTAGCAAAGAATTAGCTAGGAATATGAGACTGAGCAAAAAAGCATAAAGGACAAGGAATTAATGGTGGTTTGACAAAAAGGTTGAATATTATAATTTAGTATGCAAGAATTTCATTTGGCATGAACTAGACCTTAGTTCCTGGATTCCTCTCCCTAATTTGTCTAAGCAAACAAGAACTCTCTCTCAGATATATGTGTTGTCAAATCACAATAGATATCATGTATAAGTCTGCTTGATTTCCATTCATGTATGGTAAGATATGTTATCCTATTGGCAAATTGAATGAAAATTTTATATAAAACATAATCAGATAAATTCAACACATTAAGTGACAATAAAGGGTATTATTAATCATCTAAGTTAGAATCATTATAAAGTCGACAACTAATGAACTACAATAATACAGGTTAAACAACCATCATATGTTCTTAACCTCCATGAATTTATCCATTTAACTCCATAAGATTCATACTAGGCAAGTTGGAAGCACCCAAAAGAAAGGAGAAATAGAACAAAGGAGAATAGACAAAGAAAATAGAGAAGCTAGAAATATTGAAAGATAAAAACACAAAAAACCATTGATCAAATCGGACGATACAAAAATGTGTTGTAAGATTTTTTTTTGTCCCATCTGGTACACCTATATTATCTATACTGGACAACCTTTCTTTGTATCGTACAATATGTGTATCGTGTATCATAGGTGTACATGTGCAGTGGCTTAGCCAGGATTTGGGTGCAGCAGGGTTAAAATCGACTAGTAAATTTTTAATACAAAAAAATATAAAAATGTAAAGGAATTTTTTTTTAATAAATTAGTCACAAAATTCTATTTTCTATACCTTACCTTGGTCGTCTATTCTAGTTTTCCTATTGTAGCTGTTTTTTCCATACAGTTCAAAATACCATTGACATTAAAGTGCACATTTCTAAACCAATATAATTAGAACCTTAAATTTCAGTGTCATGCCAGCCATGTCATACAAGGCATTTTTGATCAATTTTGACCATTTGATCGAGGAGATCCAGTGTATCGTAAAATCCATACTTGAATCCAACAATTTTAATCATGAACCTTGCCATGCTACGGTCTTATGGTGATTAAATATTATTTTCTTCTTCAAGAAAAAATAAGATTAAAAATATTTCATTTCCATCCACTAATTTACTTTTGACTTCATATTTTTCATATTTTCTTAATTGAAGAATGTTATACCAACAAACAATTTCATTCCATTTGAGAGAAAATTAAATCTTATTTTAGCAATATCCTCATTATTGGCATGCTCCATTGGAGCTTTTAGCCATGACATCATATTTATTTAGGAAAAGTATATAAAACTCGGATTTGATTATAAAAGATTTGATACCTCAAGTTGTGTACATTCTTCTACTTTATGAAGTGTATGTGCTGCAAAGAGTATTTGACTCTACCTCCTATTCAATTTCCTCCAAATAGAAGAGCATATGAACTTGCTAACCCATTAATCTGTTGTTCCCGAAACAGATCAAGATGGAAGAACAGTTTGAATCACTCCACAGGAGGACTAAGAATAGATAGAATCACTCCACATAAGGATCTATATGGAAGAACATACAGAAACAGAGATCTCTCTACAGGAGTTTGCTTCTCTAATCTGAGTTCTTAGGACTACGGAGAATCCGATCCAAAAGTACCTGAAGCCACTACATGAACTACTAAAAAACTTATGTTACAAACTGACGGAACAATTTTTCGTTTTTTCTTGCGATTACAGTTACAAACAGACATAATGGATTACAATTAGAAGAAAGGAGAAGAACATATAATAATAATTATTATTCTTGCTGGGGTGGTGAAGACCACCATTGCTCAAAGCAAGATTCGTCTGCCACGATCTGCTCCTAGGAACTAGTAAGTTCACAAAGAACTTCTGGAACGCTCGTAATCAGCTTTTTGTGACTCGAACGGACTCCATGGACTCAATGAGCTCTCTTTTCTTTAATATTTTCTGTATCTCCAAAAGGTGGCCAGGGGACTATTTATAGAGGAATGAGACTTCACCTCTTCTCCTATCCGATGTGGAACTAAAATACCAATACTCAAAAAATGAGTTTGGTATTTTAGATCATCCCAGATTCAACAGAGTCGTGCGCCAATTCGTGTCTACTCCCGTGCATGTACCTGAGCATGCACGACGTGCCACTTTGCGTCCTTAAGCCTGTGTCCGTGTCCGAGTCCGATCGACAAAAAGTAATTGAGGAGTTGATCCTTTTTTTCTTCTAGGAAAACACCCCCACATGACACCCACATGTGTCCCACCATACCCTATGTGTACACCTCAACACATGCAAAGTATTATATTGAGATACCCATTTGGTGGTGTAGCCGATGTGGGACTATTTTACACTAGTCCAAAGGCAAAAATACCAACAATCTTCCACATATCTCAATATATGGGTTGAGCATTTTCCACAGTGACTGCACATCATGTATTAGGATAGATGTCGCTTCGACTTGAATCTTATCGCATGGGTCAAACAACAATATGATACAAGAATGAACTAAGTCTTGAATTCTGCACCATAGATGCAATTTTTTTCACTCACATAATGACATTAGTTGTGCTTCCGGTTGCACATTAAAGGCCCTGTGTCCGCCTGGTTCCGGTGTTATGTATATTTGGTGTCTACAAGCTTACCCTCAAGAGATGGCCTATATTTCTTTCCATACACTCTAGGTGAGTTCTTTTTTAGAGTCATGACATGAAGTCTTTCGCTTCCTTGCAGTGCTATGCCTCATCGTGGTGTCGTGCCACTATAGCATGAGGTCCCAGCCTCTTTGTAGTACCATACAACCCATCATGAAGCCTTGCGCTTCCTTGCGGTGTTATGCCGCTGTGACATGGCTCACATAGCCGTGGCTTTACCCTCTCTAGGTACCTTCTGGTGGTATCATACTACTGTAACATGCGGTCACCGGCCTCTTTGTAGTGTTGTCCACCACTCTTTATTTTACAGCATTAGGCACTTGCCTATGTGCGGTGCTACGTCACTGTGACATGGCTCGAAGTCAAGGCTTTACCCTCTCGAGGTACCTCTTCGTGGTGTCACCCCGCTGTAGCATGGAGTACTTCTCTCCTTTGTAGTGCTGCACTACCCGTACTTCCTGTAAAGCACGCCGGAGATTCAAAATGCCTAAAAACTCATTAAGGCGTCTTAGCCATCCTCCCATATGACTTGTTCTACACAAAGAAGAAATAGTAAACAACAGTGGTTATGGGTCCGTAATCCCTCAATGCAACAAATGACTACCCACTATTCATGATATTCTTCCAGTCAATGGTCCTCCCTTGAACCAAAAGCTAGATGTCTGGTAGATTTCTCTTTGAACCAATAACATAAATTTCTATAACAGGATTGCAGAGACACAATATCAAAGGTCCGTTAAGTCCATTTTCTTGCTGAGTCCTTGACTGGCTAGCGCTTGAGGCCTTGATGAACGGATCCGTTAGATTCTTCTGACTCTGAACATCATCCACTGTAATGTTCCAAGCTTGATGCGCTCATTCAGTACCTTGTGTCCTAGACGCACAATTCTCTTTTTGAAGAGATCGTTCGATATCACTGTTACAGCCACCTGGTTGTCGCTATACATCGGCATCATCCGAATTTGCTCACCAACTACGGAAAGAGCATGTTTGGTCGTCCGAAGCCATTCTGCTTCATTTTTGAAACTATTCCGCTTCATCTGCTGCATCTTGATAGTACATAGAACTCAGATTCTATAATGAGAGAAAGGTCTGCTTTTTCGATTTTCTCGATATAATAGTACCACTCATGAATCTACTTCTTTAACTTCCTCGATATAGCAGAACCACTCATGTAGAAGATGTAACCTCTTCTTTCTCTTCTTTTGAGCACCAACTGGCATCTTTGAAGCCTTCTACCCCTACAGGGTAATTGCTGTAGTGCATCTTTCTGAGTCCCTGAAAGATATTCCATCACTCTTTTCACAGTTTTCCAAATATCAACACCTGGATTGCTCGTGAACCGACTCAGCATGCCTACTGCAAAAACTATGTCAGGCCTGGTAGTAATTGTAGCCGACATCAAACTCTAGATGATGCTCGAGTATACCAATTGTCTGACGATATCTCTTGAATTGTGCTTCAGTCTTTGATCACACCTCTAATGAGTATCAATCCTTGGAAGATCCTGATAGCTGTAGTGTATGAGCATCTTTTCTCATAGTGAGCTTATGACAGAGCAAGCCCAGCTAACGACCGGATTACATTAATTTTCAGAATGTCCTTCATGCTGAATCCGGACCAGAGGAACATCTTTGTTCTAGTGACACATTTGCATGTCGACCACATAGAGACAATCGATGACACCTGCATCACCAGCGACCTGTGTTCAACAGTTATCGATCCCACTGATCCTGTAGCCATTTGACCTGTCAACTAGGTCAAACTTCTCAAGCACAGATTGAGAGCTTATTTCAAGCCGTACATAGCATTCACCAACTTGCAGATTTTGTCTTCAAGACCCTGAACGACAAATCCATCCGACTATAATATGTGAATCTCTTTTGTAATTCCCTATTCAAAAAAAAACTGTCTTGACATCCATATGATGAATGTACAGTTTATGAATAGCATCCACGGCAATCGTCATCCTAATAGTTGACATCTTAGCTATTAGAGCATGTGTCAAACTCATCAATTTTTTGCTTCTGAGCAACCCCCTCGGCTACCAGCCTAGCGTCGAACTTTATCAACATTTCCTTGGGCCTTTGTTTACTTCTTCTTGAAGATTCGATAGGTTTAGCTTCTTCAAGTATATTAAGAAGCACCTACTTGAAATTGGATGCAATGGAGTCAATCTTACCATTGACTCACTCACCCCAGAAGATCATGTCTCTGGTTTTTATTACCACATCAGCCAACATGTGATTGGTGATAAAGTCATTTTCGAAGTTTTTCGGCCTTCTCACTCGCTTTGCCAATTGCTTAGCGAATATTCGTACAAGTGTTGTCTTATCAACGACAATCACCTTCTGGACTATATTTTCTTTGGAAGTTCTAGATTCTTTGAAGCAAACGATATTCTCTGGAACATCCGCGAGAATAGTGCTTTTGCAAACTTGTCTTCAAATGATTCCGCGTTGCAAGGCTCTATGATATCAACGGATCTTCGAGCATATTCCAGAATTACAGTCTTCTTCGTCCTCGTCCCTAGCTTCTGAATCTTGATATCCATAAGTTATATGTACACCAGATACCCCCACACTTGAATGATATTCAAGTTAGGTCTAATTTTGAACCAATGTTTATGAGAAGAATGACATATGTGGCGAACGGTACTTTACTTGGAAACAAATGTAGCCGTAAGCGCAATCTATCTCCAGCAGCACATTGGAAGATCCGCAGAATAGATATTATAATCTCTGGTAGCGTCATGATCTTCTATGAAACTTCATTGGATTGGAGAGACTACAGAGTAGTCGTTTCATAGACAATTCCATATTCATAGCAGAACGATGCGAATCCAAGAAATAACACTCTCCGTCTGAACCACTTCTGAGTCACTTGAGTTGTCAACCGACTAGAAGTTCAGCTTCACCCATGAAGTCCCTGAACTTCTCGAACGCTCCATCTCCCGATATGAGTATATCGAGGAATCGTCTATGAAGGTATTAATACACTTCAATCTGACTTCTGTGGAGAATTGATGAAAGTCACAGATTTCTGAGTGTACCAACTCCTGAAAATCTGTACTTTAGTGTAATCGTCTGAGCAGCTTCCTGACAGTCTGTTATTAAATAACACGTCTTAGTCCATTCGTCACAACTAAATTAAGAAACTGCATTATCAATAGAAGTTCAAATATTATTTTGATACTGAACATCTTTCTAAAGCATGTTTCTAGCCAAGAAACTAGCATGTTGCCAGCATAAATGTCTATCTTCAAGTCCGTATCGAACAATAGACTTCCTGAGATCAGGTCAGAAATAATTGGTACGTGCTATACGTACACCAGTGTCAGCGACTTTCCGGAAGTCCAGAACTATGATCCTGACTCCCAGATCTTTTGTTTGAGAATTGTTTGCCATCGAGACATTATTTGAAAATAGGTTTGACCTTGGTGAAAAGATCTTCACGTAGTTAGATGCACTAGTGTCCGTCCACAAGTCAGCAACCAGGCTAGATCACTCCACATGTGCAAACATAGCAACCAAGTTAAGTAATCAAAACAATCAAGTTTAGCTTTACCTTGCTATTTTGGTTTTGAATTAGATCTGTAAATCTCCTTCAAATGACCCTCCAAGTCACAGTCGTAACTAACCCCACCAAGATGAAGCTGTCTTCAAGTTTGGTTATTACGCTCCTGTAGAATTTATACGCTATACAGTTGAAACCATGTGCTTATTGGAGAAAAACCTATTTGCCATTCTATACGCATCATCCGGGCAGACCAATGCATCTCACCCGAGCAGACCCATGTGCCAAGATATGCAGCAGCCCGCGTGCATATACAGTCATGTGCAGATGCAGTCATGCGTCGAATCGCCAATCACTGTCATGCTCATAGTTGGAGCAAAACCCATACACCAAGTCGAGTAGAATCCATGTGCACACATCCACATGGTTGAACCTGTGCGCATCATCTGAGCAGACACATGCTCATAATCCGCATGTGCTTAAACTGAACATAACCCATGCGCATTAAGACCTTGATCTTCTTAACTGACTTTGAGATGCACCTAGAGAACCTCCTTGGATAGTTTGGTCCAACACTCATCCAACCATTTGAAAAAGAACTTTTCTCCATCCAATGTTGGAAAGTGATGCACGTCATTCTTCTCAAGTTTGTTAAAACATGTATCGAGAAGGATTGCACGTCCATCGGATCCGGATCTTGCTTTGAGATTGTTATTTCCGTAACAGATCAAGATGTAAGAACAATATGAATCACTTCACAGAAGGATCAAGAATAGACAAAATTACTCCATAGGAGGATCTATATGGAAGAACAGACAGAAACATTGATCTCTCCACAGGAGTTTGCTTCTCTGATCTGAGTTTTTAGGACTACGGAGAATTCAGTCCAAAAGTACCTTAAGCTACTACAGGAACTACTAAAAAACTTCTCTTACAAACTGACAGAATTTCTCGTTCTTCCTTGCAATCGCAGTTGCAGACAGACAGAAGGATTACAGTTAGAAGAAGAAAGGAGAAGAATATATAATAATAATTATTATTCTTGTTGGGTGGTGAAGACCATCGTTGCTCAAGCAAGATTCGTCTGCCATAATCTGCTCCGAGGAACCAATAAGTTCACAAAGAACTTCTGGAACTTGAACGGTCTCCCTGGACTCAACGGATTCCCTTTTCTTTAATATTTTGTGTATCTCCAAAAGGAAGCCACGGGACTCTATTTATAATACCAATACTAAAAAAATTAGACTTCACCTCTTTCTCCTATCCGATGTGAACTAAAATACCAATACTCAAAAAATGAGTTTGATATTTTAGATCATCCCACAATCAGCAGTCGTGCTCCAGTCTGTGCCTACTCCTGCGCACGCGCCCGTGCATGCATGACGTGCCACTTTGCGCCCTTGAGCCCGTGTCCGTATTCGGTCGACAAAAAGCAACATACTTCCTTGAGGAGTTAATCATTTCTTTCTAGGAAAACACCTCCACATGGCATCCACATGTGCCCGACCACACCCCATGTGCACACCTCAACACATGCAATGATTATATTGAGATATCCACGTGGTGGTGTAGCCGATGTGGTACTATTTTACACTAGTCCAAAGGCAAAAACACCAACATAATCTGGGTTGCTGATGTTGTTCTCAAGTACCTTTGCATCTATTTGCACATGCATGATATATATATATATATATATATATATATATATATATATATATATATATAGTATTTTTTTTTAGTGGGGTCACATTACCCCACTTGCCCTATTCTGGCTCCGCCAGTGCATATGCGTTTTGTGTGTGTGTTGTGTGTGTTTTCTTTGTATCAGCGCATGTGCGTCCGACATGTCAAAAATGTCCAGGTGACACTGCCTTCCATGCTTATTGACTTTGATAGTGTTTGACAATTATTTTAAACATTTATGAATAATTGCGAGTGGTCGAGGAAATGGATAGTTTTGTGAATAATTTTGACCTGACTTAGAGTTGTATAGTTTTGGTGTAGCGACAAGGACTTTAAGCAACCTAGGTTTGAATCCTCTCACACGTATTTTAATCGGCTTTGAAAAAAATTATAGTGTTGTCTGAATCCAGCTCTCTACCCAAAATGAGCCTTTGACCCGTTTGGTCATATTGGAATAATATTAATATTTAGCCTTCAACACTCACTAGAGTTTTGGTGTAGTGTCAGGAACTTTAACAATGAGTAACATAACTCAAACTATGTGTATATTCCATTCTGTTGGTTAATATTATTAGTACATTTACATCATTCTTGGTTTATTGACTTGGTTTTAATTGAACTGAGTTTTTATAATTGTTCGGACCAGTCCTGATCGGAAACCTTTTAGTAGAGGTTCCCTACAAAGTTTTTGTTATATTGCTGATTTTGTGATATTTGCTTCTTCAAATTATAATTAAAATTGTCACCAGGTTACCTATATATTAGTACTGTATATATACACAACTTTGAAATTGTAGCATTTATTGAAGTTGTACCCAACACATAGTATACTCATTTATATTTGCTTATTGGTGTACCTATGTTGAACACGGTATGGATACAGAATATTTTCAAGTAGGTATAGAAGTAGTTACCTATTACGCAAAGGATACCAGTATGGACATGATTCTACTGTGTCCCTGCAACATAATAGTATACTCTTTAGGATCTTTGCTTGGAAGGATTATCTTTCTTTTGATTAATGCTACTAATCCTTTTCGAAGCATTACCAATAAACCCCTTTTATCTGCATATTACATATCACATAACCCACTTTCTGAAGAGATTCTGAAGGTAATTGTCAGTATTTCCCTTCTTCAAGTACCTCTACATATTTGGTTATGCGCTCTACTTGTTTTCATGAATTTTAGATCGATGAAATGCATGCATGCATAACACAGCTACTTCTTTCTTATTGTAGGATGCACTGGATGATGAAACTTTTGAAAATCATAGAAATGGTTTGATAGCACAGAAATTGGAAAAGGACCCTTCTCTTACATATGAAACTGGGAATCACTGGACTCAAATAACAGACAAGAGGTAACTATATCTTTAATCCATATATCCCGTGGCATATTTAGCTTAGATCAGACTTATAATTATATTGGTAAGTGGACAATTTTAACTAAAAGTCCCAGTAGGGTCACATCATAATCCATACAGCACGGACATTTATCATAGTTGTGGTCCTTTTATATTTTGGTACTTGTATAACTCGGGTTGAGTATGCATCTTTTGTGTTAAATTCAAAATTATATTAAACCTTTTATGCAGTGGTGTTCTATCAGACAAAGGTCCTTTAATTTCTGTACCATTTTAACTCTTAAGGCCTCATCAGGATGCACAAATGTACAACTGATAACAACAAGAACAAAGCCTTTTATCCCAAATTTTTGGGGTTGGCTGTTTGAGTTGATAATGTTAAGGGCCATGCCCTCTATAACACTAACATAAACTATTTGCTTCTTTAAAACTTCAAACCATATTCGTTTAAGCCTACCTCTAGTCCTAGCGGCGGCTCTGTTAACTACTATATTATAGCTCCTCCTTACGGGAGCATCTATTAGTTTGTCTTCTCAATTTGTCGCCATCTCTAACATCCCATAAGTACACTCATTTCTTATCCTATCTATTAATGTATTACTGTTTTCAAATGAAAAGAAATGACTATTCTACTGGAGATTTTAATTTAGATTTATGTCTTTGTCGTATCAATAGCACAGTATAGACAGTAAATTGAAACTGTAGATTACCTCCTACCCTGTTGGGGATTGGAAGTAAGATATCTTTAGGCCAGATGGGACCTAAAGAAGGCACTGATTTTAGTGGTATATATTTGTTTTTATCTCAACGAGAACGTTTCGAAGGATACGGAGATGATTCCCTTGGGGAATTTGTGGCTCCATTATCCATGGTAGCGGTGAGCAACGGGTCGGTTCGGAACCGAATATCTAAAAACGATGAAACCAAAAACCAATCCGAATTCATACAAACCGAATAAAACCGAACTGAAATAAAATATTTCGGTTTTCTGTCGGTTCAGTTTTAACCGAAGAAGTGGGCGGTCCTTCTAACACAAAATTTTATACATAACTAACAGTAAAAAAATCCCAGAGAATAGAGAATGTGGAGTAAAAAAACAACTCAAAAATCCTAGAACTGAAGTGGTTTGGTTTTGAGACATGGGTATCCAAAATTAATCCCAGGAAACACAAAAAGAAACTAATGTGGATCAAAAAGTGGAAGACAACAAAGTGTAGAAGAAATTTTTACACTAATTTTGGATCCTAGAAAATAAACTAATTTCGTTCAATCGATAAAATAAATTATAACATATGTATGATTTTAGCATTACTTTCAGAAAAAAATGACAAATCAAGGGGAGAAGAAATTTTTACCAGAAGCGTATCTGTTGAACTCGGTGCTGACAAACATGAAGAGGAGCGAGGCAGAGGAGAAGAGCGTCTGGCCTCGCCATCCCCACCGGCCCCGTCGTCCCCTCGTCCTCAGGTGCGCCCACCTCCTTGACGCTTCTGAAGTCCAGAAAGCTGCTGGCTGGCAGCACAAAGGAAAGGAGCACGTTGTCTTGCAAGCAAAAAATAACATGTTTCTTCAATCAGAGAATTGGGGAGAGAAAGAGTTGGCTAGGTTCATTTTTAAAATCCATCTCTTCAAGAGGCACAAGAAGAGTGAATGAGAGGAGAGAGAAAGGGCTAGGTAGGGTTAGGATTTTTTTTACTTTTATATGAATGGATTGGTAAAATGGTAAATATCCAATAGGTTTCAGTTCGGGTCGGATTTTAAAATCAAAATTTGAAAGCCAACCTGATAACTGAATTTTGTATATCTGACTCGATTTTGTAAAAACCGACCCGAACCTCTATTTCGGGTCGGTTCGGGTTGGTTTTCGATTCTAAACCCGAAAAATGCTCACCCCTAATCCATGACATACCATGACTAGGTATGGATAACAGCTCAAAATCCGCAGATTGATTACTGTATCGCATGTCTGCTAATCGTATCAGAGATTGCTCCATGGATAACATGCCAAGGCTTATGGTTTCTTCAGGGGTAGAGCGACCGTCGAAGGAAATATGCTCGTTCAACTTGAACTTACACAAATACATAAATTAAGAACTTTAATAGTTCTTGTATGTGTACAATTGCTTCGCGAGTTCGAACGATAACATTCACTGACATATGTTCGTCATCAACTTGTAAAAATGCTGTTGTTGTACCATATATCTGTAGATTTTAAAACACCATCCTTTCATTTGATAGGGTATCATAAGCAAGGCCCCATTTTCTTTTGCAAGCCGGTACGTTCCATTTGAATACACTAATTCCACCACGAAAGGATCTTCCATTTAGTTTGGAATTTGCCTTTGCTTTTTTTGCATCATGATCATAGGCCTTCTTACTACTAAGATTAGATCATCAAATTGGAAAATTCTTTCCATAAGCTTTTTATTAAAGACTTTAGAAATGCGGGTTTGGTATAGCTCAATACGCTGTTGAGCTTGTAGACATTTTTCATTGAGCAACTCCTGCATGCACAATTGATCATTCTCTTCTATGGTCTACTTGGTGGCCAATGCTATGCGAAGAGACGATATTTTTATTTCCAAGGAAATAACGGCCTAGTACACGTATACCATGGAATATGGTGTATTTCCAGTTGGTGTCCGGATGATAAGCCCATAGGCATTCATCGAGATTTTCATTCCAATTACATTTGTTGGAAAAAACAAACTTCTTTATCAGCTTGATTATTGTCTTGTTGAACACTTTGGCTAACCCGTTGGCTGCAGGGTTATATGTTGTAGAAGCTACGTTCTGCATTCCATACTTGTCGCGGAATATGTAGAACGTCTGACTTGCAAATTGAGGATCATTGTTATGGATGATCCTTCGTGGAATACCAAAGCGGTATATGACATTGTGTTTGACAAAGCTAATAACATTTGATGTCTTCACTTCACTGGGTAGTATAACTTCGGCTTGTTTGAAAAAATAATCGCTTACAACAAGAACTGATGTCCTTTCACTAATGGCGGACTGATATGGCCAATGATGTCCATGCCCTAAGTTTTAAAGCGCTTGAAGCAGTCGTTGGGTGCAAAAACTTCGATCCTTGGTGTATGAAGTCGGTATGAATTTGACATGCCCTGCATTTCTCTTCATACTCTACAATGTCCGCAACCATGGTGGGCCAAATAATAACTCATACGTCTCAAATGGTCCTGTAGCTTAGGACCCGATAGATGTGCGTTGCATATGCTATTATGCGCTTTAAGGACTTACTTCGCTTTAAGGACTTGCTTCGCTTCTGTACTTGATAGACATCGAAGTAAAACACCTTCATAAGACCGACGATACATTTTTGTTACTGAATCATACTAGAAACGAAGGGAACGTCTTCTAATGAATGTTGTTTCTTTAGGGTCGTCTAGTAGGATTCCAAATACAGTAAAGTCAATGAAAGGAAATCTCCAATCACGTGGCTCGAAGTCTATCTTAGTTTTGTAAGACTCCTCGAATTTTCAAATTGTTCTTAGCGTAGAACAACTGGAGGCTTGCCATAGTCACAGAATGTTATATCTTGATTAGAAGAGAGAAAGAGAAGCCGCAAGACCTGTTAGAGCATCGACTTATGTATTTTGTAGTCGAGCCACATGACTGATGTATAAACCCTTGAATGTGTTGGCAAACTCCATAGTAGCTTGATAGTAGGGTATCAAATTCTTGTGCCGTACTTCATATTCTTCTCTAACCTGGCTAATGATTAGTTTAGAATCATCTTAGGCCTCCAAGTATTCCACTCCTAATTGATGAGATAGATGTAGGCATTGTGCAAAGCATTGTATGATGCTACATTATCGGAGCAAGATTATGTCAACGAGTATGTCCTGTGAACAACAAGGTTTTTTTGGGTTATATCAACACAATCCCCACTCTAACTACTATGTGACCCTTAGGACCCGTTCTTGAAACACTGTCGAAGAACATTTGCCAAATTAATTCACTAGAAGCCATATTGGACTCTAATACTTCTTCCGGTATGTCTTTGTACAGTTTTGACGTTTCTGGAATTGGATGTGCAGCCAGAAAGTCTGCCAACGCTTGGCATTTCACCATCTTTTGAGGACAAATGTTATGTCGTATTGTGAGAGCAACATAGCTTTTGAGGGACAAATGTCATGTTGTATTGTGGGAGCAACATAGCCTATGTTGCCAAGCGAGAGTTTAGCGCGCTCAGCATGAGTATTCACAAAGAATTGACTTCGCGATATGACATGAATCGTTTGGCCAATTACATAGTGTCATGTCTTCTGGATTGCTTATATTAATGTAAGATATTCTTTTTTGACATGATTATAACCTGTATTCGGCTCCGATCATCATCCTAAAGAGAGAATAGATAGCTTTCTCATGACCTTCATCATTTTTCTGCGCAACAGAACACCTGAAGCATGGTCCATTGCTCGGACATACAATGGGAATAGTCTTCACGTGATGGGGGCTACTAACACTGGAGGATTGGTAAGATACTTCTTAATATTCTTAAATGCTTGTTGACATGCTTCGTCCCATACAAACAAATGCCTTTTTTCATAAGCTTGGTGAATTGTTCATAGCGACTAAACAATATTCATTATGAACCTTCAAATATAAGCAAGTTTTTCTTGTAGTCCATGAGGTTCTTGGGAGATTGCATGCTCAATATTGCCTTTACTTTGTCTGGATCAAGATGAATTTCTCTGGATGTAATCACAGATCCAAGAATTTGTAACTCGAGACTCACATGAAAGACTTTATCGGGTTCATTTTGAGCTCTTATACACGCATCAATTCGAACACTGTTTTTAAATCTTATAAATGATATTCTTTAGGCGACTTTTGACAGCAATGTCGTCCACATAACACTCTATCGTTTTTTCGCAAATGATCGTGAAAAATTGTGCTACTAGTGCTCTGTATGTCGCACCACTATTTTTCAATCCAAAAGGTATAACCGTCTAGCCCCTCCAACGATGTTCAGAAGGATGTGTGCTTTTTCATGATCGGGATACATCTGATTTGATTATATCCAAAAAAGTCGTCCTTGAAAGACGTGTTCGAAGTCACATGTATTGTTGATCATGACATAGGTTGGAAGTGGGAATTCGTCCTTCGGTCAGACTACATTGAGGTCACGAAAATCTATGCACTCTAATTTTTCTCGTTCTTCTTCATGACAGGAACTACATTGGCCAACCAGTCAGGATGTTGTTTCTCTCGAATAAAACCACAAGCAATTAATTTCTTCACTTCGGCTTCGATTGCCTCTATAACATTGTCACGAAACCATCTTTGTTGTTTTATCGATTTAGCACCCGGTCTGATATTCAGTCAGTGCACGACTATTTGAGGCTCCAAGTCAGGCATATCCTCATAGCTCCAAGCAAATATGTCAATGTATTCTTGGATTAGTGCTATCAGAGCTTGTATTTTCTCTTCTTATAGATTTTTGCTTATAAAAATGGGCCTATGATGCGATTCATCTCCTAGATTGATTTAAATCACTTTATCTTCGGTCGCAGGTTCTCGATGTTCAAATGACACCTTATTTTGAGCCCACAAATAGAGTTCGAAAGGCTCGAGAATTTGATTAGCTTCTTTCGGTTGAGCAATAGAAATCATGTTCACTGACATAGACTTCTTGAATACGGTGCCAACATTGATATCAGAGTCCCATGCAGAAGATTCTCAAGAATATCAAGGTAATGATTTCTCCATTGATTCTTCTGGCTAAGATAGAGGTGTGACATAACCAACCCCCTGCCTGTTTTGTTATAATAGTTGTTACGTTTGCCCCTAGGGACAAAGGGTCATAATGGAAAACGACATCCTTTCCCGCAGTTCAAACATTGACATTTTTGAAGATTGTAGCCCATCTTCTTTATGATGAAATTTCTTTATGATGAAATATGGGACATGTCCCTCTTCGTCAAAGGAATCTACTGATGTAGATAGACAAATCTTAGCCTTGCCGAAGATGATTGTGTTTTGTCCTCCTGTTGGGGACACCAAAAAGAAGGAACCTTTTCAGGAGAAGTCATTCTCTGTTTGAAAGGCCGAAGGTACTGGCATATGGAAGGACCTATTGATATACAAAGCAAATAATGACTTATTGCTAACTCTAGGTCTATTATCCGGACTTGCAGAATAATTCAATTTATTCTTTTCATTGATAACATGATTCAGTTTCCCCCTTGAGATTACACTGACATTCTCAGTGTTTACATTTTTCTTTGTATCAATTACAAGATTTGCCAAATCGATGACAAAAGCCTCCTTGTCATCCAGATTAATTAATGACGAAAGGTTCGTTTGCACCCGAACCCCCGTCCAATTTGATTTTGCCATGATCGATGACAAACTCATCTTCTCTTTTGGTATAGGCACTCCTATTGTAGTGCTTGAGATAGATGATGTGTGACCTATCTTCATCCGTGTCGGCTTCGGCCTTGTAATCGGCTTCATTTCTACTATCCTTCCCTTAAGATTATTGTTTATAGGGTATCATATGCGAGAAATAAGCTTCCATGCCCGTGAACGGATCAATGTCTTCGAACTCAGTCTTGACCGCCTGTGCTCATCCATGTATTTGGAACATTGGTGGAGAGTTTATGGACAATGAGATTTTCATGTATCCAAGGACGTCCCAACAAGACGTTGTAGGACACATCGACATCGATTACGTAGCAAGTAACCTCTGTCTGCAAGTCTCCAATGCAGCAAGTGAATTTTTTTCCAATAGAGTGCTTCGTCCGGCATTGAAGCCCATAATTGATGTGTTTGTGACCGAGGCCTGTTTATCGGTATACCCAGAGTTTGAAGGAGACTTTCGAGTATGATGCTTAGAGAAGACCCCATATCGATATGCATCCTATCGACCCTGATGGCGCTAATGTACCCTGTGTAATACAAGGGTCGATCATTCTGATTTTTCTTCACTACATGCCCTCTTGAGAAAATGTAATATTTGAAACTTGAGGCGCACGTCCGAGGCGAAGGAGGGCACAAAAAGGAAAGAAAGAAAAGAAATTAATTAAATAGATAAATTAGTAATGTAAGAAATAAAACCAAATAATATAAAACCAACAAAACATGTTAAAACATAACCAAGTAAACTAGCAGAGCAATATTAGCAATCAACAAAACTAAAAGAATTTGTGTTCTCCCTACCACGCTTTTAGTAACTTTTAGTTTTTTTTTTCCAGTTCAACTGTAGCAAACTTTGACAACCGTGGAAAGGGTTACATCGCTTCCACTTGTATAAGATAAGGGCCATCTCTCAACCTCAAGTTAAAAAAACGTAAGGCATGCTTAGGCGTGGCTTTTTTTGATTGCGTCTTGCTGAAAGGCGCGCCTTGGGTGCGATTGGAGAAAGACGTCTCGCCTAGTGATGTGCGAGGCGCAGTTGGTATGCCTTGCTGTGAGACGCGCATTTGAATACCATGATTGGGACGTCGGATGGTGTATGTGTATGTGGTACAAGCAATATTTTGGATTTATGACGAGTCCAACCTCGTCTGGTTCCTAATGTCAGAAAGTTACATCTTGTTCCCTTTCATCAGTAGATGGAGGATAGCCACAATGTAATCTTCATTGAAGGTATAGTTGCGTGGTAGTCTAGGAGCTCTTTGCTTTGGTGGATTATATGCTGGAATTTTCACTGCCATGGATTCTTTCCCCTTGTCTCGGAAACTATTAGTATTTTGAGAGTGCCTATAACCTTCGAAATTGGGCTTCCGAATGCCCAATGTATCGAGATTTGTAGTAATTGTTTTTGCTACCTCTGCACTCTTGATAAATGCCGGCCAGGTTTTAACTTCCGTCGCGTCCAAACGAAAAGAAATAGCTAGTTGGAGATTGTGCCGACATGTGTCGAGAAGCATTATGATCCGGATTCCATGGGGCCAATTCATGGCTAGTCTTCGGAATCTCTCGATGTATTCTCAGACTGCTTCACCTTCTTTCTAAGTTGTGTTAATAAGGGTGGTCATGCTAAATCCCGTCTCTTCTTCGTAGAACCGAGACACGAAAGCGGTCTCTAGATCATTCCTTGTCTTGATGGAGCCTGGAGGCAAACTATGGAACCATTCAAAAGCAGGGCCTCTGAGTGTGCCGATGAACATCATTGCCATCAAAGTATGATTTGTGGCAACATTCGTTGTCAGAGACTTGAAGTAGAAGATATATTGGCTTGACGACGTCAAACTATCATATGGCAGGAATGTAGGCATTTTGTAGTCATAGGACAAGTGACTTCGTCCTATTTAATAGGATAACGACGATTCACTCCTGCCTACTGCAAGTTATCCCTAATGATAATGGATTCAAACTTTGCCTCCAGATTCTTGATGTCTTATGGTTGAGACCTACTCCCGGATGCTTCTTGTTCAAGGGCAGTGGAAGCAACATCATGGTTGTCTTCTTGGACCACATGTGGTACAGGTGGTGGTGGAGTTACGACAACAGAACCTTGTTGTGCCATCATTTGCATCATCAAGGCTCACAGTTCGTCAACTTTTGCCTGTGTCTTATAAGCACCGATTTATATCACCACTTGTGCTTTTGTCTCCTTCTCTATAGGAGGACACCATACGCCTCTTAATAGACTGGATGGTTGCAAATGATGCATAAGTCGAGTTGATGTTTTCGACTTCAGATTTCAAATCTTGAGGAATACTATCCCCAGCTGAAATAGTAGAGAGCGACTGCAACAAATTGATTCTTGATTTGGTGTCTTGATACGCACCCTCAACAAGAATTGACTCTTGGTCAACTCTAGCTCCATATTCGGAATCAGATGCATCCGAATGGAAAGAAGGGGTTGATTGGCTACCCCCTGCTTCTTCTGTTTCTTCTTATTAGATTGACACCTCGTCAACACACTATGTTAACAAAGGCGTATGGAAGGTCATCATTTTAATGTTGTTGCCTTCGACTTTGAGATTGTTGTCTCGTTGGTGTGGTAACTTGAAGTTTGCTAAACACTGATGGTCTAGCAAGTACTTGCTGTTTCTTTGAGTAGCAGCATCAGTTTGTGATTTGATGACAAGAAGTATCTCCTACTGGTTGAGCTATTGCAACATCTCGTGTGCATGGAGCTTTATGCTTTTGATTGAGATGCTCCCGTAAATCGAAGCCCAATCGATCCTATACTAAGGTTTGCTTCATCACCGGAACATCAACCAAAATGATAGTTTCCCGCGTGAAGCATTTGAGGCAGAAACGGTATCAGCATCGGAGCTGGAGTAATACTTCCAGCGTTGAAAGTCAAACAATGGAGCAGTACTTGCTGCGGGAGCCTTCATGCTGCTAGAAGTTTGCACCTCAGTGGCATCGGAGAAGTGGTTCTCGAGTGGGTAGTTGACTTACCTCGTGCAGGAGCTTGCTTTGTTGTTCTTCTTCCTGTGGGAGCTTTTCCTCCAGCGTGGAAATTGTTGATCTCTCCAGAATAGACTATGGACAACAACATCATTGTCTTTTGCACTGTGGGAAGCTAGCTTCCAGCAGGCAACAGAGTGGTTCTCACGGTTGGACTTGTGCAACACAGTGTCACAACGACCCTTTTATCAAGGCCATCGTGTGACTTGTTGGAAACATCAATTCGGGTCATGTTGTTGCGTCATAATCTCTTTGGCACTAGAGATTCGACTTTCGTCTTGTTCAGGATGTCATCCACCGACTCGTGGTGACATTTGAAGCGTCTTTGGAAACCACAAAGGGTATGGTTTCTGTTGGCCCATTCCATGGTCACACCCGATTTTAATAATCGACATGAACTTAAGTCAATACACAAAATATACGAACTGCTGCTAATCATTTCAGGACGTGTGAAATCAATATCAACTAGCTTCGTAATACTGCATCATCAAACACATACATCATCTGTCTGAAGCTTACCTTCATTGGAATCCAATCCGAGTCATTTTACAATTTATTATGTATTTTATCTTTTATCGAGTCTAGGACATAAATTGTAAGATCGACTAGGTAATACTGGCTTAGGTTAATCTCAGTCCACTTTTTCATAAAGCCTACCTATTCATATTCCATCCACCAAAAAGTTCAATTTCATTTTTGCAACAGAATTTGACAAATATTATATATTTTCCTAGACAGAACTCAAACCGAGTTCGGCCCGAGCTCGGTCCGAACTCTGCCCTAGTTCGGTCTGTTTGAATTCAAATATTCGTTGCATCCAAATCTGCATGCAACGTTCATATGCGAAATCTTTGCATCAGAACTCTGCGAGAACTCTGTCCGAGTTCGGTCCCAGAAAACACCTATAAATAGAAGAGAGTTTTTCATTTCAAATCACTCATTCATTCTTCATCTTCTCTTCTCTATTCAATAAGTGTTTTCACCCGATCAAAAGTTTTCATATCACACCTATACTCCTCTTAGCCAAAAGCTAGTAATATCTATTTCGATCAAGAGTCTTTTGGTTCTCAAGAGTTGTAAAGAGGTTGTTCAAAGTACAACAATTATCTTTGTTGTGGAGCCGGTCGTGCGCTCGTCACCAAGCACGGTGTTGTGAAGTTGGTCGTGCACTTGTCACCAAGCACGGTGTTGTAAGAGACTGCAAGCTCTCAATTAGCTTGTGCCTTAGTGGATTAACATCGAGCAAGAGTACTCGAGATTGGATTAGTTATTTCAGAGGGATACCAGTATACATCGCTGTGTCACTGAGTTTGATCTCTCTATCTCTTGCTACATTTATTTACTGTCTCTTATTTACTGCCATAGTTATTTGTTAAATTTTTTTTAATTGGTGATTATTTTCCGCTGCACTCGCACTTACTCTATTAACCCCCCCTCTAGAGGTGCTCAACGGTCCTACAATTGGTATCAGAGCAGGTTATATTCTAATATAACAAACCTCAGAGAGTATATATGGCAACCGTGAAATCAATATTCAACGGTGAAGGGCAATCCACAAATAGACTCCCACTATTTGATGGTACAAATTATGCCTACTAGAAAACACGGATGACTTTCTTCTTAAAGTCTATTGACTTTGATCTTTGGTCTATAGTTGTTGACGGTTATAAGAAACCGGCACCTACAGTGGTTGACGGCCAGCTTGTAGACAAGCCTCATGACAAATATACATAGGCTGAAAAAGCAAAGGCTAGTCTAGATGCTCTTGCCATCAACGCACTGTTCTGTGCAATTGACAAAACGGAGTTCAACAGAGTTTCAACCTATAAAACGTTTCACGAGATTTGGAAACTTCTTGAGGTAACTCATGAAGGTACTTCCCAAGTGAAGGAATCCAAAATCAGTAGACTAACACAGGAGTATGAATCTTTTAAGATGAAACCCGGTGAGTCAATTACACAGATGTTCACACGTTTCCTTGATATTACTAATCCTTTGCAATATCTTGGTAAGGATTACAGTAATCATGAGAAGATCAGAAAAGTGCTACGGGCTCTAACCAAGAACTGGAACCCGAAGGCAACCGCAATCATTGAAGGAAACGATCTCACCACCATGTCTCTGGAAACACTGATGGGCAAGCTCATGACCCATGAGCTTGATCTGCAAGAGTTTGAAGAAGCAACCCCAAAAGAAAAGTCTATTGCCTTCAAAGCTCAAGCCAGAAAATCTACATGCAATGATTCTGATGAAGAATCATCGAGTGGTGATGAACAAGCCCTACTAGTGAAGAACTTCAGAAAATTTCTAAAGTTTGAGAAATCAAACAAAAGGAAGAGAGATATCCTAGAAAGCAATGAAGATGAAACTATATGCTTTGGATACAAGAAGTCAGGGTACATGAAAAAGGACCGTCCAACTTCGAAGAAAAGCAGTCCATACGACAGATCAAGATCAAGCAGAAAAGCAACAACCAGTCGAAAGTATGCTAACACAAGTATCTGGCATGAAAGTGATGCCAGTGATACAGAGGAAGAAGACAGACCCTTCGAAAATGCCAATGTCTGTCTTATGGCTTTTGATAAGGTATCCTCAAACCCTTTGTATAAGCAATCTCGAAAAGAGATTAAGGCATACACAACCGAGATAGCTAGACTGTCCAGTCTTATTGAAGATATTAAAGAGACGTCTACTACCGGTAACACGGAAGAGATAGCCAAACTCAAAGTAGACTATCATAAGGCTATCCTCAAGGTTGATAAGAAAGAAAGAGACTGTGTCAAAATATAGGAGTTATATGACATAGAGAAGAAGAAGCACTTAGTCACAGAACAAAGACTCTCAGATATGACTGCTAAATATGAAGGGTCTGTTGCGGTTTCTAAAAAGTTAAAAATCAAGTTAGGCAAACAGGCAATACCAGTGACGCAGCCTAAGTTTAGTCCTAATGCTAAGCATACACCTAAGAGGACTAAAAATCAGAAAGCACGGAAGAGACACGACTATCATCATGCTCACTTATAGGTTTTCCAAGAAACCAAACAAGCATGTCAACACAATTTCTACTACCACTGGTTCTAAACTTACTTGCACATATTGTGGTACACATGGGCATATATCACAGTATTGCTTAGCAAGGAAACTTGTTGACAATCGCACTTTATTTTGGAGACCTAAGACTAATCAATATGGACCCTTCAATAAATGGGTACCAAAGGATTCATCTACTTATTTTGTAGGTGGACCCTCAACCCTCTCATGCTAAAAGCAAGTGGATCCTCGATAGCGGATGTGCGCGGCACATGACTGGTGATGCATCTTTGTTTGCCACGCTATCGATGAAGACAGAAGGACAGCTTGAGAGGTGATATTATTGGTAATGGCACTGTTGGTATCTCTCCTTATTCCATAATAAAGGATGTTTGTCTAGTCACAGAATTGAAACATAACCTACTAAGCATAAGTTATTTGGCTGATAATGGTTATGGTATCAACTTTGTAAAAGACAAATGTACCATATATGATATGTCATCTGGTAATCCCGTATGTGAAGGGATTGGAGAAGACAATATTTATGTTTTCTTTTTGGAGAGTACTAATAATGCAGGAGGATGCCTAGTAGCTAATTTAGATGAAAGCTGGCTATGGCACATGAGACTAGGGCATGCAAATATGGACACTATCTCACGACTGAGCACTAAAAAGTTGGTAAAAGGACTCCCTGAGATTCCATTCAAGAGAGATGGTATATGCTGACTGTGAAAAGAACAAAGCACATAGGTCTACATTTAAATCCATCAACGCTGTAAGTACTTCTAGACCTTTGCAGTTGATACATATGGATTTATTTGGTCCTAGTAAAGTCGCTAGTCTTGACGGTAACCTCTACGCTTTTGTTATTGTTGATGATTTCTCTCATTTTACTTGGGTTTACTTTTTATCAAACAAAAGTGATGCTATTTTTAAATTTCAGATATTTTGCAAAAAGGTACAAAACGAAAAAGGTTTCATGATTACTCGTGTCCGAAGTGATTATGGTGGCGAATTCGTAAATTCTGATTTCAAAAAGTTTTGTGATAATAATGGGTACTACCACGAATTTTTTGTCCTAGAACTCCTCAACGGAATGGTGTTGTGGAGCGGAATAACCGTACTCTAAGCGAAATGGCTAGAGTCATGCTGAATCAGCATAATTTTCCTAAATATTTTTGGGCAGAAGCTGTTAGTACAGCCTGTCATGTTTTAAATAGGGTGTTAATTCGACCTATCTCGAAGAAAACACCATATGAACTTTGGTTTGGAAGGATTCCAAACATTTCTTATTTCAAAGTTTTTGGATGTCGCTGTTTTATCCTGAACACCAAGGATAACTTGGGTATGTTCGACTCTAAAGCAGACGAAGGGATATTTCTCGGATATGCTGCTAAGAGTAAGGGATATAGAATTTTCAATAAAAGATCTATGATTGTTGAAGAATCTATTAACGTTACTTTTGATGAGCTCAATAGTCACAGATCTAGCGACAGTGATGATGAAGATGTACAAGCAAAAACCGAGAAGAGTCCTGTGGAAGATCTGACTCAAAAAGTTGATTCATTAAAATTCTTACCAGATCATCCAGAGACACTCATCATAGGTGATGTATCAAAAGGTGTAAGTACACGCTCCTCTCTTAGAGATTCTGAAATAGCAGCTAATGTAGCCTTCATTTCTCAAATAGAACCTAAGAATATAGAAGATGTCTTTTAGAATATAGAAGATGTCTTTTCTGATGAGTTTTGGATTTATGCCATGCAAAAGGAACTAAATCAATTTGAGAGAAACCAAGTTTGGGAACTCGTTCCTAAACCTATTGGTCAATCGATAATTGGTACCAAATGGGTGTTCCGAAATAAACTTAGTAAAGATGGTCAAGTTCTACGCAACAAAGCACGTCTAGTGGCATAAGGTTATAATCAAGAAAAAGGTATTGATTATGACAAGACATATGCTCCTGTTGCTAGACTAGAAGGTATCCGCATGTTTTGTGCATTTGCATGTTTTAATGATTTTAAACTATTTCAAATGGACGTGAAAAGTGCATTTTTGAACGAATTTCTAAAAGAAGTTTTTGTGAAACAACCTCCTGGTTTTGAAGATTTTCAAAAACCTGATCACGTCTTCAAGCTTAAGAAAGTACTCTATTGACTCAAACAGGCACCTCGTGCTTGGTATGAACGCCTAAGTGCCTTCTTACTTGATAATAGTTTTTCAAAAGGAAGAAATACAACTTTGTTTATCAAATCTTTAAATGATGACATTCTTCTTGTACAAATTTACGTTGATGACATTATATTTGGTTCTACTAATGAAAAACTTTGTCAAGAGTTTGCTAAGTGTATGCAGAGCGAATTTGAGATGAGTATGATGGGAGAGCTAAACTTCTTCCTAGGACTCCAGATCAAACAACACTCAAATGGAACATTCATCAATCAAGACAAGTATATGAAGGACATACTGAAAAAGTACGACTTTGATAATGTAAAGCCTATCGGAACTTCTATGGCTACATCCACAAATCTTGATACTGATGAAAGTGGCAAACCTGTCGACCAGCGTAAGTATCGAGGTATGATTGGTAGCTTATTATATTTAACTGCTAGTCGCCCTGATATTATGTTCAGTATTTGCATCTGTGCACGATACCAGGCAATAGGTTACTCGGATGCGGATTTTGCAGGATGTAAAGTAGACCGTAAAAGTACCAGCGGTACATGACATTTCCTAGGAAAGGCCTTAGTCTCTTGGTTTAGCAAGAAGCAAAATTCTGTAGCATTATCAACCACTGAGGCTGAGTATATCGCCGCAGGACGTTGCTGTGCTCAAATTTTGTGGATGAAGCAAACCCTAGAAGACTACAATCTGCACTACACTAAGATTCCCATTTATTGTGATAACACTAGCACTATTAACCTGACTAAAAATCCTGTATGTCACTCACGCACAAAAAACATTGAGATTCGTTATCACTTTTTACGTGATCACCAACAACACGGAGATATCTGTCTAGAGTTTATTGACACAGATCATTAACTAGCAGACATTTTCACAAAACCACTGGCTGAAGACCTATTTAACATAATGAGGCGAGAGCTCGGCATACTTGAATTTTCAGATTCATAGTGTAGTATGGTAATTAAATTTATTTTTATGACTCAAAATTTTGTAATTTATTTAACAGAAATTATTTTGGGTACAAGCCGAAAGGGCCCTTCTGTCATACAAGTGTAAATAGCCTGAAGCGACACGGTGCACTAGTCTTCGGACTACCGCTAGCTGGGATCCGGTCCCTAAAGCTAACCCAAAGTAATAGAAGTTATTAAATGTAGAAGTCAACAATCATAAATTCAAACTTAAACACCAATACTACAGTTATGACCTCAGAAATACAAGTAGCCGAACTCGGACCGAACTCTGGCCGAGTTCGGACCGAGTTCGGTCGACGCTGTTCAGCTTCCAGAACCGAACAGCCAGTCCTAGCTCTATTTAAACCCTTCCTTTCTTCCACTTTTTTCACTCGTCCAACTCGAGCAAAATCCTCTACTACTCCTAAGACTACTTCCTCCTTCCTTTCAAGATTCTTCGGAGTTTCAGCGGGCTGTTCCTCTCCATCTTCTTCCTCCTTTCTAAGGTACTCCATTTTTTTCTTCTCTCATCCATGGCACCCAAGCGTCAGAGAAGACATGTTGATTTCTCACATGCAGGATCTTCCTCTTCTGATTACGTCCCCACTAATGTTTTCAGTCCAGCTAGACCCATAGGTTCAGATGATTTTGATTTCGGTCTATTTCCTGACAAGGAATTTTCTGACCTTTGATTTGATTCATTTTCTGGTCGTAAAATATGTGCTGGAGCTTGTGTGAACTTTACTGTATTTTCTGAATACGCTCCCACATTTGACCGTCTCGCCTATCGTGACTTTTTCGAAGTAGCCGAGAATATTTATGACAACACTGTCCGTATGTTTTACTGCAACTAGCTGGTAAAACCTAATGGAAACTTCTATTCTTGCGTTGCTGGGCTACATGTGAATTTGATGGGATTGAATATGAATTTGGGGATATTTGTGAAGGAATTGACTGGAAAAATTGGTGGCACAGGATTCTGCACTATGTGACAGACCCTCTTTGTGAAGGATTCTGATGTGAAACATGCTGATGAACTGGTGCTTGCTTAGCTATAACTGTGAAACATTCAGATGAACGGGTGGTTGTAGGACTCTTAAGAGTGTAGATCTTTTATGCTTCCTTTCCCTTTAAAACATGGTTTATGCTATAATTCTACGCTGACCATTTGAAAGACATCTTTAATGTCTGATATGCATCCAAATTTTCTGGTTGCAGGTATTTATTTGACATGACAAAAGTGGAAGCAGAAGAGCTCAAAACAATTTCAAAGAATGACGTTATCAACTGGTACAATACTTATCTGAGATCTCCATCACCAAAGTGCCGAAAACTCGCTATTTATGTATGGGGCTGTAACACAAATATGCACAAGGAAGCACAGACGCCAGAAAAGTTCAGTGGCAATGTTATCGAAAACATCGAATCCTTTAAGAAGTCATCCGACTTCTATCCGAGCCTTTGTTGACAACACGCTGTACTGGGGGCCTGCCAATTAATGCTGAGGCCCTCAACTTTGAAGAAGAATAAAGTGAATTTTGTTGCTATACGTGCATTATTGATTTAGTCAGCAGATTTGTATTCTTCATTCAACAGTCGGGAAATTTCCATTTGTATAAATTATTATTTTTTTTCCAAATTTAAAATCCTTGTATTTGAGCATGAACCTGATGTTGATCATGTTTCTCATGTAATAGCATTCAGTCAACCATATTTGGAGGGCACTTTTCGCTTGAATGAATTTTTTACTGTCAAAAAGTGCTGTGAAAGTTCCAAGTGAATTCTCGATTAGTAGTATATTGTTGAAACCTATTTTTTACCCAAGCCTACTGACGCAAGACTGGGATTTAAGCTCAACTAATTCAATTCCAAAATTAAGATTTGTAGTAGATTTGACTGAGCAATTTTTTTGTAATGATTAAACAGAAAATGGTGGAATGAGACATAGTTATTGTTATTGGTTTGGAAAGTAAATTGCATGACTTATCCGGAAGAGAGTGATTATGTCGCCAGCCTTCGAGGTAGACACAAACTTCGTTTTATGAGAGAGATTTTTATCCCATACTTGGACTTCTTTGAATATGATGCACAACTCCTTGTTGAAGACAAGATCGTACGTCCCACTCGCGAACAACATAAGAATCCAGATTTGACTTGGGTTTGTAGAAGTTGATTCGTGGAAGTCGTCGATTACTCGTCTTCGGAGAGTCGATAGTCGAGGAAGATTGTTTGAGTGTTCCTCCTAGCAGGACAGCAGATCATTCAGAAGAGAAGAAAACTCAAAACTCTTATTAACTCTTACGATTCTCACCAAAGTTTAATAGTGGATCTTATTCTCATTCATTGTATATATTTCTTCTATGATTTTATTCTCATTCATTGTATATATTTCTTCTACGAGTTTATAGCCATGCATTCAACCAAAAGATATTCATATCTAAACTAACCTCTCAAGAAATAAAAGAATTGAAAATCCTGAAATAAAGTATCATTCAAGCTAACCTCAAAAAATAAACATATACTAATAAAGATAATTGAAATCCAAACTTCTCAACAATTTTTTTTTTATTTTTAGATTCTAGTTCAAAACTCGGGCTCGTCTCTGTCTCGTTTCGCGTCTTAGTCAAATCTGATCTCCCATCAACTCTTTCCGACTTAGAAGATTCACCACCTGGTGAATGACGTTGAAGATACTCTGTCAATACATCTGGGTCTAGCTTCTGGAGCTCATCCATAGTCAACCACGAACAATCAGACTCTGGTCATCCGCGTGAACGTACTAAGAAGTGCTAGTAGCCTCCGTCTGTAATGGAAACTATTATATCATCAATAACATCCTCAATCTCAAGTCTCATGTGCCTCCAATATGGTGACAGCGGTATAGGCGGTGTTACTGGCCCAGACACGGTATTAAGATGCCCTCATGTCGATGGTAAATCTGGAGGACCTGCAAATCAGGATGATAGAAAGAATATGCCATAGGCTCATGAAACAACGCTAGGTCGTCTACATTGAACATGTGGTCGATTTTCATATATTGTGGAATGTCCAACTCATATGCATTCGAATCGATCCTCCGCAGAACTCGATAAGGACCTATCTGTTTGGCATGCAACTTCTTCACAGTTCCACGTGGGAAACTCTCCGGTCTCACTCACACAAGTTCTTCATCACCAGTAGCAAATTCCTGCAATCTCCTATGATCATCAACTGCCAATTTATACAAATTATTGCTCACAGTTAATCTTCTACGATCTCAATATGTAGATCATGGATATGTTGTGCAAAAGTCTCGACAAACGCGTTAGACTGGGATCCTAGTGATCTGGGTAGAAGATCTATAGGTTTTCTAGGTTTGGCTGCATTGACAGCCTCAAATGAACTAATCCCGTAGACCTATTGACTGAACTATTGTATGCAAACTCCGCCATAGGTAATATAAGGTCCCAAGTAGCTAGGTGGTCACCAACTAAATATCTCAACAAATTGTCTACACTCCTATTGACCTCTTCAGTCTGACCATCTATCTGCGAGTGATAAGTAGTTGAGAATCAAAGTATCGTATTGAGCTTTTTCCAAAGTGTCTTTCAGAAATAGCTCATGAATCTAACGTCCCTATCAGACACGATAGTCTTAGGCAACCATCTAACCTCCAAACATCCCTAAATAATAGGGTCGCTATATGTGATGCATCACTCGTTTTACTGCAGGGAGTAAAATTTGCCATCTTAGAAAAACGGTCCACTACAACAAAGTTACAGTCATGCTTCCGTAAGGTGCGTGGCAAACCTAATACAAAGTATATGCTAATGTCCTGCCATGGGGTGAAAGGAATAGGTAAATGAGTATACAAGCCCATGTTGTTCTTCCTACCCTTCGCCATCTGATAAGTACAACAGTGTGCAACTACTCTAGTGACATCGCGCTTAAGATTCGGCCAATAAAATCTATCCTCAACCAAAAGGATGGTTTTATTTTACTGTAGGGAATAAAATATGCCATCTTAGAAAAAACGGTCTACTACAACAAAAATACAATCATGCTTCCATAAGGTACATGGCAAATCTAATACAAAGTCTATGCTAATGTCCTGCCATGGGGTGAAAGAAATAGGTAAAGGAGTATACAAGCCCGTATTGTTCTTTCTACCCATCGCCATCTGATAAGTACGACAGTGTGCAGCTACTCTAGTAACATCACGCTTAAGACTCGGCCAATAAAATCTATTCTCAACCAAAAGAATGGTCTTATTTCGTCCAAAATGCCCTACAGAGCCGCCAACATGCATTTTCCAAGTCAAGAAGTCTATAAGGGAAGTAGAGGGAATGCATAGTCGGTTGTCCCTAAACAAGAAACCATCTACTATAGTGAAACCATCAATGGAAGTAGAGGGATCTCTACACAATTTAGCATAGATTTCATTAAAGTCTCGACAAGTAGGATACTCATCAATGATATGGTCAAATCCAATGACTTGAATACTCATCGACCGCAATGTATACAAGTTTCTACTCAATACATCAGCGGGTTTATTCTCAGTACCTGCACATTGCTTGAGGGCAAAGGTGTACTCTTGAAAGAATTTCACCGGCCACTTAGCATATCGAGGTCCAAGCTTCTTTTGAGAGCTCAAATAATGTAGGACCTGATGGTCTGAAAAATAAAACAAAGACTTTTGGGAGCAGGTAGTGACGCCAATATCGTAAACTCAGTACGACATCATAAAACTCTTGGTCATAATTTGAGTAGCGTTGTTTAGTCTCATTCAACTTTTCGCTAAAATAATCAATTGGATGGCCCTCTTGGCTCAACATACCACCTACTCCTACGTCTGAAGCATCATAAGATACTTCGAAGACTTTCGAAAAATCAGGGAGACGAAGGACCGGGGCAGAGGTCTACTTTTCATTGATTTCTATGAATGCTTTCTCAGCGACTTTAGTCCATACAGACTCTTCTTTCCTCAATCAATTGGTAATGAGACCCATAATGGTACTAAATCCCATGACAAATCTCCTATAAAATGTGGCCAATACATGAAAGCTCCTGGCCTCAAATATAGTCGTAGGAGCAGGCCAATCCCTAATGGCCTTAACCTTGTCAGGGTCCGCTGAGACACCCTCATTGGATACGACGAACCCTAAGAATTAGACAGAGAACGTCATAAAGGAATTTGTTTTTTAAAAATTGACAAATAACTTCTCCTTCCGGAGCACATCCAAAACTTGTGTCAAATGAAAGAGATGTTCCCCTTGGATTCGACTAAACACGCAAATATCGTCAAAGTAGACCACCACGAAGAGTCCTAAGAAGAGGCATAAAATTTGGGTCATTCACCTCATAAACGTGCTAGGGACATTGGACAACCCAGATGGCATGACCATCCACTCATATCACCTATCCTTAATCTTAAACGTGGTCTTCCACTCGTCATCTTTGCGAAGGAAAGTTTGTGATAACCACTACGTAGATCTATCTTGGAAAAGATACTAGCGCCTGCCATCATGTCAAAAAGGTCATCAAGCCAAGGAATGGGGAACCTATACTTGATGGTTATCTTATTGATGGCACGACTATCTACGCACATCCACTAACTGCCATCTTTTTTTGGGAGTGAGTAGTGCAGGAACGACACAAGGACACAGGCTTTCACGAATAAAGCTCTTCTGTAACAACTCATCTACTTAGCGTCTTAACTCTGCGTGTTTTGTGGGATTCATTTTATAATGAGGTAAGTTGGGTAAGGTGGACCCTGGCACTAAGTCTATGGCATGTTGGATATCTCTCAAAGGAAAAAGTTCGTCAGGTAGGTCTTCTGGCATAATATCACTATATCGACTAAGATCTAACGAATCTCGGGAGGGGGTGGTCTACAATATCACTAGTAGGTGCAAGACTAGTTGCGACAATAGCTTATACAAGTCCCTCCTCCTTGCACTCATGGACAAACTCTCTCTTGTTCACCAGGTGGACCGCTCTCTTGCTCGCTTTAGCCGTTTGTGGTTCAGACTAAGGCCCAATTTAGAACTCCTTGGGTTTAGATGGATACAACACAACCTTTTTTTGTGAGCGAACATATACGTGTTGCACTTCCCAAAATTAGTAACGTCTAGGTCATAAAGCCACGATCTTCCCAATAAAATGTGCACAACATCCATAGGAAGGACGTTACACCATATGCTATCTTCATAAGATGAAGAAAAGTTTATGGAAATCAGGCATCTTTGAATGACAGAGTATGCAGTCTTGTTAACCCAAGTAACATTGTAGGGCCCAGGGTATTTCTCTGCCTTATGTCCTAACTTCTTTAAAGCTGTCTTGGGAATACCGTTAACGCAGCTTCCTCCATCAATCATCAGCTTACAAAATATATTGTTAATTTTGATGAAGGTGTAAAAAATATGATTGCGTTTCCAGTCTATCCCGCCTATAGGTGTAGCGAGCATGCGTCTAACCATATATAGGGGTGCAGTTGAGGAGGTTAAATCAAGTTCATAGTCACTAGCTCCTTCCTCAACTCTATGGGGGTCTTCTTCAATTTAGACTCTGAGTCATCCCTTGAGTAATTTGACTCCCGATCCAAGTGTAAGTTCCTAGAGGGACACTGATGATCAAAGTGTCCAATACCTTGAGAATTGTAGCACTTGGATCTCTTACCCTCAACCATAGAGGTTTTCCATTTTTTCCTTATCAACGGTCGTACATGGTTTAATGGGATGTTCGTACTGCTATTTAGGTTGGTCCTTTTGTTGGTAGACCTTTCAATGTTTCTAAAATTCGAGCACTACTTGGTAGGCATCTTCTACAGTAGTCACCTTCAAAGGTCTAATTTCACGTCCAAATGCAGATCTCAAGCCACTCGAAATTGTGAAAGCGTGACTCGGGGGTCCTCAACGATCTCACAACGAGACACCAATTCGTCGAACCTAGTCATATAGTTATATACTGACAGGTTACCTTGACGAAATATGGCCGTTTGGTCCATTAGATGGTCTCTATAGGATCATATGAGGTATTTTTCGTGAAGGATCTCTTTCATCTTGATTCACGTGCCTATAGGGACTCTGTCTAAGTGCTCTTTGTCCTTCTTAATTGAAGATCAATATATCCTAGCGGAACCAGTCAGTTTTATTTTGGCAAATCGGATGTTCAACTAATTTAAAAAATACAATGTCTCATAAAATTTAAAAAATAACTAATTAAACTTTATGATTAACTCATCTATCTAGCTAGTCTTCTAAGGTCAACCTCAGCATATACCCATATCTCTTCTAAGGTCTAATTGCATAGAGTAGCAATCGACTAATCTGAAAAATTAATTTTCAGTCAGGAATGGAACGAGTACTATTCAAGCATACAGTTCCAAATATCTGATAATGACTATAAAAATAGTGAATAGAAATGGCATACATGATGAAATAAATAAAATGAACACATGGCATGAAAAATAAATGAAAACAATTGACATGAACTATGAAGACAAGTAAGCATGAAATAAGGAAACATAACCATTTAAGTGATTTGAAGTACACTTTTAGTATGTGATCGGGCTGGGATACTATACCGTACGGTTTACGTAGGATTTGTATCTTCACGGTCTAAATAACATGAAAATAAAATAAAACACAATTTACGGGTCTGATCACATATTTACTTAGTACTTCTCCGTCCGACTATTACACATGGATCCAAGTCACGATATTAGGTCAAGAAACATGGTGATACGAGCATGATGATCATGAGCAACATGACAAAATATGAAAATATGGTATCATGACTAAAATCCATATGTCACTAATCTGTGTAACGAACGTGTCAAAAATCGAGTATAATCATCACTAATCATACAATTATAGTAAATATCAATATTAGAAACAAACAAGAAATATACTCGCATGGGTCCTTTGTTGGTGAAACTGATAATCCCGTTGGGTCCAGAATAATCCAATTGGCTAGGGTCAATGTGATGGAGTTTGGGTCGCAAAGAAAATAGGAATACAATTAGTCACGGTCAAGGGTTGATGATTGAGGAGAAACTCATAAATAATATATGTAACTATTTTGTAAACTATTTATAATATTAGAAATTATATTTTTACTAGTCAAAATACTTTAGGTAATACTTGAAAATATAGAAAGTTATGCTTTAGGTCAAAACAATAATTAAATACCATAAAATAATTTAATAATATATTTGAACTTCTAATTCCTATTTTGAAATTACATGTAGGCCAAGCCCTAGTACTATATTTTTTAAAAATATATTTTTTAGGAAAAATATTTAATATGTATATTTATTTAAAAATAACCATATTAATACTAATCATATCAAGAAAAAAAAATAATACTAATAAAAATATTATTACTAATAATAACAATAGTACTAATAAAATTATATATATATATATATATATATATATATATATATATATATATATATATATATATATATATATATATATATATATATATATATATATACTGTTAGAAGAAATCAAAGGATGGGGCCTCTACCTTAATTTTTTTTATTGGTGTCATTACCTCAAAATTTATAGGTATGGTCTCGTGGACGTTATATCTCGTCAGAATCTCCATGGATATCTTGGGAAATGCTACCTCTAAGTTCCTCTCACCTAGATGGAGCAGGATTAGCGGGGTTACGCCTTTTTGAGGGGTGTATGACATTTTTAGAACCTTTCCTAGCATGTTATGTTGTATATGAATTTGGCCCACGGACGGTTTTTGTCACTCCCGAGTGAGATGGATCTCACACGATAGTTTGGCGGGATTGTTCAAGGGCATATATTGCTTCCATTTGGTTGACTCTAGCATTTAAAGTATCTATCCTATCATCAAGTGCATTGAACCTAGGTTTAAGTTCAGCTAGTATTTCTTTTTTGGTCTAAAATCAATGAAGACAATTTATCAAACATCTTACTATTTTTTATGTTCGAACTTAAAATTCTCCCGCTATGTAAATGCATAAACAATCCTAACCGGACTCTGATACCAAATTTGACGCGGGACTGGGACTTGAGTTCAACTAATCCAATTCCAAAATTAGAATTTGTAGTAGATTTGACTATGAGTAATTTCTTTGTAATGATTAAACAGAAAATGGTGGAAGGAGACCTAGTTATTGTTATTGGTTTTGAAAGTAAATTGTACGACTTACCTGGAAGAGTGCGATTATGTCGCTAGCCTTCGATATAGAAGCAAACTTCGTTCTACAAGGGATAGGTCTTCAGCACATGCTTGGACTTCTTTGAATATGGTACACAACTCCTTGTCGAAGAAGAAAACCATACACTCCACTCGCAAACATCATACTCGATCCATATTTGACTTGGGTTTGTAAAAGTTGATTCGTAGACGTCGTCGATTACTCGTCTTCGGAGAGTCGTTAGCCGAGGAAGATTGTTTGAGTGTTCCTCCAAGCAGGACATCGGATCCTTCGGCGAAGACGTCAGCAAAATGTATTAAAATAGAAGAGAATAAAACTCACTTAACTCTTAGGTTTCTCACCAAAGTTAATTAATAGTGGATTTTGTTCTCGTTCATTGTGTAGATCTTCTACAAGTTTTTGGCCATATTTATAGCCTTGCACTCAACCAAAAAATAACATAAAATAATTCTAAAGAAGACAAACTTTCTATCTAAACTAACCTCCTAACAAATAAAGGATTCTAAACTCCTCAACTAAAGTATCATCCGAATTAACCTCCCAAAACAAACAAATAATAATAAAGATAAATGAAATCCAAACTTCTCAACAAAATTTTCTTTTAAGATTCTGGTCCAAAACTCGGGCTCGTCTCTGTCTCATTACCCGTCTTAGTCGAATCTTGTCCCCATCACTTACTCGAGAGAAATGTCTCTCCTCAAGCATAATTGTGACAGTTGTACTCACTGTACTCATGACCTTATAGAACACTGGATAATTTAAGTAGACATTGACATTTGTTTTTTTATTATTGTTACAAGTATTGTGAATACAATATTTGGTTACATATAAATATTGTAGGATTTATAAATCTATTGTTTAAAATGATTTAATTCTAAAGAATTCTAACAAATAAAATAAGACACGAATATCAACACAATATAGTGTGGTTTGACAAAAATCAATTTATATCCATGTAACAAGGAAGAATAATTTTTTTAAATGAAGGAAAAAACTTGCAAATAATACCTTATTGTACAAAATTTCCCTTTATGAGACCTCTACGAGCTCTTAAGCTTCATTCCTCTGAAGTCCCTTACGCTTCATAGCGTGATCACAAGCTCCTTCAACTTTTTAGCTAAACACTTCTATTTAGGGGTGAGGAATCCCCTTAAAAATATTCTCCTAATTTTTTTAGATCAAGAGCAATTTGTACCATCGAAAATATCCCTTAAATTTGACATGTTCACCAAAATCTGAATGGACTATATGCATGTTCTATGCTTAGCATGTTTTTTCTCTCAAAGTATTGGAGTGGGTGGGGTTCCCAACATATGTGGAGAATATTCCGGAGTGCGACGAACATCATCCTGTGTTGGAGAATGTCACGACCCGATCCCAAATAATTGGGTCGAACCGGATCATGCCCAGCCTGCACCGTTGTTGAGACGACGGCAGTAAGCTGTTCCATTAGCGGGTAACCACAACAACATCTATATTTGTCACAACTCAATATTCGAGAATTTAAAATTTTATTAAACCTTTAAATAAATACAACTGGAAAGTGAAAGAACTGAATTAAAAGTTGAAATCAAATTACAAAATTCTAAAACAACAAATCTAGAAATAAAAAATCTAGCTAAGCGTTCGGCTCGCCGGCCTCAGTTCCTGCGTCCTCCAAAGGGGACTCTGGCAACACCACATGGTACAGAACCGGTCATAATAGCTGCTGTATAACAGCTCAGCATCCTCAATATCCCCTAAAAATGTATCTCCAGTCAGGAGGGAGCAAAGTACAATTCATACTAATTTGACAGTTAAAATAATAATAGAATTATGCACTTTTAAACAATTTAGAAATGAACAGTTTTCTAACAGTAAAACAGTGTGATTTGAATAGGCAATGAATATGACCGGCTTGGATTTGTTACAGTTCAGATACGGCTTATCCCCGTGTGTATGAGGGGTAAGCTAATATAGTTATAGTAGTTACAGTAGTTTGGATGTGGTCATACTCATTACACTACTCCCCCGGTCCCCAAACAGTTACAGTAGTTACAGTCAGTGCTCTCAGGAAGAGTTCCGTGTTGCATCGTGGTTTAAACTTGCAGTAAAGCGATTATTAAATAACTGTAAACTAACACAAAATGTACTTGCCTCAATATGGACTGGACTGGAAAGATTGAAGACTTCGAGATGGGAATTAGGATCGTCCTGGAATTCCTACATTCGAAAAATTGACTCAGAATCCAGGGTTTACCAAGCTAACTATACTAGTTGAAATCTCTAATTGTGTCCTAATCAATTTTAATCTTTATTTATTAAACACGAACCTAAACGCGTTTATCGGTGCGTTGAATTAATAACGAGGGAAA
Organism: Iris pallida; assembly: GCA_029216955.1. NCBI lineage: Eukaryota > Viridiplantae > Streptophyta > Magnoliopsida > Asparagales > Iridaceae > Iris > Iris pallida. Next base: position 33,140,022 of record JANAVB010031617.1, read on the forward strand.
GATCGTTTAAACTTTGTATTTTGGAAAGACTCGTAGTTTCCAATTTAATTGATAAAAACTTGTATTTTCATAATTATACATATAAAACTAAATTTCTTATTTTAATGAGAAATACATGATCGTTTGTTAAATATTAAAACTTGTAAATTTTAATGTGAGAAAACTTTGTTAATTTTTATATCGAAATAATTATCTATTTGATTTACGCGTACGCTAAAAACTCGTAAAACCAGCAAATCAATAGAAAATCTACGCTACTAAATTACAGGTCACAGAGCCAACAACCAGCTGGGCTTATGCCCATTACAATTTATTTACATAAATTGAAATAAGACGAAACGGTTGTTAGTTCTAAATTCTTCCTACAATTTAATTATGAATAAAATAAATAATAAAAAAATAAATTAAATATTAATGAGTCTCAGATATGGTCCCATCGTCATATAGGCTAATGCCTCAACGTCCGGGCGAAGCCGGTTTCGTTTGCACTTAGCCGGGGCCCATTGACCGATACGGTCGTCGCCCAAAATCCAAAATATTAATATTTTTCCGAAATCCATTTTAAAATCATTTTAAAATATAATTAAATTTTACGAAAAATCTGGCAGCATTTTCTCTATTTTTGGTCAACCCAAAAACTGGGAAAGTGTACCAAATATTTTCCTGCAAAATCCTAAACCAGGGAATCCCAATAATATATATAAAAATAACCACAATCATTCTCAAAAATAATTCGGAATGACCCGAAATGAATTCGGGAATCCGAAACCAAACCAAAACCATCACAGCACAAAATCGGAGAGATCCGAAAACCAAAATATCTAGAAAACCATTTCCGAAAAGTTTCAGAAATAATTAAAACCAACTAACAGAAGCTTTCCGAAGGTTCTCGGAAAATTCCGGAAACGACGTTAACCCAAAAATCGAATTTCCCAAAGGGAATTCGTGGACCAATTCATCATTGACACGGGGAGGGACGAACTACTGTGATTAACCAGGGATTACCCAAAACGACGGAATCCGAAGTGTTGCCTCGGACTCGGGACGCGCAAATCCACAGAACGGACTCGAAATCCCGCGGACAGCGAATCGGGAAAGCTCGGGACAGTAGATCGGGAGCTCGAAAAGAGGGAGAACGGCCGAGGGGGTCGGCCGGTGCTCGCGGAGGAGACCGGGACAGCGGCAGCGAGGGTCGGGGTCCGGCACAGGGGCGCACGGGGAGGCGCACAGCAGGGGGAGCGACGCCGGGGCCGGCTAGTGGCTCGGCGCTGGCCGGGAGAGGGCGGCCACGGGCGGAGGCCGGGGGTCCGGGGAGGCTGCGAAGGGGGTCGGGCGCGAAGGTGCGCACGGGGCGGCCGGGTCGCCGGAGCGCGGGCGGACGAGCGGGGTTGGGGCGTGCTCTGGCCGGCGGGGCGTCGGGGTGCTCGGGTCCGAGAGGAGCTCGGGAGAGGGGGTCGGCAGACTTGTTCTGCTGTTAGTGGGGGAAGAGGAGAAATGAGTGTGGAGAGGATTTTGTGAGTAGTGGTGGGATGGTGTGGGTTTTAAGGAGAGGAAGGAGAAGAAGATTTCTGTAGAGGAGAGGGAAATTAGGAAGTGAGTGGTGAGGAGAAGTTTTAGAACGTGGAGAGAGGATGTTGGGTGCTGGGTGTTGGCTTGGTCTCCCACGACCAAGCCAGTTGGACCCCTTTTTTTTTTTTTTTTTTTTTTTAAGAAAGGAATCAGTATTCAAATGAAAGGAGAATGGGCTCAGGTCGGGTCTGGGTTTCGAGAATCTGGTCCAGGCTCGGGTCTCGTCACAACCAAAAAGCCAGAAATAAATTTTGAAATTAATTTTTTAAAACCCACCGTAAATAATAATAATAATAGTAATAGTAATAATACAAAACTATATTACCCTACCAAACCATTAAATAAAAAATTTGGGTTTCACAATCTTCCCTCCTTAGAAAATTTTGTCCTCGAAATTTAAAAGGTAGGGTAGGAAAATCAAACAGGTACGGGTACTGCGCCCGTAACTCAGGTCCAACAATAAGAATTTTCAAGGCAGTCGTGGATGAGACGGTTTAGGGACAAGTTTCATTTATGATATCATCTATGCAGAAAAATACAAAAGCGAATCAAAGTACACGAGGTTGATCAGACCATCATGCACCGGTCCTGATTAGACAATATATTAGTGGGTGCACCCAATAAAATACTGTCATGATCAAGCTTGATAAAGAGATAGCTTGCAAAACTAGGCTAACTTAGCAGCATCAGTCAAGTTTAGAACGAAAAGATAAGAAATAGGAGTTTATACGATGGCTCAAATTCTGATCTTCTTCTCTCCTCTGACTACGCTTGCAACTGGTTTCTCTGGCACTGAATGGTTGAGTCCAATCTTCAGCTCTGAATTATCCAATATGTGACTCGGATCCGGAATGTAGCGTCTGAGCTGTGATACGTAGAAGACGTTGCACACTCTCAAGATTAGCTGGTAGAGCTAACCGGTACGCTACTTCCAACTCGTCTTAAAACTTCAAATGGCCTGATGTACCTGGCCTCAATTTTTCCCCGCTCCGTCAAAACTGATTGTTCCTCTGGTAGGAAAAAACTTCACAGAAACGCTATCTCCTTCTCAAACTCCACTGGTCGACGACTACTATCAACCCAATGCTTCTGTCGGTCTTGGGCAATCCTGAGCTTGTCTCTGATCATTCCCACCTTCTTTGCTGCATCGGTCACCTTCTCAGGTCCAAGCAACGCTCGTTCTCCGACGTCATCCCAAGCAAGTGGAGTGCGGCAACGACGTCCATAGAGTGCCTCTAACGGTGTCATACCAATGCTAGCTTGGTAGCTGTTGTTTGTAGGAGAACTCTACCAAGTGCAAATGGTTTTCCCAAGACCCTCCAAATTCCAAGACATAGGATCTCAGCATGTCTTCTAGCGTCTGGATTGTTCTCTCTGATTACCCGTCAGTCTGGGGATGGTAGGCGGTGCTGAACTTCAGTTGTGTTCCCAAACTGTCATGCAAACTCTTCCAAAAGTTAGAGGTAAATCTAGTATCTCTGTCAGATACGATACTTACCGGAACTCCATGAATCCGGTAGATGTGTCGCATGTACAGTGCAGCCAACTTCTCGGTAGATAAACCAACCTTGAAGGGGATAAAGTGAGCTGACTTCGTCAGTCGGTCCACGATAACCCAAATGGCATCCTTCCCTCCTTGGGATCGAGGCAGTCCCGATACAAAATCTATTGTTATGTGCTCCCATTTCTATTCCGGGATGTCAAGCGGCTGCAATAGTCCTACTGGTCTCTGTCTGCTAGCTTTTACTTGTTGGCAAATTAAACATCTAGCCACATACCTGGATACATTCTTCTTCATTCCGTACCACCAAACAATGGTACGCATATCCCGATACATTTTGTTGGCTCCAGGATGTATGGAATACTGCGACTGGTGCGCTTCTTGCATCAGCTCATTCCTCAGTTCGCCAGTTGGTACACAAAGCCTCGTACCATTCTTCAGCGCTCCGTCACTGGCGATTAAGAATCCTTTAAGTGTTCCTGCCAGCACTTGATCTCTAAGTTTGCAAAGTGTCTCGTCTTGAAACTGCGTCTCCTTGATTTTTGTCCATCAGACTCGAGCTCACTTGCAACTTCATCAACAATGAATCATCATCCAGCTCCTTCCTTCCAGGCAGTATATCTCCAATCCAAGCTCCTCGATGTCCTCTAGCAGGTGCCGCTCCTTGGTCAAAAACATCGCCATAGGGTATCAACTAAGTGCATCTGCGACCACATTAGCCTTACCCTGGTAGTACTGTAGATCGATGCCAAAATCCTTCATCAGCTCCAGCCATTTTCTTTGCCTCATGTTCAGCTCATTCTGAGTGAAAATATACTTCAGACTTTTGTGGTCTGTATATATTTCCACTATCTTTCCATATAGATAATGCTTCCAAAACTTCAATACAAATATCACCGCTGCAAGCTCCAAGTCATGTGTGGGATAGTTCTTCTCATGAGTCCGTAATTGCCTAGATGCATAAGCAATCATTTTTCCATGTTGTTGAAGAACGCAATCCAGTCCTTTTCCTGAGGCATCACTGTAGATTGAGAAACCACCAGTTCCTGCGGGTAGCGCAAAGATTGGTGCAGTGGTAAGTCTCTTCTTCAGCTCCTCAAATGATGCTTGGCAATCTTCCGTCCAGATGAACTCTTCATTCTTCCGAGTGAGCTTCGTCATCGGCTCAGCAATTCTGGCAAAACCCTTCACGAACTTCCGGTAGTAGCCAGCCAAGCCCAAGAAACTCCTGATTTTAGCAACTGAGCTTGGGGTAGACCACTTCTCAACAACGGCTATCTTCTTCGGATCTACCGAAATTCTTTCTCCTGTGACAACATGGCCAAGGAAATCTACCTTGTCTAGAAAGAATTCACACTTGGAAAGCTTACCATACAGCTTCTCATTCCTCAAAGTTTCCAGAACTTTCCTGAGGTGCTCTTTGTGCTCCTCTTCTGTCTTTGAATAGATCAGAATGTCATCGATGAAGACAACGACAATTGATCTAGGTATTCATGGAAAACCTTGTTCATAAGGTTCATGAACACCGCAGGAGCATTCATCAGTCCAAACGGCATGACCAAGAATTCAAACTGCCCATACTTGGTGTTGAATGCCGTTTTGAGAATATCTTCTTTCCTGACTCTGATCCGATGGTAGCCAGATCTAAGATCAATCTTCGAAAACACCATGGCTCCGCTCAATTGATCAAATAGTTCATCGGTCCAGGGCGAAGGGTACTTGTTCTTGATGGTGATATTGTTCAGCGCCCTGTAGTCGATGCACATCCGTACTGTTCCGTCCTTCTTGGGCACAAACATGACAGGTACTCCCTAGGATGAAGTTCCATCTTGGATAAATCCTAGAGCCTTCATTGATCTGGTCCTTCATCTCCTTGGCCTCCTTCAGGTTGACTCTGTAGCATCCCTTAGAAATAGGGGAGAGCCGGGGACTAGGTCAATAGTGAACTCTATGTCTAAATCTGGGGTAATTCGGGATGACTATTAGGGAAAACATCTACCATAAAGGTGTAACTAAGAAGTTTATTTATGTGGAGAATTACAGAAAAACTCTAATGATTGATCTAAGGACATCCTGTTATAACTTCTTATAACAATAGATAATGTTATTCAGCAGTCCTAGGTACTATTCTTCATGGTTCTGGCTCTTGCATGAGCAGTCTCCAACTGTTTCCTCTTCTATGAACCTCGAGTCTGCATCATGCCTTATTATAGGAGGCAAGGTCTGCTGGATAGGAAGGGTCCCTAGGTTGTGGCCTAACAAGTGTTGCTGGGATATGTGCTCTGGTTTGATGGAAAGATAAGGGGCAGTCCTTTACCTGATGTTCAGCGGATCTACATGCCAAATATTGTCCCAATCTCTTGCGACAACTAACGGCTAGATGACCAGGCCTCTTGCAGTAGTCACAAGCCAATAGCTTCTTACGATATGACTGCCGGATAGGGCTCAAATTTCTCCTAGATTCAGGGGTATCCCTCCTAGGACGAGGTTCCACTCCAACTTGGTTTAAGATAGCTAAGGCTACATCATTGACGTTCTTTATCTCTTCTCTCGTGATATTCATTTGTTCCTGCTGGGCTTCATCTTGAGCTTTCTGGAACTCCAGGATTTCTTAAAATAGGACAACCATTTGGGAGGTATTTGCTGGTACTGGTGGAGCAACAGGAATGGATACTCCACCAAGGAAATACAACTCAGTTTGAAAAGAGGTAGGAATCGCCAGTGTAGTGAAAACTTCACTGGATGTATTATGGGGACGGTCAGTCAGCTGCGAGGGAATAAACCCTGGACTTGGTTGAGGAGATGGGATATGATTCGGAGATGACACCTCATCGTCAACAGGATTGGTCTTGTCAATGGCCATTCTCTGGAAGGTTTAGGATGCACACATAAGCAAGGTAGCCTACCAGTCTATAATCAAACAAAAATATTTATTTATATATAATTCGGACCTATGTTGTGACAAATTAATGTTCTAGTATTCTAATTGTTTCTAGGTATGTTTTTTCTAAGTTGTTGTTCGACCTGCATGGGCCACCACTAAAAATATGTCACGACCCGATCCCAAATAATTGGGTCGAACCGGATCATGCCCAGCCTGCACCGTTGTTGAGACGGCGGCAGTAAGCTGTTCCATTAGCGGGTAACCACAACAACATCTATATTTATCACAACTCAATATTCGAGAATTTAAAATTTTATTAAACCTTTAAATAAATACAACTGGAAAGTGAAAGAACTGAATTAAAAGCTGAAATCAAATTACAAAATTCTAAAACAACAAATCTAAAAATAAAAAATCTAGCTAAGCGTTCGGCTCGCCGGCCTCAGGTCCTGCGTCCTCCAAAGGGGACTCTGGCAACACTACAGGGTACAGAACCGGTCATAATAGCTGCTGTATAACAGCTCAGCATCCTCAATATCCCCTAAAAATGTATCTCCAATTAGGAAGGAGCAAAGTACAATTTATGCTAATTTGACAGTTAAAATAATAATAGAATCATGCACTTTTAAACAATTTAGAAATGAACAGTTTTCTAACAGTAAAACAGTGTAATTTGAATAGACAATGAATATGACCGGCTTGGGTTTGTTACAGTTCAGATACGGCTTATCCCCGTGTGTATGAGGGGTAAGCTAATATAGTTACAGTAGTTACAGTAGTTTGGATGTGGTCATACTCATTACACTACTCCCCCAGTCCCCAAACAGTTACAGTAGTTACAGTCAGTGCTCTCAGGAAGAGTTCCGTGTTGCATCGTGGTTTATGCAGTAAAGCGATTATTAAATAACTGTAAACTAACACAAAATGTACTTGCCTTAATATGGACTAGACTGGAAAGATTGAAGACTTCGAGATGGGAATTAGGATCATCCTCGAATTCCTACATTCGAGAAATTGACTCAGAATCCAGGGTTTACCAAGCTAACTATACTAGTTGAAATCTCTAATTGTGTCCTAATCAATTTTAATCTTTATTTATTAAACACGAACCTAAATGCGTTTATCGGTGCGTTGAATTAATAACGAGGGAAAGATCGTTTAAACTTTGTATTTTGGAAAGACTCGTAGTTTCCAATTTAATTGATAAAAACTTGTATTTTCATAATTATACATATAAAACTAAATTTCTTATTTCAATGAAAAATACATGATCGTTTGTTAAATATTAAAACTTGTAAATTTTAATGTGAGAAAACTTTATTAATTTTTATATCGAAATAATTATCTATTTGATTTACGCGTACGCTAAAAACTCGCAAAACCAGCAAATCAACAAAAAATCTACGCTACTAAATTACAGGTCACAGAGCCAACAACCAGCTGGGCTTATGCCCATTACAATTTATTTACATAAATTAAAATAAGACGAAACGGTTGTTAGTTCTAAATTCTTTCTACAATTTAATTATAAATAAAATAAATAATAAAAAAACAAATTAAATATTAATGAGTCTCAGATATGGTCCAATCGTCATATAGGCTAATGCCTCAACGTCCGGGCGAAGCCGGCTTCGTTTGTACTTAGCCGGGGCCCATTGACCGATACGGTCGTCGCCCAAAATCTAAAATATTAATATTTTTCCGAAATCCATTTTAAAATCATTTTAAAATATAATCAAATTTTACGGAAAATCTGGCAGCATTTTCTCTATTTTTGGTAAACCCAAAAACTGGGAAAGTGTGCCAAATATTTTCCTGCAAAATCCCAAACCAGGGAATCCCAATAATATATATAAAAATAACCACAATCATTCTCAAAATTAATTCGGAATGACCCGAAACAAATTCGAGAATCCGAAACCAAACCAAAACCATCACAGCACAAAATCGGAGAGATCCAAAAACCAAAATATCTAGAAAACCATTTCCGAAAAGTTTCGAAAATAATTAAAACCAACTAACAGAAGCTTTCCGAAGGTTTTCGGAAAATCCCGGAAACGACGTTAACCCAAAAATCGAATTTCCCAAAGGGAATTCGTGGACCAATTCATCATTGACACGGGGAGGGACGAACTACTGTGATTAACCAGGGATTACCCAAAACGACGAAATCCGAAGGGTTGCCTCGGACTCGGGACGCGCAAATCCCCAGAACGGACTCGAAATCCCGCGGACAGCGAATCGGGAAAGCTCGGGACAGTAGATTGGGAGCTCGAAAAGAGGGAGAACGGCCGAGGGGGTCGGCCGGTGCTCGCGGAGGAGACCGGGACAGCGGCAGCGAGGGTCGGGGTCCGGCACAGGGACGCACGGGGAGGCGCACAGCAGGGGGAGCGACGCCGGGGCCGGCTGGTGGCTCGGCGCTGGCCGGAAGAGGGCGGCCACGGGCGGAGGCCGGGGGTCCGGGGAGGCTGCGAAGGGGGTCGGGCGCGAAGGTGCGCGCGGGGCGGCCGGGTCGCCGGAGCGCGGGCGGACGAGCGGGGTTGGGGCGTGCTCTGGCCGGCGGGGCGTCGAGGTGCTCCGGTCCGAGAGGATCTCGGGAGAGGGGGTCGGCGGACTTGTTCTGCTTTTAGTGGGGGAAGAGGGGAAATGAGTGTGGAGAGGATTTTGTGAGTAGTGGTGCGATGGTGTAGGTTTTAAGGAGAGGGAGGAGAAGAAGAGTTCTGTAGAGGAGAGGGAAATTAGGAAGTGAGTGGTGAGGAGAAGTTTTAGAACATGGAGAGAGGATGTTGGGTGCTGGGTGTTGGCTTGGTCTCCCACGACCAAGCCAATTGGACCCCTTCTTTTTTTTTTTAAGAAAGGAATCAGGATTCAAATGAAAGGAGAATGGGCTCAGGTCGGGTCTGGGTTTCGAGAATCTGGTTCGGGCTCGGGTCTCGTCACAACCAAAAAGCCAGAAATAAATTTTGAAATTAATTTTTTAAAACCCACCGTAAATAATAATAATGATAGTAATAGTAATAATACAAAACTATATTACCCTACCAAACCATTAAATCAAAAATTTGGGTTTCACAGAGAAGCTCGGGAGGGCATCGATCATCGTATATTAGAACATATATGGTTAGCAAATATATGATTGGATTTTTTCATATATTGAATTTTCATATAATTGGACTTCCAATTTTTGACAAAATAATTATTATTGGATTTCCATTAAATATATGATTGATATATATTGGACTTTCCATAAATATTGGGCTTCCACATTTTTAATATACAGTAACTCTAATTCATGCAAGGGTTTAAAAAGGTTGATGCATGCACGTTGATAAATAAAAGAGAAAAGAAAGGTGGCAAGAGTGCTTTACAACATTGGGAGGAGAAATGAGAGATCTTTGGCATTTTCGGAGAGGATTCTTTTGGGGAATTCTTTTTGTCGCTTTATTCTTCGTGGGTCCGTAATTTTTTTTATTCTAAGGGGTTGTGGTGATCCATATTGCATTGGTGAGGAGCTTGTAGAGGGTACAATATTTGTAATGACCCGCTCCGTCCTAGCGGAACGCCGATTCAAACGGCAAGTGCAACGACTCAAACGAGCCCTCGATCCGAAGAGTTGGCATCGACCTGATGAAGAATCGATGCAAGGCTTACATTGGCCGTCAAGATGAATCCAGACTTAGACTTTCAAAGGCGCGCTCGGAGTATCGCTCGGCCGATGCGAACATCGCTAAGGTGGGTGGCTCCGATGAACCCGTCTTTGCTTAGCCTAGACACATAACAATACGGACACTATAGCTAGAATCGCTAGGCGATAACATCGCGCATGCTAATAAAGGACTCAACGCACCTAGCTAAGGAAATAATCCCATCTTGTATGCTTGTCTAGAATATGGAAAGGAACATGGAAAATGTGAGAACTCTCGCACCGCACTCCACGCTCGTGCTAAGGCACAAGCTTACGTTCAAGTCCCTATGCGTTCAACAATGAAACAATGAATGGTTTACAACAATGAAATGGGAAGACTATCGACATAGTCGTTCCGAGTAGAGTATAGCAACATTGAAAGGCCACGGAACCGGTGGGTCGCCAAGGCAACTCCCGCACAGGGAGTTATAAAATGTATAAAAGAATAAATGAACGAATATGTGAATGAAATGAATCAATGAACAAACGGACAAGTGAAAGAAAGGAAAGAAAGAATGAAGGAAAGATAAGAAAGAAAGGAATGGTTAGCGACAGGTGTGACAGGCACGTGCAATGGGGCTCGCTACCCGCACTACACGGACGCCAACCTGGTCGATAATGCATTATGGCTAAGGGTTAGCCTACGGCTCAGAGACAGCCGTTAAGTTAAAATGACAATAAAATACGAAATGGTCGTGGACGGCTCGTGCACGAGCAAAAAGGGATTCCAAGGGCAACAAACGACGATTTTGTGACCGGCCTAGGCGGAATCATGGCCTACGGGCGGACAGAATGTGCGGGCTTGGGCACATAACCAAACGTAGGGCCGATTATTCAATAGTCTATCAAGGTGTACCAGCCATCACGCTTGATAGATGAGAATGCCACAGGGGAAAATGTCCATAATGGCTGACTTGCCAGCGTCCGGTGCATATAGATTTAAGTGGGCTTTGCTGGTGGCAATCTACGTGCAAGTTCTTGTATTGAAATCAAAGTAGTCTAAGTTAACTGAACAAAGCGCCTACTGAACGGGCTTGAAATGTATCACACCGAATGATAAAAAGTACTTCATGAAATGAGTTAAAAGAAGACACGCCTACGATGCGCTAGAACCTGAGGCAGGGACACACCCTTGAACACTGAATGTTTACAAGAATCACGTTAAGTTATTACATATGAATTGTTGACTAACTTGGTTTGCTTTGGACAGGAAAGGCCGGACGGTAAGTATGGGTAAGTCATGCATGTATTTCCATGCGACACTTGAAGTTGGCAACACGAGATAGGCTATGAAATATGCCATGAAATTGACCCTAAGGAAAGATTAGAAAGACAATGAATGATAGAGATGCACAAAAGTAAATAGAATGTGCTTGGTAATGATAGCATTGTGGGCGAGCTAGCCTCCCCACCAGTGCATAACAATGTACTGATAACCCAAAGTCTGCTTGCAGGAAGCAGGTAACGTCGGCGGGTACGGAGCTTTCCTCGAATGTGCTAAGGCACGGAGCTATCTCTGGAGCCTTGGAGCATTACAAGGAGCTGGAGCACCATATACAGGACATAATGTATCGGAACATCGCCATGAATCATTCCATGTTGTAAGCCACTTGGCACGCCTTTTATGTTTCAGAGAGAGAGAGAGAGCTTGAGCGATTTGTAATATCGGCCTAGCGCCGCTTGTAAACTTCTTGAATATCAATAAAGAGTTGAATTCGCTTCAATTTGTGTTCATTTACTTTCCGCTGCAAATGGGGACACTCTGTGCGACTCTGTGGCCTAGCTCAAATCGGCCGTTTCTGGAGATAGCCTTGCACGGGCGCAACCTAGGCCCGTACGGCATCACGCCTTAGCGAGGACGATTGCTCCTGCGGGAGCGGAACGTGACAGATTGGTATCAGAGCACGGCTTTACGTCCTTGGACTTCATTTCGATTCTCTCAGTTTTGAAAGCTCGTTTTGAAACAAAAGAAGTGTACGCTCTCTCTCGTTGTGCCTTGGGATGTTCCATACAATAAGTCTAATATTTTCAAAAGCTCGTACAAGTACTCGGTTGAACGGGATCGATAGGCGAAGGCCTTTGTGTCGAACCACAACGTACTTGAGTTGGAAGGAACCGATGCTAAGAGTTAGCAAAATGTAAGACTTGAATAACCTTACGCTGACAATATCGAACGAGTACACGAGACCGAAGTATAGTTCGAACGGGATGGTTATGCACGCAGCCTTTTGGCTAAATTATGCCATGTATCGCGCACCTCGACTTCTGGTACAATCGAGTTGCGAGCGATATCAAGTACCGCTCGGTCGGGAACGGAGATACACTTAGAGTGTATATCGATAGGAACGCTATCAAACTAACGCTTAGGCGTGCACGAAAGATTGGCCTGGATTTTGAGGATTAATGCGAACGATTTAGTATGTCGAGGCGACGTGAGCGATTGCGCTAGAAATTTGTCGAACGAATCTGAAGGATGTCTTAGCGCATGACGCAAACGTGATTGAGGACTAGATCGTATGGCTTGGATCCGAGTGGTGTATGTGATAGCTTCGAAGAAGGAAAAGAGCGAGTGTCGATGACTAGTCGAATGGCTCGAACCCTGAGTGGTGTATGGATGTTATAGAAATTGTTCGAGCGAGACTAAAGGATTTACGAATAGAACGAGTATGTCGGCAAGCGATGTTATCGCGCAAGCCTTGGAATGAGTAACGCTTGGTTGGTTTCGACTTCGAGAGTCTCAAACGAGATATCGTTCGGACGAATTAAGAATGCGTAGTGCGAATAATGAAACGAATGGAGGTCTTGGTCGAGGAAACATAGGAGATCGTGCATGCGACTTTGAATTTAGTCGAAGGGATTGAAACTTGAGTTGAGGTGAAATACCCATGGACGAGATTGAAGATAGCACGATCGGAAGATAGCGTGCATGGAAAACGTTGGTTTGAAGATACGAGGATGACTAAGGATTTGGAATAGATGTTGCTCAACGAAGAGTTAGCACGAGACAACGTGAATTGAGGAATTAAGTTGCACGACTCAAAATTCGTTGCAAAAGGAAGATCGACAGGTTATGTGCATCATCGATGGTATTGAGGCTTATCAAAGATCGATGTATGATAACTCGGGGGTACTCTAATTCGATGAATGATGACCGTGTTAGAAGTTATTGTTTCGAAGGATGCTATGTTGGGGATTGGATAGAAATAAATGTTGGATGGAGAGGAAAGTGACTTGATTGTTCGGTGATAACCACAACGACAACGATCTTGTCTTGTACGAGCGCAACTCCAGCCTCGCACATGCATCACGTCGGATTTGGGACGATCATTTTGCGTGAGCATTGGCATGGTGATTCATGTCCAGCGGGAATGATCGAACTCAAAATACCTTGACATGGCAATTTTGATTGCTTCGACTTGTGGTTTGAAGCGAAGGCGAATCGGAGGATTGATCGGACTTATGAGGGACAACGAAGAAAACTTGAGGATTGAGTAGACCCAATCCGCGTATCGAAAATGAGTAAGTCTAGATTCAACGCAAGAGTTACGTCCCGATGAGGACGATTGTTCCACGGGAACGTTGATATGGTGATTCATGTCCGCCGTGGAAAATCAGACTTGCGTGAGATCGGGGCGCAACATATTGCAACGCTAGACGACCTTGTGATCGACTACGTGAATTGGATAGGATGGATAGGTGAATTATATCAAACATACTTGAAGAGATAGACTATGGTAATTGTTAGTACGGACGCACGAGATTAACATGTCAAGGATTTGATTGAGGATAACCTATCGTAGGATGACTTTCCTAAACGAGCTCAGACATGGAGCGGAGAATGTGTTGATGCGAATAGGAGGGACACTGCTTGATGTTTAGAAATTTGAGTGAAACGAGCTTGGATAGAAACACCCGTACAAGCAAACAAATGGTTTGACCATAGGATTTAGGGCGAGCATCGTGCAACGACCTTGCACGATGAGCGACGGACTTGACTTGTAACTATGACCTTGTGAGCTGACCTAGCGGATAGGCGGACGACCCTATGCCGAGTGATTGAACTTGTGCGATTGACCTTATAGTATCATCCGAACGGACGATAGACTTGTGGCAGCAAGACTTAGAGTAGGACGGGGAACATGGAGTGTGCGTAAACGACGATGAAATTGGCCCCAAACGAAGGGAAATATAGGAATGGATGATGCGCAAGTAAAGTTGGGATAACGAATTGAATCATTGATTGGAAGACGTACTCGATGGTATTGCAATACTTGGTCTTGAGTCGGATGAAAAATTAGACTTGGTCGACCCCGCTAAGAAGAAATCATAATGATTTCGTAGACAAGAACGCTTGAGGAGCGAATCGAATAATCTCGAGCACCGAGATAAACGATATGTGATACACACATAAATTCGGTTTTAAATCGAAGTTAGCAAAACGATTGGCAAATCGAAAATATCACGAGTAGCTTGTCCGACTTCGCTAGTCGCTAAGCTTGGTTGAAATGTACGTATTCGGGGGATGCCTTGAATGCGTGCACGATCCAAACTCAGCGATATGATGAACTCGAATGCAGCTGCAAGTGGGTGTTGAGATGCGCATGAACGAATGAGTGAGTTTGCCTCAGCCTACGACTTTCGTGTTTGACGAATTACAACGTACCTCGTGCGACCGTTTCAGTCCCATGATACGTCGAAATAGCAACCAGTCGAAGAAACACTTGAATTGAATAAGTGCCATCAACTCTAAAATGAATGAAAAGTTATCCAATAAAATTGACCAAACGTATGCGACAATGAACTTGGAAAGGTATCGAGTATAGTTCGATGCCATCGAACGGTAAAGCCATTCGATAGGAATTGTCTAAGGTATGCACACGGCAATGAGTAAAGGAACGGTAGGATGACCCGCACTCAGGAAGTCTAGAGGACGAGACTTGTTTTGAGTGGTGTATTATGTAATGACCCGCTCCGCCCTAGCGGAACGTCGATTCAAACAGCGAGTGCAACGACTCAAATGAGCCGTCGACCCAAAGAGTTGGCATCGACCTGATGAAGAATCGATGCAAGGCTTACATTGGCCGTCAAGATGAATCCAGACTTAGACTTTCAAAGGCGCGCTCGGAGTATCGCTCGGCCGATGCGAACATCGCTAAGGAGGGTGGCTCCGATGAACCCGTCTTTGCTTAGCCTAGACACATAACAATACGGACACTATAGCTAGAATCGCTAGGCGATAACACCGCGCATGCTAATAAAGGACTCAACGCATCTAGCTAAGGGAATAATCCCATCTTGTATGCTTGTATAGAATATGGAAAGGAACATGGAAAATGTGAGAACTCTCGTACCGCACTCCACGCTCGTGCTAAGGCACAAGCTTACGTTCAAGTCCCTATGCGTTCAACAATGAAACAATGAATGGTTTACAACAATAAAACGGGAAGACTATCGACATAGTCGTTCCGAGAAGAGTATAGCAACATTGAAAGGCCACGGGACCGGTGGGTCGCCAAGGCAACTCCCGCACAGGGAGTTACAAAATGTATAAAAGAATGAATGAACGAATATGTGAATGAAATGAATCAATGAATAAACGGACAAGTGAAAGAAAGGAAAGAAAGAATGAAGAAAAGATAAGAAAGAAAGGAATGGTTAGCGACAGGTGTGACGGGCACGTGCAACGGGGCTCACTACCCGCGCTATACGGACGCCAACCTGGTCGATAACGTATTATGGCTAAGGGTTAGCCTACGGCTCGGAGACAGCCGTTAAGTTAAAATGACACTAAAATACGAAATGGTCGTGGACGGCTCGTGCACGAGCAAAAAGGGATTCCAAGGGCAACGAACGACGATTTCGTGGCCGGCCTAGGCGGAATCATGGCCTACGGGCGGACAGAATGTACGGGCTTGGGCACATAACCAAATGTAGGGCCGGTTATTCAATAGTCTATCAAGGTGTACCAGCCATCACGCTTGATAGATGAAAATGCCACAGGGGAAAATGTCCATAATGGCTGACTTGCCAACGACCGGTGCATATAGATTTAAGTGAGCTTTGCTGGTGGCAATCCACGTGCAAGTCCTTGCATTGAAATCAAAGTAGTCTAAGTTAACTGAACAAAGCGCCTACTGAACGGGCTTGAAATGTATCACACCAAATAATAAAAAGTACTTCATGAAATGAGTTAAAAGAAGACACGCCTACGACGCGCTAGAACCTGAGGCAGGGACACGCCCTTGAACACTGAATGTTTACAAGAATCACGTTAAGTTATTACATATGAATTGTTGACTAACTTGGTTTGCTTTGGACAGGGAAGGCCGGACGGTAAGTATGGGTAAGTCATGCATGTATTTCCATGCGACACTTGAAATTGGCAACACGAGATAGGCTATGAAATATGCCATGAAATTGACCCTAAGGAAAGATTAGAAAGACAATGAATGATAGAGATGCACAAAAGTAAATAGAACGTGTTTGGTAATGATAGCATTGTGGGCGAGCTAGCCTCCCTACCAGTGCATAACAATGTACTGATAACCCCACAGTCTGCTTGCAGGAAGCAGGTAACGTCGGCGGGTGCGGAGCTTTCCTCGAATGTGCTAAGGCGCGGAGCTATCTCTGGAGCCTTGGAGCGTTGCAAGGAGCTGGAGCACCATATACAGGACATAATGTATCGGAACATCGCCATGAATCATTCCATGTTGTAAGCCACTTGGCACGCCTTTTATGTTTCAGAGAGCGAGAGAGCTTGAGCGATTTGTAATATCGGCCTAGCGCCGCTTGTAAACTTCTTGAATATCAATAAAGAGTTGAATTCGCTTCAATTTGTGTTCATTTACTTTTCGCTGCAAATGGGGACACTCTGTGCGACTCTGTAGCCTAGCTCAAATTGGCCGTTTTTGGAGATAGCCTTGCACGGGCGCAACCTAGGCCCATGCGGCATCACGCCTTAGCGAGGACGATCGCTCCTGCGGGAGTGGGGCGTGACAGATTGGTATCAGAGCACGGCTTTACGTCCTTGGACTTTATTTCGATTCTCTCAGTTTTGAAAGCTCGTTTTGAAACAAAAGAAGTGTACGCTCTCTCTCGTTGTGCCTTGGGATGTTCCATACAATAAGTCTAATATTTTCAAAAGCTCATACAAGTACTCGGTTGAACGGGATCGATAGGCGAAGGCCTTTGTGCCGAACCACAACGTACTTGAGTTGGAAGGAACCGATGCTAAGAGTTAGCAAAATGCAAGACTTGAATAACCTTACGCTGATAATAGCGAACGAGTACATGAGACCGAAGTATAGTTCGAACGGGATGGTTATGCACGCAGCCTTTTGGCTAAATTGTGCCGTGTGTCGCGCACCTCGACTTCTGGTGCAATCGAGTTGCGAGCGATTTCAAGTACCGCTCGGTCGGGAACGGAGATACACTTAGAGTGTATATCGATAGGAACGCTATCAAACTAACGCTTAGGCGTGCACGAAAGATTGGCTTGGATTTTGAGGATTAGTGCGAATGACTTAGTATGTCGAGGCGACGTGAGCGATTGCGCTAGAAATTTGTCGAACGAATCTGAAGGATGTCTTAGCGCATGACGCAAACGTGATTGAGGACTAGATCGTATGGCTTGGATCCGAGTGGTGTATGTGATAGCTTCGAAGAAGGAAAAGAGCGAGTGTCGATGACTAGTCGAATGGCTCGAACCCTGAGTGGTGTATGGATGTTATAGAAATTGTTCGAGCGAGACTAAAGGATTTACGAATAGAACGAGTATGTCGGCAAGCGATGTTATCGCGCAAGCCTTGGAATGAGTAACGCTTAGTTGGTTTCGACTTCGAGAGTCTCAAACGAGATATCGTTCGGACGAATTAAGAATACGTAGTGCGAATAATGAAACGAATGGAGGTCTTGGTCGAAGAAACATAGGAGATCGTGCATGCGATTTTGAATTTAGTTGAAGGGATTGAAACTTGAGTTGAGATGAAATACCCATGGACGAGATCGAAGATAGCACGATCGGAAGATAGCGTGCATGGAAAACGTTAGTTTGAAGATACGAGGATGACTAAGGATTTGGAATAGATGTTGCTCAACGAAGAGTTAGCACGAGACAACGTGAATTGAGGAATTAAGTTGCACGACTCGGAATTCGTTGCAAAAGGAAGATCGTCAGATTATGTGCATCATCGATGGTATTGAGGCGTATCAAAGATCGATGTACGATAATTCGAGGGTACTCTAATTCGATGAATGATGACCGTGTTAGAAGTTATTGTTTCGAAGGATGCTATGTTGGGAATTGGATAGAAATGAATGTTGGATGGAGAGGAAAGTGACTTGATTATTCGGTGATAACCACAACGACAACGATCTTGTCTTGTGCGAGCGCAACTCCAGCCTCGCACATGCGTCACGTCAGATTTGGGACGATCATTTCGCGTGAGCATTGGCATGGTGATTCATGTCCAGCGGGAATGATCGAACTCGAAATACCTTGACATGGCAATTTTGATTGCTTCGACTTGTGGTTTGAAGCGAAGGCGAATCGAAGGATTGATCGGACTAATGAGGGACAACGAAGAAAACTTGAGGATTGAGTAGACACAATCCGCGTATCGAAAATGAGTAAGTCTAGATTCAACGCAAGAGTTACGTCCCGATGAGGACGATTGTTCCACGGGAAAGTTGATATGGTGATTCATGTCCGTCGTGGATAATCAGACTTGCATGAGATCGTGGCGTAACATATTGCAAGGCTAGACGACCTTGTGATCGACTACATGAATTGGATAGGATGGATAGGTGAATTATATCAAACATACTTGAAGAGATAGACTATGGTAATTGTTAGTACGGACGCACGAGATTAACATGTCAAGAATTTGATTGAGGAGCTATCGTAGGATGACTTTCCTAAACGAGCTCAGATATGGGGCGGAGAATGTGTTGATGCGAATAGGAGGGACACTGCTTGATGTTTAGAAATTTGAGTGAAACGAGCTTGGATAGAAACACCCGTACAAGCAAACAAATGGTTTGACCATAGGATTTGGGGCGAGCATCGTGCAACGACCTTGCACGATGAGCGACGGACTTGACTTGTAACTATGACCCTGTGAGCTGACCTAGCGGATAGGCGGACGACCCTATGCCGAGTGATTGAACTTGTGCGATTGACCTTACAGTATCATCCGGACGGACGATAGACTTGTGGCAGCAAGACTTAGAGTAGGATGGGGAACAGGGAGTATGCGTGAATGACGATGAAATTGGCCCCAAACGAAGGAAAATATAGGAATGGATGATGCGCAAGTAAAGTTGGGATAACGAATTGAATCATTGATTGGAAGACGTACTCGATGGTATTGCAATACTTGGTCTTGAGTCGGACGAAAAATTAGACTTGGTCGACCCCGCTAAGAAGAAATCATATTGATTTCGTAGACAAGAACGCTTGAGGAGCGAATCACATAATCTTGAGGACCGAGATAAACGATATGTGATACACACATGAATTCGGTTTTAAATCGAAGTTAGCAAAACGATCGACAAATCAAAAATATCACGAGTAGCTTGTCCGACTTCGCTAGTCGCTAAGCTTGGTTGAAATGTACGTATTCGGGGGACGCCTTGAATGCGTGCACGATCCAAACTCAGCGATATGATGAACTCGAATGCAGCTGCAAGTGGGTGTTGAGATGCGCATGAACGAATGAGTGAGTTTGCCTCAGCCTACGACTTTCGTATTTGTAATGACCCGCTCCGCCCTAGCGGAACGCCGATTCAAACGGCAAGTACAACGACTCAAACGAGCCCTCGACCCGAAGAGTTGGCATCGACCTGATGAAGAATCGATGCAAGGCTTACATTGGCCGTCAAGATGAATCCAGACTTAGACTTTCAAAGGCGCGCTCGGAGTATCGCTCGGCCGATGCGAACATCGCTAAGGTGGGTGGCTTCGATGAACCCGTCTTTGCTTAGCCTAGACACATAACAATACGGACACTATAGCTAGAATCGCTAGGCGATAACACCGCGTATGCTAATAAAGGACTCAACGCACCTAGCTAAGGAAATAATCCCATCTTATATGCTTGTATAGAATATGGAAAAGAACATGGAAAATGTGAGAACTCTCGCACCGCACTCCACGCTCGTGCTAAGGCACAAGCTTACGTTCAAGTCCCTATGCGTTCAACAATGAAATAATGAATGGTTTACAACAATGAAACGGGAAGACTATCGACATAGTCGTTCCGAGTAGAGTATAGCAACATTGAAAGGCCACGGGACCGGTGGGTCGCCAAGGCAACTCCCGCACAGGGAGTTGCAAAATGTATAAAAGAATGAATGAACGAATATGTGAATGAAATGAATCAATGAACAAACGGACAAGTGAAAGAAAGGAAAGAAAGAATGAAGGAAAGATAAGAAAGAAATGAATGGTTAGCGACAGGTGTGACGGGCACGTGCAACGGGGCTCGCTACCCACGCTATACGGATGCCAACCTGGTCGATAACGCATTATGGCTAAGGGTTAGCCTACGGCTCGGAGACAGCCGTTAAGTTAAAATGACAATAAAATACGAAATGGTCGTGGACGGCTCGTGCACGAGCAAAAAGGGATTCTAAGGGCAACGAACGACGATTTCGTGGCCGGCCTAGGCGGAATCATGGCCTACGGGCGGACAGAATGTGCGGGCTTGGGCACATAACCAAACGTAGGGCCGGTTATTCAATAGTCTATCAAGGTGTACCAGCCATCACGCTTGATAGATGAGAATGCCACAGGGGAAAATGTCCATAATGGCTGACTTGCCAGCGACCGGTGCATATAGATTTAAGTAAGCTTTGCTGGTGGCAATCTACGTGCAAGTCCTTGCATTGAAATCAAAGTAGTCTAAGTTAACTGAACAAAGTACCTACTGAACGGGCTTGAAATGTATCACACCAAATGATAAAAAGTACTTCATGAAATGAGTTAAAAGAAGACACGCCTACGACGTGCTAGAACCTGAGGCAGGGACACGCCCTTAAACACTGAATGTTTACAAGAATCACGTTAAGTTATTACATATGAATTGTTGACTAACTTGGTTTGCTTTGGACTGGAAAGGCCGGACGGTAAGTATGGATAAGTCATGCATGTATTTCCATGCGACACTTGAAATTGGCAACACGCGATAGGCTATGAAATATGCCATGACATTGACCCTAAGGAAAGATTAGAAAGACAATGAATGATAGAGATGCACAAAAGTAAATAGAATGTGTTTGGTAATAATAGCATTGTGGGCGAGCTAGCCTCCCCACCAGTGCATAACAATGTACTGATAACCCCACAGTCTGCTTGCTGGAAGTAGGTAACGTCGGCGGGTGCGGAGCTTTCCTCGAATGTGCTAAGGCGCGGAGCTATCTCTGGAGCCTTGGAGCGTTGCAAGGAGCTGGAGCACCATATACAGGACATAATGTATCGGAACATCGCCATGAATCATTCCATGTTGTAAGCCACTTGGCACGCCTTTTATGTTTCAGAGAGAGAGAGAGCTTGAGCGATTTGTAATATCGGCCTAGCGCCACTTGTAAACTTCTTGAATATCAATAAAGAGTTGAATTTGCTTCAATTTGTGTTCATTTACTTTCCGCTGCAAATGGGGACACTCTGTGCGACTCTGTGGCCTAGCTCAAATTGGCCGTTTCTGGAGATAGCCTTGCACGGGCGCAACCTAGGCCCGTGCGGCATCACGCCTTAGCGAGGACGATCGCTCCTACGGGAGCGGGGCATGACAATATTCTATGTCAATAGTGGAGACTCTTTAGGGTTATATTACGATCGTCCTATAGTTTTTCCTGCAAAGATTTTTTACATCAAAAATTCTTTGTATATGCAATTTGGTTTTTTGTGATTTTGGCATTTGGTTTTGTACGTTGTTATAAATCCGAATACGTGGTATCAGATCATTGGTTTTGTTTTGGATGATACCAACACATGGTATCAGAGTCATTGGTTGATGTCAGGTTGACAATCAAACCAAAAAAAAGATATGGATGTAAAGTCGGAGCGCATGGTAAACTAAATGGTACCAACTACCACTGCTGAATGAGCAAGATAAAAGACTTGCTATTTGTCAAGAAGTCGTATCTTCCGGTATTTGCTTTCAAAAGGTCAATTGATAAATCCGAAGTGGACTGGAACTTCAAGCACATACAAGTGTGTGCGTACATGAGGCAGTTCATTGATGAGAACATGTACAATCATGTTGACAGTATAGAGCACACGAGGATGCTGTGGGATAAAATGGAATCATTATATATGAAGAAGACTGAGGTGAACAAGCTATTCCTGATCTGACAAATGATGGGTCTGCGATACAAAAATGATATGTCTATTATGGATTACTTGAGTGAGTTCCAGGGCATGATTGACCAGCTATCTTTGATGTGAGTCAAGTTCGATGACAAGTTATATGGACTATGGCTGCTATGTACATTGCTAAACTTATGAAAAATCGTACGAGTGTCTATGGTCGCTTCTGCTCCAGAAGGTGTGGTCGGTCTAGAGTTCCCCAAGAGCGGGGTACTAGATGAAAAGATGTGAAGACATTCTCATATCACTTCATCCACATCCCACTCAGAGGTGCTCATTTCAGAAAGCAGCAGAAGGAGTAAAAGTAGGAGTCCGAGCGGTGACAAAGACACGAGAAGGGGCAAGTCCAAGGACAGGTACAAGAACTCAGAGTGCTACCATGGCGGCAAGAAGGGCCACATCAAGAGAAACTATTTCGCTTGGAAGAGAGAAAAAGGTGACAAAGAGAAGCAAAGCGAGAACACAACATCGGTTGCCTCGGTATATGGAGGCGATGTGAACATTGTAGGTGATGAGCTAGTTATGAACCTCGCCTGCGATGATAGTTCTTGACTGGTGGACTTAGGGGCTTCAACGCACGTATCTCATAATAGGGCACTATTTGCCACTTACACAACATGAGACTGTGGAGTATTGAAGATAGACAATAGAGATGTGTCAAAAGTTGTTGTTATTCGGTATATGTACTTAAGGACGAAGACTTGCAGTTCTTGTTCTCAAAAATGTATGTCATGTTTTTGATATCTGTTTCAACCAGGTATCGATTGAAAGGTTGGATGACAAAGGATTCTTCAATCTCTTCAGAAATTCTGAGTGGAAGTTTTCTAGAGATTCGATGGTGATTGCCAGAGGAAGCATGAGGTCCGATCTCTATTATATAGAGGAAATAACATAAGAGGCACATAAAGTGACGTAGCCAGTAATGCATCTATCGAGTTGTGGCACAAGCGGCTCAACCATGTCATTGAGAAGGGGATGAGCTACTTGGTGAACAAGAAGGTGATTCTGGGGCTCAAGTCTACAAAATTGGAGATTTGTACGCACTGTTCAACAGGGAAGCAAAATATGGTTTTCCAAAGTCACTCAAGTTCAAGGAAGCTTGCGTTTCTCGAGTTGATTCACTCGGACGTCTGCAGTCCTATGAAGGTAAAATCATTTGGTGGTGCTTCTTTTTTATGGTTTTTATTGATGATTGTTTCAGAAAAGTTTGGATTTATTCTTTAAAGGCCAAGGATAAGGTGATACCCACTTTGAAAGAGTTTCAGGACTGTTGAAAGGAAGACGAGCAAGAGTTGCTATGTGTTTGGTCCGAGAATGGCAACGATTGCATTGGTCCCTTTGAAGCGTATTACAAAGAGTAAGGGATCTGATACCAAAAGATTCCTCCAAAGATGCCTCATCTCAATGGTGTAGTGGAGCGTATGAACATGACACTGATGAAGCAGGCATGGTATTTATTGTCTGAAGAAAACTTACCGAGCATTTATTAAGGTGAGGCTCTCAATACTGTTGCTTATATTATTAATTTGTCTCTCATTACTCCTTTACAGGATGATGTGCCTGACAAAGTATGGTACAACAAAAAGCCATCATACAATCACCTACGAGTGTTTGGTTGCAAGACCTTCGTACATGTACTGAAGGATGAGAGATCTAAACTTGAGCCGAAGACGAGGCAGCGCTTCTTTGTCTGTTATGGTCAGGATGAGTTTGGCTATAGACTCTACAACCCAGTGGAAAGAAAGCTCTAGAGAATCGAAGACGTGGTGTTCGTCAAGGATTAGACCATGACCAACACTTAGGATTTTGACATATCTTCTAAGGCTGAGGAATTGTCTGAGTTAGAGTCACTTCGCTAGGAGCCATCCTAGAGGACACTACAAAGGATCCAATTATGTGCGAGCCAGTACATGGAGATGCTCCTAACCTTGATCATCAGCCTGCTGATGGTGGTCAGGATAACCCTCAGGAGGATGAGCATGAAGAGGAGGTAGTTCCTGAAGGGGATGAGGTTATTCATATACAGCCAGCACCAGAGGTTCTATTGAGAAGAAGCAGTATAGATAGTCGATCATCTACTAGATACTCATCAGATGAGTATGTGCTGTTGATTGACGGGGATAACTCAAAAGTTTTACATAGGCTATGGATAATGAACATAGACATGTGTGGATGGAGGCTATGTATGAGGAGATGGGTTCCTTTCAGGCCAACTCCACTTATGAGCTGATACAGTTGCCAAAGGAAAATAAGGCTTTGAAAAATCGATGGGTGTTCAGAGTGATGTAGTTAGATAATTCTACTCGCCTTCGATACAAACAAGGATGGTAGTTAAATCCTACGGTCAACGGAAGGGCGTAGATTTCGATAAGATTTTTTTGCTATTCGTTAAGTTGTCGTCTATTCAGGTGGTTAGCATTGGCATCTAGTTTCAATTTGGAGGTCGAGCAGATTGACATGAAGACGACATTCCTCTACGGTGATTTAGAAGATGAGTTATAAATTAAGAAGCTGGAGGGATTCTACGAGAAGGGCAAGTTACACTTGGTTTGTCGGTTGAAGAAGTGTATGTACGATCTGAAGTAGGCTCCAAGACAATGATGTAAGAAGTTTGAGTCATTTAGGGAGAGCATAGCTATGCACAAATGACATCAGACCACTGTATGTTTGTGAGGTACTTTGTCGATGATAATTTTATTATACTTCTGCTCTATATTGATGATATGTTATTGGTGGGTCAAAATGCCACTAGAATAGCGGAGTTGAAGCACCAACTGTGAGCAGCTTTCTTTATGAGAGATTTGGGTACAACGAAGACTATTCTTAGGATAGAGATAAGCTAAAAGAGAGAGAGAGAGAGTCCAAGATGCTAAACTTGCCCAAAAGAAGTACATTCATCGAGTACTTAAGCGCTTTGAGATGGACGGGTCGAAGAAAGTGAGAAACACCCTTGTCGCTCACTTTAAGTTACCGTAGAGCCGTGTCTGTTTACCGAGGACAAGAAGGAAGAAAGTGAGCAACCCCCCTTGTCCCTCACTTTAAGTTCACATATCTACTCAGTACTTCCTCGTCCGACTATTACACATGGATCCAAGCCACGACAATAGGTCATGATATGTAACTATTTTGTAAACTATTTATAATATTAGAAATTATATTTTTACTAGTCAAAATACTTTAGGTAATACTTAAAAATATAGAAAGTTATGCTTTAGGTCAAAACAATAATTAAATACCATAAAATAATTTAATAATATATTTAAACTTCTAATTCCTATTTTGAAATTACATGTAGGCCAAGCCCTAGTACTATATTTTTTACAAATATAATTTTTAGGGAAATATTTAATATGTATATTTATTTAAAAATAACCATATTAATACTAATGATATCAAAAAAAAAAACAATACTAATAAAAATATTACTACTAATAATAACAATAGTACTAATAAAATTATATACATATATATACTGTTAGAAGAAATACTAAAATAATATTAATTAATTAATACATAATAATATAATAAATATAACAATAAAATAAAAGAAATCGAAACAGCTGTGTGTTGTTCCTTCAAAAGGGAGAGAGAGAGATTGATAGAGAATGAAGCAGATGAAGAAGAAAAGAAAAATAAAGGAAAGGGAAAAAGATTGAGAGAGGGAGATCAGAGAACGAGAGGTTTAGAGAGAGTGATAACGAGGGGGCGAGGAATTGTTCTGTACAAAGAAGAAAAAGACGAAGAAGCAGCAGTAAACGAAGAAGAAGAAGAAGAAGATGGAAGAAAGAGAAGGAGAGGTTGAGTGAGCGGTGGAGGAGAGGGTTAGATCTGGGAAGGCGGTGGAGAGGCAAAGGTGCACGGGTACGGTGGATGGTCGGTAAAGTCGGAGAGGGTGTAGGTGGCGGTGATGATGGGATTGTGATGGTCGATGCTGTGGCTGTTAGCCTAATAATGGTATCATATTTTTGAATATGGCTAATTGATTAAGTTTAACATAATGATGACACTAATATTCATGAAATCACTATCATGTTGCTACTTAAACTTATCATTGTCCTAAATGTTCAATATATCATATTGTTATGCTTCCAGGCCAGTATCCAGATGGCACCGTTCGAGGCACTGTATGGCAGGAAGTGCCGATCCCCGTTAGCATGAGATGATGTGGGAGAGAGGCAGATGATCGGTCCAGAAATGATTGCCCAGACAGTTGAAGTGGTCAGAAGAGTCAGGGGTCATCTTCGAGTTGCCTAAGATCGCTAGCGCCATTGGGCCGATTCTCATCGGCGCCCTCTCGAGTTTTCTGTCGGCGACCATGTATTCTTGAGGATTTCGCCTAACCATGGCGTCATTCATTTCGGCGCACGAGGAAAGCTTAGTCCTAGGTATATAGGGCCGTTCGATATTCTAAAACGAGTAGGAGATGTGTCCTATCGTCTCACTCTTCCGCCGTCGCTAAGCGAGGTGCATGACGTGTTCCATGTATCCCAATTACGACGGTATATCCCAGACCCGAGCCACGTCCTGGATCATTCGGAATTGGTTGTTGGTACCAACCTTTCGTATGAAGAGAGGCCCGTGTCTATATTGGACCGGAGAGAGAAGATACTCAAGAACAAGACTATCAAGTTGTCCGAGTTGTTTGGGGTCATCACCCTTTGGGTGAGTCAATGTGGAAGCGTGAGGATGATATCCGATCGCGATATCCCGGCTTGTTTGACTCGTGAGGTATAATGTCTTCCTTATGTCTCATGCCTTTGATTTCTTGCTTGAATGAGTGATTGCCTGCATAGTTATAGCTTGTTTGTGATTAATATAGCTTGTCCTCGTCTCTCTAGCCTCTTAATTAAATTTCGAAGACGGAATTCTTTTAAGGTGGATAGAATTGTAATGCTTGTGGTTCGTATTACGTATTTTTTTAGAATACGTGTACGTATTTTATCTTGTATTGCATGATTCCTTGCTTAGTTTCCTTCCTGGCTTGGGTTATTCTTGGTTCGGGTTGGCTTGGTTCGGTTTGGGATTGCTATTGGTTCATTATGAACCAAGGGTGAACCTCCTACCTACCACCACCACTACCATTTATTAACCCCACTTCTTTCTCTCTCTCTTCATTACTCTTCTTCCTTACTCCATTTAACTTCTTCACCTACCAGAGAGAGGGAGAGAGAGGTTTAGGCAAGTACAACTTGCTTCATGAATGAATTCCAATTTTATTGCTTCATTCTCTTCCTTACAGCATTTTAACTTACTTTAATACTCGGCATTTCTACTTTCCATGGCTAGATTCTTGTAGATCTAAGTTTATATTATTTTTAGATTTTCTGGGTTTTGATATACTTAATCTTGTTATTTCTGAGTTTTGATAGTTCCATGTTGTAGAGAATCTTATTTTGCCCCATTTTGACCTATAAAAGTTCGAATTTGGGCTCCGGATGATGGAGTTATAGAGCTTGAGAACTTGGCTCTCATGGTGTTCTTCTTCTCGGAATTTTGGAGAAGATGAACTGTGCTTGACTTGACCGCATGAATATTTTATGCGACAAGTGTTCTATTCAGCCGCATGACTGGAAGTACTTTGAGCCGCATGAGGGCCGAACTCATCTAGCCGCATAACTCGCTCAATCCCAGCCGCATATTACTCTGCACTTCTTGAGCCGCATGAGACGTTACTCGTTTAGCCGCATGCGCCCTCCATGGCCGCATGAGGACCCCGCTTCTTCCAGCCGCATGAATGCTCTGACTTAGTCTCATGCGCCCTCTCTCCCCGCTGGCCGCATGGGACTTTACTTGACCTGGCCGCATGAGAACGTCTTCCCGAGCCGCATGGACCTGCTTTCTGCTTGTCGTATGAGGGTCAACTTCCTGAGCCGCATGCACCCCCTTCACCTCCTGGCCGCATAAGCGCATGGCTCGTCCAGCCACATAAGACCTTGCTCCCTGCAGACCGCATGAAGACCTTATAATCTAGCCGTATATGCACCCGCATCCCTAGCCGCATAGGGTCCACCCCTCCCCGTTAACCGTACCTGACCCTCCTCCTAGCTCAGCCGCATGCGCCCGACCCAATTCAGCCGCATGGACTGTTCCCTTCCCAGCCGCATGAGATCATTCCTGACCGCATATGCCTGAGCCGCATGGCTCTCCAATAGCCCTGTGTACTATTATTTTATTATTATTTGCCCATGTCTTGTAAACCCCCTATTGTATATTTTTATGCTCATTTTATATCCTTACGCCTTTTGTCCTGAACTTGATAATCACGATTTGATTGACATGATTGAAATAACAATTGTACATGGCATGGTGTGACAAGGAACTAGCATGACACGACAGTGACCCGTAGTGGTGCACTCCTGACCAGTAAACCTGACATGACATGATAGTGGCCCGTCGCGACGCACTCTTGACAAGTAAACCTGACATAATATATCTTGATAAGCTGTTGCGACGGCTACCTGACATGACATGACCGGTATAATTAACCCGGATACCGTGGGCGATTGTGCTTGTACAAATAATCCAGTCCTGTCTTGCATCATGTCTAGGAGGGGACCCCTGAGTACCACGGTCAGGAATACCTACT
Source organism: Iris pallida (assembly GCA_029216955.1). Lineage (NCBI taxonomy): Eukaryota > Viridiplantae > Streptophyta > Magnoliopsida > Asparagales > Iridaceae > Iris > Iris pallida. The sequence goes on from JANAVB010031617.1 coordinate 33,168,617, forward strand.
GAAATGGACTAAGGCTAATAACTAGATTAATGCATTAGTCATGAAGAGATTTCCCAGCTGTTGGCCCATTGGTCATATGGTCAACCTGATTTTAATAATTGATCAAACTCTGTCTGGATATACGAAGCTAGTCAGAACATCTCGGATTCTTGGACATGATCAAGATTGGCTATTCACTCCATTCAAGACCGAAGATCTGTTTGCCTACTCGAGTCTGTAATTCCTTATGTACTGTATTTTTCATTTTATTTGAGTCTAGGAATATGTTGTACACCGAGTCGTACTGGAAAATAGGCTACCCTCAAATGAGTTCAAAATGTTTTTAAAATGACCACTCAAAAAGGTTTACAAAAAGGTTTTCAAATGGGTTTTCAAAAATCACCAAAAGCTTTTTTCAAAAACCCTAACTAAACCCTGACTTAACCCTGACAGAACTCGGACCGAGTTCGGCCAGAGTTCGGCCAGAGTTCGGTTGGTGGCCGTTGTGATTTTGAATCTTTGGAACTTGGTCCTCCTGCAGTTGCAAATTTGACCGAGATTTGCTCAAAGAGTTCTGCCCGAATTCTGCCCGAATTCTGACAGAAGTCTGCCTTTGGAACTCCTATAAATAGAGAAGGATTCCGATCATTTCAATTCACTCATTCACTTTCAATCTTCTCTCTATCTAAAGCTTTCAGTCTTCCAAAGAATTTTCTAGAGCTTTCAATTTCAGATCCCAAGCCAGTTACAATCCTCTAGTCAATTTGCCAGTGCGGTGCGGTCTAGAAGTTTCTGAGATATTGTAATCAGAAGGCTTGATTGAAGAATACCTCTTCACATTTGAAGTTGGACGAGTTCTTCGTATCAAAGCTCGCGTTGTAGAAGTTGCAAGGACTTCGTAAGAAAACTTGCAGTTTTTCCAATAGTAGATTCAACTGGTAGCAAGAGTTCTACCGACTGGATTAGTCCTCAACAGAGGGATACCAGTATATATCGCTGTCTTTGCGTTTTCTCTCTTAACTTTGCCTTTACATTATTTCAGTTGTGATTAATATTCTGTGATTGTGTTGCTAACATTTTTAATTAGCATTTTTCCGCTGCCAACTCTATTCACCCCCCTCTAGAGTATTATGCTTTACTATTTCGTTCCTACAATTGGTATCAGAGCGGGTGTTACAGGTAAAGCAAAGGTAACAGTGTAATTATTTATTCATTGTTATATAGATCACTGCACAACACATGGCAACTGTGAAATTCACAAGTGAAGGCCAGGCCACAAACAGACCCCCACTGTTTGATGGTACGAATTATACATATTGGAAAACACGGATGAGTTTCTTCTTGAAATCTCTTGACTTTGATTTATGGTCCATTGTTCTTGATGGCTATCAGAAGCCACCTCGTATAAATGTTGATGGAATTTTAGTTGAAAAACCCCATAGCAGATATACAGAGGAAGAAAAGAAAAGGGCCAGTCTTGACGCACGTGCCATTAATGCTCTTTTTTATGCTTTAGACAGAACTGAATTTAACAGGGTGTCTATCTGCACAACGGCTAATGAAGTATGGAAGCTACTCGAAGTCACACATGAAGGCACGACTCAAGTCAAGGAATCTAAAGTCAGCAGACTTACTCAAGAGTACGAGGCATTCAAAATGAAGCCCAACGAAACAGTTACACAAATGTTCGAGAGGTTCTTGGATATTGTAAATCCTTTGTCTTCCCTAAGAAAAGATTACAGTAACCATGAAAAGATTCGCAAACTCCTGCGAGCTCTCACCAAGAACTGGATTCCAAAGGCTACTGCAATCATTGAAGGGAACGACCTCACAACTATGTCCCTCGAAGTACTCATGGGTAAGCTACTCACTCATGAACTGGAGCTACAAGATTTTGAAGAGCCTGCACCAAAGGAGAAGACTATCGCCCTCAAGGCTCAGCACAAAAAAGCTGCTGAAGATGACTCAGACAGCAGTGGATCTGACGCTGAAGATCAAGCACTCCTAGCAAGGAAGTTCAAAAGATTCATGAGACATGAGAAGAGAGTCAAAGAAAATAACAACAACAACTGGTACCAAGAAGATGCTGTCTGCTATGGTTGCAAGAAGAAGGGACACATGAAGAAGGATTGTCCCACAAACTCATCATCAAGCAAGAAGAGCAACAGGTATAAAAAAGGGAACCTGAAGAGATCAACATCACGGAAGTATGCCAACACCAGCATATGGCATGAAAGTGAAGCCAGCGACTCAGAAGACGAACAATCAGTAGACGCTGCAAATGTATGCTTTATGGCATCCGATCAGGTACCTACTGAACCTGTAGTTGATACTTATGATGACTTCACCTTTGAGCAATTAGGAGATGCCTTCAGTGACCTGATGACTGATTACAGAAAACTGTGTAGTAAGTATCAGACCTCTAAGAAGGTACTCAAAGAGTACAAAGGTAAAATAGGTAGACTTACCGACCTACTAGCTGAGGTTAAAAATAATGTTAGTGAGTCTGGTGAGCTTTCTTCAATAAAGCTCTTATTACACGAGACTACCAAGTCATCTGAAGAGAAAGACAAAATTATTGAACAACTCAAGGAAGAACTTTCTGTAGAGAAGAAAAGTCTTCGATGTGCACAAATCAGAATGGAATCACTTACTTCTGATTATACTAAGTTGTATGACACTTCCAAAAGATTGGAAATTAGGTTAGGAAAACAACCTGAGTCTGCTGCTTCCTTCCCTAACACGTGTCACTTACCGAGAAATCGAAACATTCCCAAGCCAAACACTGTCAGACCTAACCCTATCAAACCTTTACCCCAAAAGGTTAAGCCCAAACAAGATTATAGGTATGCTTTCTTCTATACTAGAAAACCCAAACCTACCAACCATGTACACCACTCAGCTTTCAACACTAGACATGCACAATGTCATTATTGTAGCCTCATTGGTCATATATCATCTGCATGTAGAATAAGAAAGCTTGTTGATTTAAATATTTATGCTTGGATACCTAAAGCTAACAATTCAGGACCCTACAAGAAATGGGTACCAAAGGTTTCATCTGCAAACTGTTTTGTAGGTGGAACACCCTTTACATGCTAGAAGCAAATGGATCCTCGACAGCGGTTGCTCACGGCATATGACCGGTGATGCTACCCTATTTGCAACACTGTCGAAGAAAAAGAAGGAAGGCTATGTCTCCTTCGGTAATAACTTGAAAGGGTATATTATTGGTATCGGTGATGTTGGTAAGTCTCCCTATCCTGTGATTAAGGATGTCTGTCTGGTTACCGAGTTGAAACATAACCTACTCAGCATAAGTCACCTAGCTGATCATGGTTATGGAATCAACTTTGGCAAAGACAAATGTACTATAGTTGATAGCTCAACTGGTAGTACTATCTTTGAAGGTATCAGGGAAGACAATATATATGTTTTCTATTTGTTAGAAGAAACTAACATTTCAGGTAGATGCTTAATGGCCAAAAGTGATGAGAGTCATCTGTGGCATATGAGACTCGGTCACGCTAATATGGATACAATATCAAGATTATCCACAAAGAAGCTAGTACGCGGTTTACCGGACATTACATTCAAGAAGGATTCGGTATGCAGCCAATGTGAAAGGAACAAAGCTACCAGATCCACATTCAAGTCAGTAAACGCAGTATGTACTACTAGACCTCTACAATTGCTTCATATGGACTTATTTGGTCCTAGCAGAGTTGCTAGCCTCGGAGGTAAACTTTACGCTTTTGTAATTGTAGATGATTTCTCTAGATACACGTGGGTATATTTATTGACACGCAAGAATGATGCATTATCCGAATTTGTCGCCTTTTGCAAGAAAGTTCAGAATGAAAAAGGTTACATGATCACTCGCATTAGAAGCGATCATGGTGGCGAATTCGAGAATGCTGATTTTGAGCAATTTTGTGACACACACGATTTTATACACGAGTTCTCCTGCCCTAGGACTCCACAACAAAATGGAGTTGTGGAACGTAAGAACAGAACTCTAACCGAAATGGCCAGAGTAATGTTAAACCAGTTTAGTCTACCCAAATATTTCTGGGCTGAAGCTGTCAATACAGCTTGCTTTGTTCTCAATAGAGTTCTAATTCGACCCAAATCGAAGAAGACTCCATTTGAGTTATGGTTTGATAGAATTCCTTCAGTTTCATACTTTAGAATTTTTGGTTGTAAATGTTTTATTCTTAATACAAAAGACAATTTGGGAAAATTTGATGAAAAGGCCGATAAAGGTATATTTTTAGGTTATGCGGCCAAGAGCAAAGGATACAGAGTCTTCAACAAACGTACCATGATCATCGAAGATTCAATCAATGTCACTTTTGATGAATTGAATCAAATGACAATTGATGACAATGACGAAGATACATCTGTACCAAGCTCAACTCCAGCTGATTCTCAACCAAGCTCTGCACTAGCTGAACCTCCTAGAGAAGATCCAGGAACCAGCTACCTTCAGAATCAAGCGAAAAGGTTGAAATTTACAGCTAATCATCCAAAGGATTTGGTAATTGGTGATATTACCAAGGGAGTAAGTACTCGTACATCCTGTTGAGATATTGTTTCTAGTGTTGCATTTATTTCACAGCTAGAACCCAAAACTATTGATGAAGCATGTAGTGATAGTTTTTGGATAGATGCTATGCAAGAGGAATTAAACCAATTTGAACGGAATCAAGTTTGGGAACTTGTTCCCAGGCCTGTTGATCATCCGGTCATTGGCATCCGTTGGGTATTCCGAAACAAACTGAATGAGAATGGTTTAGTGACTCGTAATAAGGCTCGACTCGTAGCTCAAGGATACAATCAAGAAGAAGGTATCGACTACGATGAGACTTATGCCCCAGTTGCGAGATTAGAATCCATTCGCATGTTATGTGCATTTGCATATTTTCATGATTTCAAACTTTTTCAAATGGATGTGAAGAGTGCTTTTTTAAATGGCTTTATTAAAGAAGAAGTTTTTGTAGCTCAACCTCCAGGTTTCACGGATTTCAAAAACCCATATCATGTTTTCAAGTTGAAGAAAGCCTTATACGGTTTAAAACAAGCACCTCGTGCTTGGTATGATCGTTTAAGTTCTTTTCTACTTGACAACGGTTTTTCAAAAGGCAAGGTTGACACTACACTGTTTATTAAATCTTTTAATGGCAAGCTGCTTTTAATTCAAATCTATGTTGATGATATTATATTTGGATCCACTGATGAATCTCTATGTCAAGAATTTTCTAAGTGTATGCAGAATGAGTTTGAGATGAGCATGATGGGAGAGCTGAAATTCTTTCTCGGATTGCAAATCAAACAAACTGATAATGGGACATTCATAAATCAAGCCAAGTACACAAAAGACTTGCTAAAGAAGTTCGATCTGGACAATGTCAAACCTATTGGCACTCCAATGGCAACTTCAACAAGGCTTGATTCAGATGAATAAGGCAAGCCAGTCGACACACGTAAGTATCGAGGTATGATTGGTAGTTTACGTTATTTAACTGCTAGTCGTCCAGATATAATGTTTAGTGTTTGCCTGTGTGCACGTTTTCAAGCTAACCCAAAGGAATCACATCTGTCCGCTGTTAAGCGTATCTTTCGATACCTTAAAGGCACTTCTTCTGTTGGCTTGTGGTATCCCAAAACTAAGTCATTTGACCTTATTGGTTATTCGGATGCAGATTTTGCTGGATGCAAAGTTGATAGAAAAAGTACAAGTGGCACATGTCATTTCTTAGGCAAAGCTTTAGTCTCTTGGTTTAGTAAAAAGCAAAATTCTGTAGCCCTATCAACAACAGAGGCTGAATACATCGCCGCAGGACGTTGTTGTGCTCAGATTTTGTGGATGAAACAAACTCTAGAAGACTATGATTTATTTTACACACATATTTCCATTTTCTGTGATAACACAAGCACTATTAATTTGACTAAGAATCCAGTATGTCACTCTCGTACTAAACATATCGAGATTAGACATCATTTTCTTAGAGATCATCATCAAAATGGAGATATAAACCTTGTGTACATAGATACTGAAATCAACTAGCTGACATCTTCACTAAACCTCTAGCGGAAGATCGTTTCAATTATTTACGTCGAGAATTAGGAATTTTGGACGTCAATAATACTAATTGATTTTGTTTTATGATTATATATCATTATGCAAAAACTGTATTAGAAACAAGCCAATAAAGAGTCTGTCTGTCACAACAACTACGGTTGAAGCGAAGCGGTACTTAAGAGTTCCTCGGTGAACCTCCGCCAGCTGGGACAGTACTCCTACAGCTAATCTGAGACAGTCGCTGTGTAACGACATTTAATTCATAAAATAGTATTAATTATATCAGTTGAAGGCTAAAATAACTAATCTTTGAATTAAATATTTGAAATAAGACAATGAAAAAGAATGGCAAAAATCAACTTTATAGAACCCTAGGCGAATTCGGCCAGAACTCTGACCGAATTCGGCCCGAGTTCGGTTGAGGGTGTCTGGTTATATATACAGAACCCGAGCAGCCCTTCTTCTTTATTACTTCCAAACTATTTCAAACAGCAGCAACAGCCGACCCGAGCATCAAAACCCTAGTTCTTCACCACCCTATTCCATCCAATCCAAGTGGTGAAATCTCTCCAAAATTTGGAATCGTGCGGAGATCGTCGTTCTCTACGACATATCTTGATTTCGTGAGGTATAACTCCATCTCTCTCTACCTTTCAATTAGTGCATTTTTATTCCAATTTGCACATATGGCACCTAAATTCAATCCATCTAAGAGGAAGAGGACGACCCCTAGTGAGGAAGGGTCATTTTCGCATCCACATACGGATTCACTCTTTTCGTCAGTCCAAACGAGCGACGGTGCGTTCGACGGGTTTTTCTTTCAAACCCTCGACCAAGCCCTACTGTGGTATGGTGATTTTTTTATGCGATCCATATGCACAGTCGCTCCAATCAAATGGACTGTTTTTCCTGATCATCGTCATTTATTTGAGGCATTAGGGTTACACTTATTTGTTAAAATTTGCTTCCCTATGGCAACTAATGCCATTAGATTATTCTATTGCAATATCATATTAGACACTTTCGATGTGACCACACGTGTTGGAGGTATTGATATCAATTTCGATGATAGCCTCTTAGCGGAGATCCTTGGTATCCCTAACGAAGGTGAACCGCTAGTCGATATCACTGATTTTGACTTTCCCGAAGGCACGACACTCGCAAGTTTCAAAGCGAAACTCTGTGCACCTGATAGAGTACGCTCTGGAAAGTTCAAGGCTAACAACCTGGACTTGTTTAACTATGAATTGCATCGCATCATCTATTCCACTATTCTTCCTAAAATCCACTTCAAAGGATGATGTGACTTCTCTTGAGCTGTCCGCCATGTACCACATTCTTAAGGGATTCCATTTTCTGCCCCTAAGACCATGATTCAGATGATGGGTCATTGTCGTGCAAGAGATAGAAATCTCTCTTACGCGATGATTCTTCCACGCATCTTTCAGCGCTCCGATATCGATCTGTCGACTTATACTCAGGACCCTGAGCCCAAGTTTCTTCAGTTATCTCGTTATAGCATGACTGCTATAGCTCCATCTACTGCTCCTCCTACTGCACCTCCTCCACCACCTCATCAGTATGCCATGACATTTGAGGGCATATATCAGCATTTATCTGCTTTGCACGTCTCGATGACAGACATGGCTCACGAGCGTGAGTTTTGCGACGTCACCCGTTATCAGGCGATGGCAAACTCCTTGGCTGATCTTCGTTTCGCTCAGACTGGTCATTCAGCCGGTTCCATCCCTCGAGATCCAGCTTTTTCGGGTTACCGCTGTGAGGATGAGGCTGTCCATGCCTACTTCCAGCCAGGTAACGCCTATGATTGGTATCGTGCACCTCGTGACTACGTTGGTGAGTTCTATGCTGGCGCCCCTACTCATCCCTCTGGCGCTGGTACTTCTGGTGCTGGTCCTTCAGGACATGCTGGTCGAGCTGATGTTGGTGATGACGAGGATAGTGATGAGGAGATGTGATTTGATTTTTTTAGTGATATTTTATTGTACACTTGGAAATGCTCCAACATTCCAAGTTTTTATCAGTATTTCTTTTATTTTTTTCAGTATATTCTAGTTATTATCAGCACTTTGTAGTTTGCTTCAGTACTATTATCATTCATGGACACGTTTATGGTGTTTCAGTTATGGCATTTCGGTTTATTTCAGCACTTTGTTTTAATTATTAGCACTATCTCTTTATACTGCTTCTTCATTACAAACTGCCTGTGAAATAGCATGCCTGAGATTTTTTTTTCTTGAAACAATACATGCCTGTTATGATAATCTGTAACAATACATGCTGTAATGTTTTTCTCAAAGTTTTATGCCTTTTATATGTTTTCTCACTACTTGTTACTTATGCATTGATTGCGGGGGAGCCTTCTCTTTTGCAATTATTTTGCTAAGTGACAAAGGGGGAGAAAATTAAAGATCTAACATTTCTTTTGAGATAATACAGGACATGAACAATTTCTACTTTTTGATATTTTTTGAACAAGCTTAGCTTAATGTTATATCATTCATAGTTTGTCAATTATCAAAATGGGGGAGATTGTTGGCCCATTGGTCATATGGTCAACCTAATTTTAATAATTGATCAAACTCTGTCTGGATATACGAAGCTAGTCAGAACATCTCGGATTCTTGGACATGATCAAGATTGGCTATTCACTCCATTCAAGACCGAAGATCTGTTTGCCTACTCGAGTCTGTAATTCCTTATGCAATATATTTTTCATTTTATTTGAGTCTAGGAATATGTTGTACACCACGTCGTACTGGCAAATAGGCTACCCTCAAATGAGTTCAAAATGTTTTTAAAATGACCTCTCAAAAAGGTTTACAAAAAGGTTTTCAAAAGGGTTTTCAAAAATCACCAAAAGCTTTTTTCAAAAACCCTAACTAAACCCTGACTTAACCCTGACAGAACTCGGACCGAGTTCGGCCAGAGTTCGGCCAGAGTTCGGTTGGTGGCCGTTGTGATTTTGAATCTTTAGAACTTGGTCCTCCTGCAGTTGCGGATTTGACCGAGATTTGCTCAAAGAGTTCTGCCCGAATTCTGACAGAAGTCTGCCTTTGGAACTCCTATAAATAGAGAAGGATTTCAATCATTTCAATTCACTCATTCACTTTCAATCTTTTCTCTATCTAAATCTTTCAGTCTTCCAAATAGTTTTCTAGAGCTTTCAATTTCAGATCCCATGCCAGTTACAATCCTCTAGTCAATTTGTCAGTGCGGTACGGTCTAGAAGTTTCTGAGAGATTGTAATCAGAAGGCTTGATTGAAGAATACCTCTTCACATTTGAAGTTGGACGAGTTCTTCGTATCAAAGCTCGCGTTGTAGAAGTTGCAAGGACTTCGTAAGAAAACTTACAGTTTTTCCAATAGTGGATTCAACTGGTAGCAAGAGTTCTACCGACTGGATTAGTCCTCAACAGAGGGATACCAATATACATCGCTGTCTTTGCGTTTGCTCTCTTAACTTTGCCTTTACATTATTTCAGTTGTGATTAATATTCTGTGATTGTGTTGCTAACATTTTTAATTAGCATTTTTTCGCTGCCAACTCTATTCACCCCCTCTCTAGAGTATTACGCTTTACTATTTCATTCCTACACCAGCTACAGGCAATCCCGTTACCTGGGCGTTCCTGGGATCTGTAGCCTGCCGTCGAGTAGGGCATATTTCCAGCACATTGTCATGTGTTGCACCCTTCAAGCTACCTAAGGGTACATGCATTTTCTGGACGATATACCCACCTGAATTCAACCCTAATCTTTCGACCTGAGTAACCTGGATGGTTTGCAGGGCTTGTAGCTGTGGAATAATCTCACTGCATCTTACTAGTAACTAGGCCTGTGATAACCCTAGTTAGTTAAAGTATCAAGCCGTAATTCTTGCTTGGCCGTGAAGTGATTGGATGGAGTCTAACCTGTCTAGTCTTGCTCTGATCTTTGTTCCAGATTACTGTATGACCTGAATGCCTGTGTTTATTTTACCGATAAATGGTGAGAATTCCAAGTTCTGTTCAGACGAAGGGTTATAACCCCGGTCCTTGTTTGGTTTACGGGTTGTAACCTGGCTATCTGAATAGTCCCATGGTTATCTCGTCGTATATCATCCTGATGTATTTTCTTTATTTCCAGTTCTTACTTTTATTTATTACTATTGTGCTAATTGCTGGTTTTAGTTCCTAAGTGAAGCTTCCTTTGTGGCACTTGCTCTTTCTGGGGTCTGACCCAGCTGGTTTTGTATGGCCAGATTTTGGAGCAGCTCTAGAGGATCTACCGACTATCCAGCCCGATGGTGGCGATCAGGCGTAACCAGGGCAACGAGTGGGTTATTTTTGGCCCTCCCACTCTATTTATAAACATATTCTTTTAAGGCGTTTAGCCGACGAGCACCTGTTTAGCTCGATTGCACTTACTTACTGTCTGCCTACGGGCTGAAACATGATTGACAGATCCTAGGGTTGATCATGTATGACTAAACTCTTGCTAGTCCTAACATTTTGTAACGACTAGCTTCATGATCAGCTGAATATGTAATATTTGGGACGCCTTATTATTGTATATTTAATGATCATACATCTTGTAATATTTATTTACTTGCATGTGATTGGGACACTAGGCTTGTTCATGACCATAGCAGACTGTTGGCTTGTAGTAAACCCTCATGTATCTAGACAGTCGTGACCGTATAACGAGGTGGGAACCCATTTCAATATACGTAGCTGGCTATGTCTGCCCCCGCTCTCCAGTATTCTGGTTCTGGGGCGTGACATGGTTTAAGTGGTGGCCCATGCAGGTCTTGTGAATTAAGATATGTGAGGGTTTACCGAATTGATGTCTCAATCAGTATTCGCCCTTGATCTCTGCTCGTATCTTCTGAATCCCTGGATTCTTGTCCTGATCATATGCTTGTATCGTTGATCTGTCTTGGTCCTTCCTTATTGTTCCTCATGTCTTCTTCTTCAGCGACATCGTTCCTGGACCTGCCAGTCAGCAAGGCGGAGCACCTCCCGTGGATCAGCAGCAACCCGGGGATCAAGCCCAGCATTCCGGAGTAGCCTCCAGAGTTGTACCTTCCGGCGGAGAGCCACCAGTCCAGCCAATTCAGCCTGCCGAACCTGATGGTGGCACTTTGGTAGGACTCGTCAGGACCTTGATAGCTTCCCAAGATCGTCGTGGAGACGCCTTGCACCAGGCAGTGACGGATGCTCTGACCAGAGGAGGTCATCAGGGTAACAGCACGGCCAACAGCTTCAAGCGCTTGAACCCTCCCTTCTTCGACAGTAGTGAGGATGCTATCGCAGCAGATGCCTGGCTTCAGGATACTGAAGTGATTCTCGAAGCAGCCAGGACCCCAGAGAACGAGAAGATGGCCGTGGTGCGCCTGCAGTTGTTAGATCTTGCCCGCAGCTGGTGGGCGGCTCAGGCTGTTGGATTAGCAGCACCCATTACTTGGATGGTGTTTAGAGAGAGATTCCAGACCAAGTATTTTGATGCTATAGCTCGATACGATCTACAGACAAGGTTCACCAATCTGAAGCAGATGGACAGGACGGTCGATGGATATACGGCCGAGTTTTTGAGACTCAGTCGGTTTGCTCCCACCTTGGTGGCAACCGAGTATGATAGAGCCCAGCAATTCCAGCAGGGGCTTCATCTGGAGATTCTATTGGCGGTTGAGCAGTTTGAGCATCAGACTTTTGATGCAGTCTTGAGAGCAGCTAGGAGGCATGAGTATACCTCCTAGAGGATTGTGGATAGGGCCGGAGGTCGGAAGAGATCCCACGGCCAGATGAATCAGTCGTCAGCCCCAGCCCCGGCAGCCCGAGCTTTGACTATTGGAGCTCCGAGGCGGGCGACCTCAGTGACGTCGGTTCAGCATTCAGCCCCGACATACCCTCAGCAGCAGAAGCAGAAGCAGTCTTTCGCAGTAGGATGTTCTCATTGTAGGAAGCCAGGCCATGTAGTGGCAGAGTGTCGCAGGGCACAGGGATTGTGTCTGGCTTATGGAGCAGCAGACCATAGGGTTGGATCCTGCCCGAATAGGGGTGGTTCATCATCGTCCAACCTTTCTAGCTCTTCGGTGAGAGGACCAGCACCGGTCCAGCAGCAGCAGTATCCATTGCAATTCAGAAAATGTTCCAGCTTTCAAAATCAAGTTTGTGGAGTCGATTATGCGCTCATCACCAAGCATGGTATTGTAAAGAGACTACAAGCTCTCATTTAGATTATAAATAATGGATTAACATCGAGCAAGCGTACTCGAGACTGGAGTAGTCCTCTCAGAGGGAGACCAGTATACATCACGGTGTTCACTGAGTTTGATTCTTCGATCTCCTACTTAATTACATTTATTTACTGTCTCTTACTTGCCATAGTCTTTATAGCTGCTTAATTTTTAAGTGATGATTATTTTCGCTGTACACACATACACGCTATTTGCCCCCCCTCAAGAGGTGCTCAACGGTCCTACAATTGGTATCAAAGCAGGTTATACATATCTATAACCACTCTAGAGAGTATATATATCTATGATGGCCGTTAAATCTATATTCAACAGTGAAGGATAATCAACAAATAGACCCCCACTATTTGTTGGAATGAACTACACATACTGGAAAACACGAATGAATTTCATCCTTAAGTCACTCGATTTCGATCTTTGGTCGATAGTTATAAACGATTATAAGAAACCACATAGAACAGTAATCGAAGGTGTACTTGTAGACAAGCCACATAACAAATACATAGAGCATAAAAAGACACAGGCTAGTCTAGATGCACGAGCGATCAATGCACTATTCTGTACAATTGACAAAACTGAGTTCAATCACGTATCTACTTGTACAACGTCTAGTGAAATTTGGATACTTCTTGAGGTAACTTACGAAGGAACTTTCCAAGTGAAGGAATCCAAAATCAGTAGACTGACACTGGAGTACGAGTCCTTCAAGATGAAACCCGGTGATTCAATATCACAAATGTTTACTCGTTTCCTCGATATCACTAATCCTTTATAGTTTCTTGGTAAGGATTACAACAATTACAAGAAGATTAGGAAGGTTCTACGGGCTCTAGCCAAGAATTGGAACCCAAAGGCCAGCACGATCATAGAAGAAAACGACCTCACCACGATGACTTTAGAGACACTGATAGGGAAGCTCATGACCCATGATACCAAACATGACGAAAGAAATCAGCGTTAAATTTGATTGATTTTATTCAGTTTTGATTGGACTTATTTCTAATTTTGTGTGATTATATACTTTGTAGGTATGATATTGTAACATGACCTTATTCACGGAACATATATTTTGTAGCTTCCTGGTCTCTTTAGTTCATTGTTTAATATCCTAGTTGGAGGGACCTTGTGTTAAATAATAGTTCTTTTAAATCTTTGTGAGATTTAAGTTTTCCTTAAATATATATGCAACATAAAAACTAATTTGAAGATTTTTTCACCTAACTTATATTTATATAAATAATCCAGGAGTACATAACAAAGGAAGAGGCTATTACAAATAGGTAATTGCACTCAATTTATCTTTCATTTTCTTTCTTTTATATGTTGCTTTGCATTTTCAGATTTTTTGGTTTTGTTATCAGCTTTCAATTCTTTTGTTTTTGATTTATGAAGACAAATATGAATAAAAGTTGGGTGAAGCTTACAAATAAATCCTGTCGGCAATACATACAAGGAGTAAAAGACTTTATAAAACAAGCGAGTAGCTTTGCCCCAAAGAACAATACGATTCGTTGTCCATGTCGTAATTACAATAATGTGTATTTCCAGCATATAATTATGGTGTAAAATCACCTATTTGATAAAGGGATGCCAAAACTTACACCAATTGGGTACATCATGGTGAAAAATTTGAACCTACGACGATTCTTGATGATGATAGTGATGATGATGGCACAAGTGAAGAAGAGGCTCCACCGGATAATATTCACGAGATACAAGATTTTTTTGAAAACTTACATGCCGGAACATTTACGAATTCTAGTTTGGATGAAGTAGCTTTTAGTCAGGAACAAGCAGAAACTAGTAATACTCATCCTAATCAACAATCTTCAGAGAAGAAATCGGAGAGATTTTCAAGCTTATTAAGGGATGCACAACGTCTAAGTAATCAATCGTCTAATTAACAAAGCCTTCGATTAGATCCTTGAGCTGTATAGAAATGCACTTCCAGATGGGGAAATATTGCCTAAGTCATATTATGAGGCTAAAAGTATAATACGGGCCCTGGGCCTTGGTTATGTTGCCATACATGCTTGTAAGCATGATTATGTACTATTTTGGAAGGAGCACGAAGATAAAGATGAGTGTCCTCTTTGTCATGAGCCTAGATATATATATTTAACGAAGGTGAACGTAAAAAATACCTCAAAAAGTTTTGCGATATTTTCCCCTAAAACCAAGACTACAAAGGTTATTTATGTCAAAAAAAGACGGCTACAAATATGAGATGGCATAAGGAAAAGTAGCTTGAGGAGGATGGTGTACTTAGGCATCCAACAGATTCAGAAGCTTGGATTGAATTTGACAAGACACATAACTTGTTTGCAAATGATCCTCGTAATGTGAGACTTGGTTTGACAAGTGATGGTTTTAACCTATTTGGGAACTTGGGCAATTCTTATAGTATGTGGCCGGTGATTATTATTCCATATAACTTGCCACCTTGGATGTGTATGAAAGAACCTTATTTGTTCATGTCCTTGCTTATTCCAGGGCCCAAGTCCCCGGTAACAATATTGACATGTATTTGCAACCATTGATAGATGAGTTGAAAGAGTTATGGGAAGATGGTATTCAAACTTTTGATGCTTCGACCGGAGAGAATTTCCAATTACTTGCAGCTCTACTTTAGACTATAAATGACTTTCCAGCTTACAAAATTTTGTCTGGATGGAGTACAAAAGGCAAACTAGCATGTCCGAATTGCAATAAAGACACTTACTCAATATCACTTAAGCATGGAAGGAAGTTATGCTACATGGGCCATCGACGCTTCTTGCCAAAAAATCATGCTTGGCGAAATAGTGATCAATTTGACAGCAAAAGGGAATGTAGGTTGCAACCAAAGGAGTTATCTAGGATTGATGTCTTGTACCCGATTAGTTGGTTAAATAATATGAAATTTGGGAAGGGTCCAGCTAATACTAAGAAGAGAAAGCGTGAAATATATGAGCTGAACTGGAGAAAGAGAAGCATCTTCTTTGAATTGCCATATTGGCAGACTCTAAAATTGTGCCATAATCTTGATGTAATGCATATAGAAAAGAATATTTGTGAGAATGTGGTTGGAACATTGATGAATATTGATGTAATCCATATTGGCAGACACTGTGAAGGCTAGATTAGATCTGGAACTAATGGGCATATGAAAGGAATTACACATAATACAAGATGGTAATTCATTTGTGATGCCACCAGCATACTATACAATGTCTATTGAAGAAAAAAATAAGTTTTTGTGAATGGTTAAAGTTGGTTAAATTTCCAGATGGCTATGCATCTAACATATCTCGGTGTGTGAACACTAAAGATTGTAGACTCTTAGGAATGAATAGTCATGATTGTCGTGTTTTGTTGCAATGACTGCTCCCAATTGGAATACGTTGATATATGCGTAAAGATATATGCAATACATTAATTGAGTTGAGCTTTTTCTTTAAAGAGTTGTGTTGCAAGACTTTAAAGTTTGAAGTACTAGAGTGGCTGGAGAAAGATATTGCCATTGTACTTTGTAAGCTTGAAAAGATATTCCCACCTACATTTTTTGATATTATGGTGCATCTAGCTATTAACTTGCCACATGAAGCAAAACTTGGAGGGCCTGTTCATTATCGTTGGATGTATCTAATAGAAAGGTAATTATTAACTTACTATATTAAATTACTTTTCCCTTTGAACATGCATATATCTTTTTCAAGTTTACATGGTGCAGTGACTAATGTAGAGGCTTATTTATGTCAACAGGTTCTTATGCACACTTAAAAATATGTGCATAATAAAGTACGCCCTAAAGGTTCCATTGCTGAAGCTTACATTGATAGTGAATGTCTTATATTTTGATCAATGTACCTTTAGGGTGTTGAGACTAGATTTAATCGAGAAGAAAAAAAATTTGACGGAGGTCAAGATAAGCATAATAACATATCAGTTTTCTCAGCAAATATGCGTCCCTTGGGATCAAGAAAAGTATATGAGAAAATAGATATGACAGAATACGGTAAGGCTCGATTGTATGTCTTGAACAATTGCAATGAAATAGAGCATTATATATAGTGAGTTACATCATCCTCGTTACTTATTCCTAGCATCAAATAATTTATTTTATTATTATCATCATTTGATTTTTGTATAAATATATGTAGTGAACACATGGCCGAGCTTGAGAGACAAAGCATACATAATGTACAGGAAAAACATGACCAACTATTTCTAAAATGGTTTGAAAATCACGTAAGTCTTATTTATGGGTATTTATCTTAATTTACACATGAACACTTATCATTCTTACTTAGTTTTGATCGGATTTTCTTACTAATTTACTTAAATTTTTATGGATAAATGAAACTATTGCATGCACAAAAATCACCTGAAGCTACATATCAACTATATTCCTTAGCTTGTGGTCCTGATCAGCAAGCAAGACAATACACATGGTGTATCGTTAATGGAATGAGGTTTCATACGAAGGAGCGGGAGGAATATCGTAGAACTCAAAATAGTGGTGTGGTTGTAAAGGGAGATCACCAAGGAAAAGACATCGACTTCTATGGTGCTTTAGCATAAATTATTGAGTTGAGCTCCTTTGGGGGAGGGGGGAGTATTGAGTTTTTATATTCAAGTGTGATTGGTTTGATGTAGGAAAATAAGAAGACGAGAATCCAAACAGATGGTTACTTCACTTCCATTAATATATCCCGTAAGTGGTACAAGGATGATCCGTTTGTTCTAGCATCTCAAGCCGAACATGTCTTTTATGTTAGTATTCTAAATTGCGAGGTAGCTGGCAAGTCGTGCAAAAAGCTCAACCAAGAAACATTTATGATGTTTCATAGGATTAGATTGATGGGTGATGGTGAGGCTTATCAACATCTACCGAAGGATACGAATGTAAATGTTGATGAAGAGGTACCGTATTTGTCATTTAGAAGGAATGATGTGGTCTCAAATGCCGTTGATGTGACCAGCCTCCCTCAAAACAAATTAGATCTTGACGATGATGATTTTATTAACGATGATGAACTTTCTGAAGCAGATGATACCTTTGAAGACTACAACTCTGATAAGGGAGAACTAATGCATAGTGATGATGATACTGATACCGATGATATGTAGTTCTCTCTATAGATGAAATTAGTTTATGTTTTGAAAATATAATGTTATTTGCACATACGAAGTTAGTTCATGTTTGAGGAAGTATTAGGGTTTTATACAACCTTCATATTTATACATGTTGCCTTTTATATAATGCTGCGATACATGAGTGAAGTTTTACAGTTATGATACTTTGTTTTCTTTGATTGATCTGATTTTCTGTATTTGTTATGCATTAATGTCTCTGGGATTTGCTGCTGCAGCATTCGTAATATTTTACGAAGAAACCAGTCCTGGTTTGCTTTCTTCCTAACTCGATCCTAACTTTGTCTCTTCATCCTACGACTTCTCAGAACCTTATAGCTTATTAGAGTTTGGCCTTTTGTTTTGGAATTTTAGTCCCACATCGGCTAGGCCAAAGGAGTTGTATCTCTATATATTAGCTATGCTCTTTTAGAGATGCACATGTGGTGTGAAGGTGCACATGGGTGTGCCATATGGGGGTATTTTTCTAATAGAAAAAAGGCTAAATCAACAATGAAGCATTCATGTTTTTTGCTTTTGGAAAATTTATTTCCATTGGAGCTAAGCCCCGTAGGGGCTTAGCGACTCGGACTCGGACTCGGGCTCATGGGCTCATGAGACGTAATACGGCATTTTGTTGGCGCACTTTGCACTTAGCACATCAGCATCGTCGTTAGGCGCATAGTGCGCTTAAGTTACGCTCGTTGCGCGAGCCTCTTGCGCAGCCGATTGCGTGCGTTGCGCAGTTTGCACCGGGTGCACGCGGTGTGCCAGTGGCGCACGTTGTACGAGTAGCACAGTGTGCACATTGTGCGACTTGTGCAGGTTGTGCGTGATACGTATGGTGCAGTGTGGCTCAAGTGGTGCTGTGCGTGTTGTGCACGCAGTGTGCTAGTTGCACGGGTGGCGCAAGTTGCACGCGCTGTGCGCAAGTTGACTCAGATCGTGTCTATACACGATTTGAGCAGTTACAACACATTCAGGGCAGTTTTTTCTATGTCCCGAACATTCTACTAACTGGACAGTTACTGCACGGGCTTATATAAGGCTCTTTTCTCTCTCACAGTAAAAGAACAAGTAATAGAACATAGAGTACATAAGTGTTTCTTAACACAAGTACAGAGTTCAGAATTTCTTACAAATTCCTACAGACTTTGACAGAGAAGAGTAGAGTTGCACCAACGTCACTTAGGACCGCAGGAGTCCGCTGCCATCCGAGGAGTCAGAAGAGCAGAGTGTTCCAGAGTTCTCCGACAAACTTGCTAGTTCCTGGAAGCTATTCGTGTGGGGCGAATTAAGCTTTGAGCAACGGTGATCATTTACCCCAGCAGACCATCTTCCATCTTTCGCCTGTCATCGCTGCCGCTGTTAGCATTTCGATTCGCACTTCTGTTTAGAAGTGCTACTATCGTTTGCTACTGTTACGAAATCTTTTTAGATTATCATAATCCAGAATTCTCCTAGGATCTCTGTTGTGCACCTTCTTTGAAGTGTTGTATTGAAACGTTGTTTTTACAATTATTTTATTTTTTCAATTTTCTATCGAAAATTGTGCTTCAGTAATAACAATCTCAAAGCTTAATTGCTACGATGGAAAACTTCCGTGCTTCACTCGTCAATCCTAACTTCTCTAAGTTAGAGCAGTTTGATGGTGAACACTATCAAATCTGAAAAAGAAAGGTTTTTCCTCAATATTCAGTTCTCTGATGTTGATCACGTACTGTATGAGGAGGAACCTACTGTTCCAGAGACTGGATCTGCAACCGCAATCGCTGCGGCTACTAAGAATCAGAACAAGTGGAGAAGGGATAATAGATTTGTAGGCTTATGATCCTAAATGCTATTGAAGATTTCCTTGCAGAGTCATGTTCAAAGAAGACTATTACCAGAAAGATTTGGGAGTCTCTAGAGAAACTATACGAGGATGATAAGAATAGGAGCAAGATATTTTTTGTTGAGAAATATCATAAGTGGTTCTTTGAGGACGAGAAGCCAATGCTGTCGCAGGTGAAAGAGTTCCTGAAGCTGCGACAAAAGTTGGAGGATGAGGCGATGCCTCTCACCGACAAGTTTGTTGTTGGTGGGATCGTTTCGAAGCTCCCTGCTGGGTGGAGCAAGTTCTTTGCAAACATGCATAGAAAGAAGTTGGAGATTTCTCTCGAAGATCTCCTGCAAGAAGTCTATGTTGAGGACCAGATGCGGGCTCAACTGAAGGTGGATGCACTGTCCAAGCAATTGGCTAATGCCAATTTGGTTCATACCAGGAAACCAAGGGGAAAGCATGCGGCTTCCTACAGCAAGAAGAAGGACCCTGACAATCTGAAAGTCAATGGAACTTCTTTCAAGCAAAAGAAGCCAAAGTCTCATTTGGTTTGCTTCAAGTGTGGCAAGAAGGGCCACTTCAAGAGTGAATACAAGTCCAAGGCCAGCAATCAGAGCAAGGTGAGCCTAGTAAGTTCTCAATGATCCCTGACGTTGTTGCTATGATTGCGTAGTCAATATGGTAGGGTCTGATTCTACTGGTGGGTAGACACTGGCGCCACTTGCCATGTCTGCTCCAGCAAGGAGTGGTTCACCACCTATACACCAACTTCTGAAGTGGTTATGGTGGCAAACCAGGCACAAGCTGAAGTACTCGGGATTGGAACGGTGGTTTTGAAGCTGACTTCGAAGAAATCTCTAACGCTTCAAGGTGAGAAGCATGTACTTGCTATCGCAAAGAACCTGATCTCGGAATGCCTACTATGTAATGCAGGCCTCGGGATGGACATCAATGCTGGCCAGATGGTGATGTCCATAAAGGAAACATATTTCGGGAAAGCTTTTTGTACCGAAGGAATGTTCAAAATTCAGCTTATAATTCAGTCCAATGTAATTAATGCAATCACTCCTTCTGTTTATACTCTTGAGTTGTAGCATAATAGGCTAGGATATGTTCATCGTAAACGAATAAACAAAATGTCTAGTCTAGGACTTATCTCCAAGTGTGGGGGTAAGGTAGAGAAATGTGAAGTTTGTGCTCAAACAAAGATCACAAGAAAACCCTTTCCTCGGGTTAATCGAAGTACAGATCTTCTGGAGTTGGTACACTCCGATATCTGTGACTTCAAACAATTCTCTACAAAGGCCGGGATGAAGTATTTCATAACCTTCATCGATGACTTCTCAAAGTATGCGTTCGTCTACTTGCTGAAGGCTAAAAACAAAGTATTCGAGAAGTTTATGGAGTTCAGGGCCGAAGCTAAGCGGCAGACTGGACAACAATTCAAAAGAATAAGAAGTGATTTAGGTGGGGATTACAGGTCTCATGAATTTGCATTGTTCTGCAAAGAACATGGAATTGTCAATGAGACTACGGCTCTGTACTCTTCTCAATCAAACGGAGTAGCAGAGAGAAAGAACAGAACGTTAACAGAAATAATTAACTCAATGCTGTTGATTGCGGATCTTCCAAAGTGCTACTGGGGAGAAGCTGCATTGACGGCCACTTTTATTCTAAATAGAGTACCTTATGCAACTTCAGACATTACTCCTCATGAACTCTGGTTCAAAGTCAGACCTAACTTGAATGTCATTCGAGTGTCGGGGTGTCTGGCATATGTCAAGCTTTCAGATCTGAAAATTCAGAAGCTTGGGTCAAGGACTACAAAGATGATCTTCTTGGGGTATGTCGAGAAGAGTGATGCTCGAAGATTTCTTGATATTGAGTCAAATCATTTCATTGAATCTCACGACGCAGAATATTTTGAAGACAAATTTATAAGGCACAAGAATATTATTCTTGCAGATATTTCAAAGAATAATGAGGGTGTACAGGAAACTGAAGTCTTCAATGAGGATGTAGTCCAAGAAGATGTTGTTGTTGAAACAACGGTTGAAACCAGAACTAGCTGAGCCATTAGCTAAGCATGTGAGGAGGCCGAGGACTTCGAAAGTGACTTTGTCACCTATCATGTGGAAGCAGATCCGCTTACCTATGATGAGGCGATGAAGACCAGAGACGCGGTTTTCTGAAAGAAGGCGATTGGCAATGAAATTGATTCCATCACCTCAAATAACACTTGGGTGTTGGTTGATATTCTTGAAAGAGAAAAACCCGTCGGATGTAAATGGATCTTCAAGAAGAAGATGAAAGCAGACAGAATTATTGATAACTTCAAGGCTAGGTTGGTAGCCAAGGAGTTTTCTCAGAAGCAGTGGATCAACTACTTTGACACGTATGCTCCAGTAGCCTGGATGATCACCATCAGAATGTTGATTGCTCTCGCAGCAATGGTGATATATCAGATGGATGTGAAAATGGCTTTCCTAACTGGCGAGCTGATCGAAGAGATTTACATACAACAACCAGAGGAATTTGTCGCCAAGGGTCTTAAAGACAAAGTATGCAAGTTAGTAAAATCCTTGTACGATCTTAAACAGGCTCCCAAGATGTGGCATGAGAAGTTTGACAAGGTTATAAGGTCAAATGGCTACATGGTCAGCGAGACGGATAAGTGTGTGTACACAAAGTTCGCTGATGGAAGAGGTGTGATCGTTTGTCTGTACGTGGACGACATGCTTATCCTAGCTACGAATATGGGCTGTGTCACGGAGACAAAGAAGTTCATCTCTAGCAAGTTCAGTATGAAGGACTTGGAGGAAGCTGATGTGATTTTGGGTATCAAGATTATCCGGACAGATACTAGACTGACGTTGTCATAGTCTTATTATATTGAGAAGATGATCACACATTATGGGTATCAGGATCTTCCAGGGATCGATACGCCATACATGAATGATCTGAAGCTGAAGCCTAATTCAAGGGAAAGCGTCAGGCAGCTGGAGTACGCAAGCGTAATTGGAAGTTTGATGTATGCTACTACTGCTACAAGGCCTGATATAGCTTTCGTCGTAGGAATGTTGAGTCGTTTCACGAGTAACCCAGGCATTGAGCACTGGATAGCTGTGAAACGGGTTATGAGATATCTCAAGAAGACTCAGCCATATGCATTGTACTACAGCGGAGATCTGCTGGTAGTGGAAGACTTCAGTGATGCCAGCTGGTGCTCAGAGGTGGAGAGTGAGAGGTCCACAGGTGGATTCAGTTTCACAATGGGTGGAGCTACTATATCGTGGAAGTCGAAGAAGCAGACTATGCTCTCGCGGTCATCCATGGAATCTGAGTTTTTTGCACTTGATACCACAGCGGAGGAAGTAGAATGGCTTCAGGAGCTCATGTATGATCTTCCAGTGGTTGGAGCATAAATACCGACAATGCCGATATACTGTGACAACCAGACGACTGCGACGGTGGCATCTAATGACCTCTTCAATGGGAAGAAGAGGACTGTGCGATTGAAGCACAGGGCAGTACACGATCTTATCAAGAGAGGTGTAATTGCAGTGATTGATGTTCGGAGTCAGGAAAACCTGGCGGATCCGTTCACCAAGGGCCTCAAGTACGAGCTGGTCGATGACAAAGCTTGTAAAATGGGCTAGAAGACATTATGATATTATGTTATTACATTCCTACCATAAAGTTTTATGCTATTATTTAAAAAAGAAATCTACTAGGTATCTAGCTTTTGGTACAAGGGAGGACTATTAACCGAAAGAATATCAAGAACGGTGGGTACTTGTCCTCTGTGGCATGGAGAGGTTACGGACCTACAACCACTGTTGTCTACTGTTGTTTTCTGCAGAAAATGGATCCTGTGGAAAGGTTGGCTTAAACGCCTTAATGAGTTCTCAAGCAGAGTGAATGCCTGGTGTGCTTTACAGGAAGCACGGTAGCGCAGCACTACAAAGAGTGAAACTCTATGCTACTGTAGGTGACTCCACCATGAGGTTACCGAAAGGGATAATGCCTCGGCTGTATGAGCCAAGTCACAGTGGCGTAGCACCGCAAATAGGCAGGTAGCCTAATGTTGTATATTGAAATAAAAGAGGGTGTAGTCAGCACTACAAAGAGGAGGGGTTCCTCATGTTACAGTGGCACGACACCACATGAGGTACCCGGATAGGGGTAAAGCCTCGGTCTTACAAGCCATGTCGTTGCGGCGTAACACCGCAAGGGAGCCTAAGGCTTCATGCTGGGTAGTTTGGCACTACAAAGAGGCGGTGACCTCATGCTACAATAGTTTGACACTTCGATGAGGTTCCCAGTAGGGATAATGCCTCGGCTTTAGGCCATGTCATAGCGGCGTAGCACCGCAAGGAAAGCGCAAAGCGCTTCATGCCATGTCTCTTTAACAAAGAACTCACCTATAGTGTATGGAAAGAGATATCAGGCCATCTCTTGAGGGTAAACTTATAGACGTCCAAAATTATATATTGAAATCAGGCTGGCACAGGGCCTTTAATGTATAGCCAGAAGCACATGTAACTACATTATGTGAGTGGAAAGAATTTCAGCTATGGTACAAAATTCAAGGCTTAGTCCATTCTTGTATTATAGTCTGTTATTTGACCCATACGGGAAGATTTAAGTCGTCAGCGACATCTCTCCTAATGCATGATGGACAGTTACTGTAGGGAACACTCAAACCCATATATTGAAATATGTGGGAGATTATTGGAGTTTGGCCTTTTGTTTTGGAATTTTACTCCCATATCGGCTAGGCCAAAGGAGTTGTATCTCTATATATTAGCTATGATCTTTTAGAGATTCACATATGGTGTAAAGGTGCACATGGGTGTGCCATGTGGGGGTATTTTTCTAATGGAAAAAAAAGCTAAATCAAGAATGAAGCATTCATGCTTTTTGCTCTTAGAAATTTATTTCCATTGGAGCTAAGCCCCGTAGGGGCATAGCGACTCGGACTCGGACTCTGACTCGGGCTCATGGGCTCATGAGACGTAATGTGGCATTTTGTTGGCACACTTTGCACTTAGCACGTTAGCATCATCGCTAGGCGCATAGTGCGCTTAAGTTGCAGTCGTTGCGCGAGCCTCTTGCGCAGCCGATTGCGCACGTTGCATTGTTTGTACAGGGTGTGCAAGGTGTGCAAGTGGCACACGTTGCACGAGTAGCGCAGTGTGTATATTGCGCGGCTTGTGTAGGTTGCGCACGGTGTGCAAGTGGCGCACGTTGTGCGAGTAGCGCAGTGTGCATATTGTGCTGCTTATGCAGGTTGTAAGCGGTACGTGTGGTACAAGTGGCACAAGTGGTGCTGTGCGTGCTGTGCACGCAGTGTGCTAGTTGTACGGGTGGTGCATGTTGCGTGCACTGTGTGCAAGTTGATTCAGATCGTGTCTATACACGATTTGAGCGGTTACATCAGTTCGGGGCAGTTTTTTCCAGGTCCCAAACGTTCTGCTAACTGGACAGTTACTATATGGCCTTATATAAGACTCTCTTCTCTCTCACAGCAAAAGAACAAGTAATAGAACATAGAGTACAGAAGTGTTTCTTAACACAAGTACAGAGTTCAGAATTCCTTACGAATTCCCAGACTTTGAGAGAGAAGAGTAGCGTTGCACCAGCGTCACTTAGGACCGCAGGAGTCCGCTGCCATCCGAGGAGTCAGAAGAGCAAAGTGTTCCAGAGTTCTCCGACGAACTTGATGGTTCCTGGAAGCTATTCGTGTTGGGTGAATTAAGCTTTGAGCAACGGTGATCATTTACCCCAGCAGACCATCTTCCATCTTTCGCCTGTCATCGCTGCTGCTGTTAGCATTTCGATTCGCACTTCTGTTTAGAAGTGCTACTGTCGTTTGCTACTGTTACGAAATCTTTTTAGATTATCGTAAACCAGAATCCTCCTAGGATCTCTGTTGTGCACCTTCTTTGAAGTGTTGCGTTGAAACGTTATTTTTACAATTGTTTCATTTTCTCAGTTTTTCATCGAAAATTATGCCCCGGCAATAACATAGCTGGTGTTGAAGGTTTATCTTTTGTTGATTTGGTTAGCCACATGTTTTATGGCTTTATGGATGATGATCTCTATGAAGGCATGCAAAACCTGTCTACGGATATCCTTGATGGAGCTCAATTACCTTTATTTCGTACCTCTTTGCAGTTAAAACCTGTCTACAAATATGTAACTAATGGCCTCTTTAAAGGCAAGAAATTTAGATGCCTCTTTGTAGCTTTCATAGACTTGATTGTGTCATAAACAAGTATTCACCACCTGGTCCAACACTACCCTATATTATGGATGGAACATGATTAAACCTAGTTGAATTTATCTCCAATCTACTGGACCCTACTCACTATAATTAGCTGCTTCATTAGGATTGCCAAAATACTGCCTATGGAGATACTGATCACATTGATAACATCATTGTTGAGCTGCCGGAATAGTTACACCCTCATGTTACCTTCATCGTTCAAGCATAATACCAAACCACTAATTAAAATATAAGTTACCAGTCCTACCTTAATTGAGAAATAAAGATGCAATATAAGTTAATAGAAACCATAATCTTTGAACCCTAGTGTCACTAAGTACGAGAAAACTCAAAAACTTGAGTTATTTGAAACCTCATGGCGCTAATAAAACTTGAAAAAGCAAGGAAATTATGTTCTTATTTGGTTTTTAGTAATCTGGTCAGTTTGTCTAGAATAACTAAAAACATTCCCCTTGAGTCATTTGTCCATAGTTTAAGTTGGTCTTTTCCTTCACTGGTACAAGCATACTGACCCTACAATTTGTTGTCATAGTTAAAGAGCAAGGAAACATAAATAGTTCACAAACTTCCCTACTTACAAGTAAATCATCATGTGTAGCAATATTTTGTCTCTCTCTGGAAGTAGACATCTGAGCACAACACTTAATAACTAATATTGGATGCTAATTTTTGGGCTAACATGGACCAAAGGGAGAAGTGTTTTTACTTATCATCTATGGATATGATAAGCTTCATATATCCCTATCTTTGACTCTGGTTCATGCTTCATATATTAGAGTTTTCTTCGACCTTGGGTAGGTATCAGAAGGTTTTCTTTTTTCTATACTACGAATTAATTCATACCTCAGTTATGCCTTTAGAGTCTAGACTTTTTATGGCGCCTTCTGAATCTTAATCCTATAGCAGTATATCAATTCAGTAGGTAATACATAGATTCCTTTTCTTTTTCTTTGATCAAGGGCCAGTCATTGTCCCCTGGGTCTCGAGCACAGGACTTCATCATAACGAAGGCCTCAACCATTGGGCTGCCCACCTTGGTTGGTATTATATCTAATTATCAATTAAATGACTCCAGAACTTAATTTTTTCCTTCACTTGATACTATTAAGTCCAAAGGCTGCTCCTGATTTTATAACATGGTCTAAATATTCTCGTTTGTAATCCTACGTGCATACTTCTTTGATGTCAATTTTTTTTTCATCGATAGTATTAGTCTCATAATTACCATTGTATGTGTGCATGTGGCTGATCATACAATTTCATGAAACACATCTATTTAACAACCCCACATAGTTTTCTTGGATTCTATTGTCATAGACCTTAGGTATGCATTTAAATTGATATAAGGATTTTCTCATGTATACCTTCGAGTAAAATGTCAAAATTTGTTTGACCACAACAAATTATCAGGGTTTATTGATTATCTTGAGAACTATTATGGAAATAAGGAAGTTCAAAAAATTGCTAGCATTGGACCATATGACAACTGAAGATAATAAAGCTGTGCCTGCTGTCTTTTCGATAAAATAAATAATATAAGAATAAACTTCAAGTCACATTGTTAAGTTATACTATCATATTCAATGATCTGGAAAGCAGCTCCATTAGGCAAGCACATCGGGTCACCTAGCACCTATGTCACTAGGTGGCCAGTATTGTTTAGTAATTATAACATAAAAACAATATAAGAAATAAGAAGAAAATGAGAAAACATATAGAAACAAGGAAAATATGGGAAAAAGCTTCTTCACTTCTTCTCCTTGCCTCTCTGTTAGATTATATTTGTAAATATAAATATGGCCCATAAGCCCAAATGTAGACACTATATATATTGTAACAAATCCTAGCAATGAGAACAAGGGCATTATTATTTCCTACATGGTATCAGAGCCTCACGAAAAACCCTAGCCGCCAGACTCTACATCTTCCTTCACCTCCCGGCTCCGACTGAGTCGTCCGCCGATCCTGCTCCCGCCGATCCGCGCCGATCCGCCGATCCTGACAGCGCCGATCCGTGCCCGACCGAGCCGATTCGCGTGCCTGACCGTGGCAGCCCCGCCATCGACCCTGACAGCGCCGATCCGTGCCCGACTGTGCCGATTTGTGCGCCTGTCCCCGTCCATCAGCGACAGATTCGTCGAAGTTGTACAAATTTTTGTATACCCGACATTCGTTCGCCCCTTCGTGCCAGATCCGGCGCCACTGTTCGCGGCCGATTCGTCGTCGACCCCGTCCATCCGCGATCGATATGTCGGAGTTATACAAAATTTTTGTACACCCGACATCCGCGATGGCAGATGATGCTGCGTCCAGCTACTCCGTCGCGACTGGCAGTGGAGGGGGACACAACCCAAATTATCATAATCCGAAGGATCCATATTTTCTGAGTTCTACTGATCAACCAGGAAATATCATTATTCCAATTATTTTCTGTGGACCGAACTATGCTGAGTGGTCTCGGTCGATACGTCTCTCCCTGATCTCTAGGCGAAAGATTACTTTTCTGGAGGGTACAGAAGTCAAACCTGTTAATGATGCTAGCAAATTGCTTGATTGGAGATGCGTGCAAGCACTATTGGTTCAATGGGTTCTTATTACCATTGATCCATCTCTGAAGAAATCTTTATCGTACTTTGAGGAGGTTTGTCCATTGTGGAACTTGTTGGAGAAAAGATTTGTTGTTAGCAATAGCACTCGAAAGAAACAAATTAAGGTGGCTTTGGCTGAGTGTAAACAAACGGCTTCGATGTCTGTGGAAACCTACTTTGGAAATTTGCAGTCTTTGTAGGATGAACAAGCTGCTTATTTCCCATTGCCTTCTTGTACCTGTTGTGAACTTGCTGCAAAGCTACAGGCTATGAGGGTTGAAGACCACTTTCAGGACTTTATGTATGGGGTTGAATGCTGAGTTGTATAGTCATACCCGATCTAATCTTCTGGCTTAGGATTCTCAGCCAAGTTTAGATCGGGTATACCAGGCAGTCCGTGAGGAGAAGGATATACAAAAAACTCAGGTCCAATCTGCTGCTGAGGAGGTGTTGACGCTGGCTGTCAAGACTTCACCTCGTCCGTCTTCTACTTCTAATAGTAGGACCTCAGATTCCAGGGACAAATCAGGTATGATCTGTACTCATTGCAAGAAAATAGGTCATGATGTTACAACTTGCTTTGCCAAGATTGGCTATCCAGAGTGGTGGAAGACACGTCCTCGGCGTGAGGGCGGACGTGGTGCTGGCGGTGGCAGAGGCCCGCCACCACAGCAGAGACGTGATGAGGGATGCGGTACTGGTGGCGCAGGGGTTGTTCATCATGTCGCCGCTGCTGGTCATGGTGTCCATGCTAGTATTGCTAGAAGTTCGGCAGATATGATGTATGGAGGATATCCTTCACCACTCTCAGGTGAACAATGGCAGAAACAGATGAGCCTGCTGGATAACGACAATCCTTCCAACCCTGGTTCTTCAAACTCTGATCGTCTGATGGGTAAGAATTCTTCTGTCACTTGGATATTCGATACTGGGGCTACTCTTCATGCGATAGGCTCTCATGACTGTTTAGTTGATTACTTTGAGGGCCCTGTCTGTCTTATGATTTTGCCTGATGGGAGCACTATTGAGGCTATTCTGAGAGGCAAAGTATTTTTAACTGCTTTATTGGTGTTGACGGATGTTCTTTATGTTTCGACATTGACTTACAATTTGATCTCTGTCTCATGATTGATTGGTGCCAGAAATTGTGATATGTTATTTACTCATGATTTGTGTTTTGTTCAGGACTGAAGTACGAGGATGGTGATTGGAGCAGGTGAACAAAGGGGTAGACTTTACTTCTTGGGGGAGGTTCCAGCTTCTTTGGCTTTGGTGATCCTGGCATGCAAAGAAAGTGATTCCGAGGTTTGGCATAGTAGACTGGGGCATCCTTCAGATAAAGTAATGTAGAATTTACCTTTTCTCTCTGGTAGTAGTGTGTTTTCTCATAAGGCTTATGATATTTGTCATCAAGCTAAACAGACTCGTGATGCCTTTCCTGATAGTAGTAGTCATACTTTGAGATGCTTTGAACTTATACACTGTGATCTGTGGGGACCATATCATGTTCCATCATCTAATGGGGCACGATATTTTTTGACTTTGGTGGATGATTTTTCTAGAGCTGTTTGGGTTATTTTATTGACGGATAAGTGTGCTGTTTATTCTATGTTTCTTAAATTCATTGCTATGGTGAAGCGTCCTTGGGGCTGATATACGTCATGTGCGGAGTGACAATGGCACTGAATTTAATTGTTTACGAGATTATTTTTCATCTCAAGGTATATTGTTCCAAACATCATGTGTTAGGACACCTCAACAGAATGGAAGGGTGAAAAGAAAACATCGACATATTTTAAATCTAGCCAGGGCATTGAGATTTCAGGGTTCTCTTTCCGTAGATTTTTGGGAGGAATGTGTTTTGGGTGCATGTTATTTGATAAATAGAACCCCTTCTAGTATCTTGAATTTTAAGTCTCCTTATGAAGTTTTATATGGTTCGGCTCCTTCATATGATCATATACGTATTTTTGGTTGTCTGTGCTATGCGTATGATTTGAAATCCCGACATGATAAATTTGCTAGCAGGAGCAGAAAATGTATCTTTGTTGGTATCCACTTGATAAAAAGGGGTGGAAACTGTATGATTTGGAGACTGGTGAATTTTTTGTGTCCCGTGATGTTACTTTTTATGAAAACGAATTTCCTGGGTGTGGCTCTGCTAGCGAGATGTCTTCTGCGATACGCCATCCATCTATTGAGGTGCCGGGAGATGATATAGAGGCTTTTGGGATGGTGCCGGCTACGGTTGCTGAGGCCGAAGTGGTTGATAATGGCTCGGCACCGAGTGGCAAGGATGCACAGGTAGATGCCAAAGTATTAACTGGAGAGTCTGCTAGGGGTGATGCGGGTACTACTGATGATACAGGGGATACAGTGTTGCCAAAGGTGCCCGACGAGGTAGTATTAGGAAGAGGAATGAGAAAGAAAGCACAGCCAGTGCGATTATAGGATTTTGTGACGAATGTTGTTAGAACTAAAAGTCCCCCCTTCACCATAGTTCTTCTGTTCCCATCACTTCCTCAGGTACTTCGTATCCTATAACACAATTTCTAAGTTATGACATATTTACTGCTGGACACAGAGATTTTCTTACAGCTATCACTGCAGGTGTTGAGCCTATTTCATATCGCCAGGCCTCGCAAGATTCAGGCTGGCACGCGGCTATGCAAACTGAAATACAGGCTCTGGAAGATAATGGGACATGGAGTCATGTCGATTTACCTCATGGAAAGAAAGCATTAGGAAGTAGATGGGTGTACAAATTAAAGTACAAATCTGACGGCAGTATTGAGCGCTTAAAGGCACGGCTGGTTGTATTCGGTAATCATCAGGTTGAGGGGATCAACTATTTAGAGACATTTGCCCCGGTAGCTAAGATGCCTACAGTTCGAGTATTTTTGGCTGTTGCGGTTGTGATAGGATGGACTTTGCACCAGATGGATGTGCACAATACTTTTCTTTATGGAGATCTGACAGAAGAAGTGTATATGAAGTTGTCGCCAGGTTTTTCGTATAGTGAACCCAACAAAGTGTGTCGCCTGCGTAAGTCTATATATGGATTGAAACAGGCACCACGTTGTTGGTTTGCTAAGCTTGCTGCTTCTCTGCTATCCTATGGATTTATTCAATCTCATTCTGATTATTCCTTTTTCTCTCATTTTAAAGGGAAGGTAGAGTTGCATGTTTTGATCTATGTGGATGATATGATTGTGTCTGGTAATGACACAGGTGCTTTAGATGCTTTCAAAAAGTACCTTAGTTCTTGCTTTCACATGAAGGACCTTGGTGTTTTGAAGTACTTCCTTGGCATAGAGGTGGCTCGGAGTGCAGAAGGAATTTTCTTGTGTCAAAGGAAGTATGCTTTGGACATCATTTCAGAATATGGCTTGATGGGGTCTCGACCCGCTGGTTTTCCTATGGAGCCCAATCACAAGCTGGCAGAACCGACTAGTCCAAAGATGGCGGATGCAAAGTCTTATCGGAGGCTGGTTGGAAGGTTGATTTATCTATCGTTTACTCGCCCTGACTTAGCCTATGATGTGCATATCTTGTCTCAATTCTTACAGGAGCCTCGACAAGATCATTGGCTTGCTGCTTTGAGGGTTGTCAGATATCTCAAACATGCACCGGGACAGGGTATTCTTTTGAAAGCTGATTGTGATCTTCGTCTTTCTGGTTGGTGTGATTTCGACTGGGCCAGTTGTCCCTTGACTCGCCGCTCTGTTATAGGTTGGTTGGTGTTTCTGGGGGGTCTCCTATTTTTTGGAAGACCAAGAAGCAATCAACTGTTTCCCGATCTTCCGCTGAAGCTGAATACCGATCTCTTGCTGCGCTTGTTTGTGAGTTGAAATGGTTGAAGGAGTTATTGGTGTGTTTGGGCGTTCGCCAGGAGTCTGCTATGTTGGTGTATTATGACAGTCAGTCTGCCCTGCACCTGGCTCAGAACCCGGTATTTCATGAGCGCAGTAAGCATATTGAGTTGGATTTGCATTTTGTTCGTGATGCTATTCGAGATGGCACTGTAATAGCCTCGCATGTTCCTACTTCTTCTCAACTAGCTGACATCTTCACCAAGTCCCTTGGAAAGCATGTGTTTGATTCTTTCCTTTCCAAGTTGGGCATTTGTGACTTGTATGCTCTAACTTGAGGGGGGGGAGGGGTGTTAGATTATATTTGTAAATGTAAATATGGCCCATAAGCCCAAATGTAGACACTATATATATTGTAACAAACCCTAGCAATGAGAACAAGGGCATTATTATTTCCTACACTCTCCTTGTCTCTCCTTGTCGTCTCTTCTCTATTCTAGTCTTTTGATAGGAGTTACTAAAGAAATAGCACTTGTTTTGACAATTGGATACAAATGAATTTGTAGTCCAGGTTCTTCCATGGCTTTTCCAGGTTCAACATAGTGCCCACAATTTTGAGACTCTTGCTACATGTGAATGCTCACCAAACATTTGATTAAGATTCTGGATCATATCTTTTGCATGCACCTTCTAACCCTATAATTAATTCTTTTACCTTATTTCTATCATGTCAAGTTTAGAGGCTGCCAAGTTCACCGAGCAGCAATTGTACTAAAAAGTCATCAATTGATAGTTCCATGATTTTTAATAATTTCCCTACATGACATGTTCATTTTTTACTTGGTATGTTCTAACCTCATTCATTCATACATGACATGTTCTAATATTAGGAAAAAAAAACTATTTAATTTGCCCTGGAAAGGATTTATGTTCAATGCAACAAGATTTTGTAGATTAGGAACATTGCATGCTCAAAGTCGGAAAGCATTTATGTTCATTTGCCTGGTAAAGCTCCACTAGGACTACTCATGATTCATTGGCTTAGATATC
Source organism: Iris pallida (assembly GCA_029216955.1). Taxonomy (NCBI): domain Eukaryota; kingdom Viridiplantae; phylum Streptophyta; class Magnoliopsida; order Asparagales; family Iridaceae; genus Iris; species Iris pallida. Next base: position 33,201,618 of record JANAVB010031617.1, read on the forward strand.
CAGTGCTTGAGGTGCCAGAAACTGTACATCCTTTGGCAACTACAACTGGTTCTATACATTAGAGCAACTCATGTATCTCACATAGGAATTTCAATTTATGAGTTTGATGTGGTTAGATGTTATAAAGTTTTTATTTATTTTCTAAAAATAGGTATTAAGCAGCTCAATTAGACGCTAGATGGAGCATATTTAACTTGTCTCAATGAATTTTTTTCACACGCATGTTTACCTTTAGCTGCTAACCTCCTTTATTTTGGAGTCCTATATCATTGTTCATTTTTTATTTGGTATGTTCTAACATGCTTCATTCCTTACATGACATGTTCTAATATCATAAAAAGAAAACTACGTATTTGTCGCAAGATTGATTTGAAATGGCACCAGGGACACGAGCACGATCAACCTCTAATTTAGTATCTGCTGATCCCATAACAGATCCACAATTATGGCGATCCTCTGAAGGTTCAAATAACAATGAAAATAGTAATTGATTAGCTTTTGTTTCTTTGAGTCCAATAGTCTGTGTACTTTCAACTTACTCTATGTTACTTGTATATCATTTTGTCCTTACTCTTTCATTTTTTTACAGGTTCTACTTCATCAAACATATCCAAGAAAGGACGTGGTAAGGCTCGAGGGCTAGAACTGGCAAAACTTCTTGAAAAGGGACAAAAGGCAAAGATCGTATTCCCTCCGGGGTGTTTAAAGCCCATGGGGAATTGGTCATCAAACTGGACTACAGAGCTAGGAATTATATGTCGAAGTTTGGCACCAGTTATAATTAAGAAATGGAAGAAAGTAACTAATGAGGACAAAGAAGTCATTTACGGACGTATTTTAGTAAGTGAGATCACACTTGATTTTGTTTCTCAAAGCCTTCACAAATTATACTGGTTATATGAATTATCTATATTTTCTTATGTTATAATGTAGGATGTTTTTGACATGGACATGTCTCCGAGGAACGTGAGACAAGGGACAAAAATACTTACAACATCGATTTTGAAGTTATAGGTGTTACCTCAATGGACATTATAAGGAACCAAAGAAAATATCTATTGAGGCAGCAAAATCAAATCCACCTGATGATATCAAAGAAGATGAATGGAAGATATGTTGGGAACTCTTTGAGGATCCAGCATTTTTGGTGAGTTAATGAAGATTAATCTGATCTACATTCCTTGTCTCATTTTTTTTCATGAATTGCTTCTGTACACTCTAAGATTTTATGTATACATTTAGTGTTATGTTTCATTTTTAGTTACAGAAACAAAGCGAAAAAATAGTCATAATCAAAAGTGCTTGAAAGTGAACCATTGCACCGGGAGGAAGTCCTTTGTTCAAATGTGCTATGAACTTGTATGTGTCACGCCCCAATTCGTAGAGTCATTTATTCACATATTTTATCTCTTGGAATCGATGGTCCTCGCTTGGGCGTGATGCCGTACAAGTCTGGTTTTGCACTTGTACAAGGCAAAGATGGTACATAATCGATTTCTTCAAATAGGAACACATCGCAGCGGCAGGAGCAGATAAATTGAAGTATATGAGGACAATCTTTCACATTGAATAGAAGTTCTTTACTTCTTTATAGCAGCGGAGATAAAAGGACAACTTGAAGCCACACAGAGACATATAGAACTTTATTGTCTTTATTGATAAATGAAGAAAAGTACAAGACTTGTATTGAAGTACAATGTTTACAACAAATCTCACTTTACATTGAAAGCCAACTGAACAATGCTATACAGCTTACATTTGATACTTGGAGACATTGGATTACAACTCGATATACTGACTTGGCTTACAATCTCACTGGTACAACTGATTACAATGTTCCATACATTATGCCCTTTATAAACAGAAGACATCATCTTGTACAAGGAGAGCTTCTGTATGCCCAACAAATCTTCGATGCCGCGGGACCAATCAAGCCAAATCTTCGTGTGTAGAACATTCCAAGCACGAGTACCTGCCCACATAAAACGTGGGTCAGTACATCATCTATGTACTGGCGAGCAGAATCCAACCCACTCGCATAAACCAACATTTAGAGTAATCATTTAAGCAACATTTATTAGAATGATCTTTCTACTTGGGGCCTAGCATCAGTTTACAGTTCTTGAGCAGAAGCATTGAAGTATGTAAACATGTCTTAGCAACATTCATGTGGACATATCATTATAGCATTCTTGGTGTTATCATGCAAAGGCGTCATTAAGGCATCGTTAACATTAACATCTTAAACATGTTAAGACAATTCTCACTTCAAGCATCACTTAGCATGGATGTTATGTTTGAGCACTATTTATAATAAGGCATCTTACTAGCATACTGAACGGAACATGTTAAGTATATTATAGTGTCTCTCATTTTAAAGGCAACAACACAGCATCATTTCATTTAGCATGTTAAGCAGGCAAATTGAACCAATATATACAATATCACAATTATGTGATTCCTTACCGATAGCCGACTTCTCATACCTGCATCAAATGCAGGTTAACCGATATACTTACTCTGCCTGCATAAAACATTCATTAGCATGCATTCCGATTACATGGTCACTGGTGTTGTTAAACCATATGGACTCTTTTCATTTCATTTTATTTCAAGGTAATGCGGTCAGCATAGTAGGTGGCGAGCCTCTATGCCACCCCGCCTTACCCGTGCTTCCATAGCACTCATCATTATTTCCTCCTAGGCCGAATCGGTCCCCAGGGCCCTAGGAACCGTTCGAGGAAATTATTACTCAAACCTTGTATACAAGTTGTCCATGACCATGCGAATGCGTGTCCGACTCGATTGTGAACAAAATCGCATGGTAAAATATATATTAAGGAAAGTAAAGGCAACAGTGCATCATTAGTCATATTCAATGACTTATTCATTTCATCATTACCATCATTTCATTTGGTGATCTCAACGATCCCAGCTTTATTATTTCTCATTCATTGCTTCATTGCAACGTATCTCATATCATTTCTTTCTTAAGAGGAACGTAACACTCATTCATTTCATAGGGACATTTATTCATTCATTCATTTCTTATAAGGGACAGGCAGCATTTCATTCTCTTGCAACAGATATACAGAGAGTACATGATTCTAGTGTTTCATTCAGTTTATTGGGTCGATAGCATAGCCAGTTCATTTCTTATTCAATCATTCATAAGGCATCCCATTATTCAAGCGTCTACTTGTTCCAGCAGCATTAAGCATAAGGGGCAATGTTATCAATTCATTCTCAGGCCTCAAATCACATTAGCAGTTCAATGTGTTGTATATTTCAATAATTCTCAACATATGCATCTCTATTAATCAGCAACTAAAACATGGGACATTTAGGGACATTTCATAGCATTTCAGTACTTCATTTATTAAGCATGAAGGAGTAAGGAGGAGGAAGGACAGTTCCACTCACCCATAATTCCACTAAGCATAGCTCCACCAGCGAGCCACGTTCCAATATCCATTCCGTCTAGCCAGCTAAGAGAGACTGCATCAGTCTCGATTCTCCTGATTTCCAACTTAAGTCACGGTCCAACATCCTGATAGCATCCAACAAGCCAACCAAATGCCTCGTGCGGAGCGGGGCATTACATAATATACCACTCAAAAAAAAGTTTCGTCCTCGAAACTTAAGGGTACAACTCATCTAACTAATTCACTTAGTCACAACAAGTTACTCATTCAGCTTCAATTCAATATTCATTTCAGCACACTCGCTCATCTCAAAATAGCTATCCAACTGTACTACTTTAATCCATCAATAATTCAATCTGTCTTTCTCTTTTTCAATTACTTGCAACTTTTCATTGATTCACCAATATCTTTCTTGTATTTCTATCTTGGTCGCAACGTATCACTTCATTTGGATCCATACACATATTTCAGGCGTCCCCAAAACATATGCACTTCAACCAAAGTCTGCGCTAGTGCGATAATTTCTTCCCATAATGTTATCTCAGTCGCAACCATCACTTCGGCTGGATCCATACACATATTTTAGGCGTCCCCAAAACATATGTACTTCAGCCAACTTCTATGTTAGTGCGATTCGATCAGCCACGATATAGCTCTCTTTTTCAAATCCGACTTAGCATCCTTTCAATTGACTTATCACTTTATTCACTTGCCACAATCACTATCTTTCAGGCCACCATCTTAATATCAGGGACAACTTGGTTAAGCTCCCTTCCCAAGCATAATATTTCTAACATTCGATCAAGGGTCTAACTTAGAGCCAATCATATCAAGATTTCACAATGTGCAATCATATTCCTTTCCAATCCAACAATATTTTTCACCGAGGCAATTCATCTTTCTATAAGACACAATCCGACGTCACAAACTATCGATTACCCGAGCCAAGGGTACAATTCTATGCAACAGTCAAGGTTAACTTAGCTACTCGACTATAGGTACACTCAAGTCTTACCTTACGATTGTAATTCCCACTTATGGCCGACATATAATCCTCCAGGGTCAAACATCTCTTAAGGCACAAGTTGAAGCATACATTCCCTTAGGCCAATACTCATTATCACCATCTCTCATTCAATGCCACAAGGTCATCCTATGGGCCTCCAATGGTCACCTATTATTCAGTCAATCTCTAAGGTTAGCTACACTTGACAGCTAAACTTAATCATTCAGGTGACTTCCCTAGAGTGGACGGCTACTAGGGTTATACTAGTTTTCTTATTCTTAGGGCCAACAAGCGACTGACAGTACTAAGGAACTCTACCCAAACCTATGGATATCAACTTAGTCTGTATATCTAATCGCCATTGTCGGCTATGCCAACAATTGGTCTCTAGGGTCAAGTCTATTTATCCAGGGTCTTCCTCAAGGAAATAATTCCCACAGAGGCTCACTCTAGACTTACCCAACGATCGACTAAGATCGATCTATCAACATTACAGTCAATTCCCAACCCGACATATGATACATATCATTCTAATAATCCATCAAGTAAATTTCCAATGATCCACATTTCTATTCAAATTCCTTTGTACCCACACGAACCCATAAGCCAATGCTAACTATTCAAGGATCATCGATTCCGATAGTCTTAACATAATTATGGAATCATACTTATTCGGTCCGTATGACAAGGTCACACCTCTAAGTCATAAGCCAGCAAACTATATCCCAATCCAACAATCACCTATACCGACATTATCCAACACGTTTGTAATTCTCAATCCCATTCATCTCTCAATCATCAAACTATCTTACGGACATTCTTAAATCTCATGCAGTAATGGTCGAGTAGTTCATCCCATTCAATCCGACAATTTATGTATCACCTAACCATCCTCTAGGCAACAAAATATTCAGGGTTGCTACTTGTTACTTCTCTAGTGCAATTCAATTCCTCAACATACATGCACATATGAAATGACTATCCTTTGGTGATCAAGATGGATTAACATCTATTACACCATAGGGTCAAGGCACAGATCTCTAATATTCCTTTGGTTCACCGACAATATTTTCAAAACTTTCAGCTAGCAACCAACTTTGTATTAGCCACAATTGATTTACATCCAACCAATCGAAGTCAACATTCAGATTTTCTAAGCCACAACATTCTCGAGCCAAATCCATTTACCCATAGCATAATAACGGTCTTATTGGTCTGAGTCATCACTCGACTAAATAATTTCTAACCAAGCCACCAGTTACAATTTCCGACAATCTCGCTACTCAATATAACGTCACCGTCAAGGGACACTCGAGTCATCTGGCCACAATACATGACTCCCAGCTAAGTCTCGGCACTACCCAGTACCCACAGATAGTCTCCTTGCTATCCTATGGAAAGGGTCAACATACATCTAGTTCTGAGGTGGTAGAGGCAATATACCACTCAGAAATGAAGCCATTCTTAAACAATTACCAACTCAATCTATTCTGGACATTCCTGATCTATAATGATCACAATACTTAACCAACATCTCGGGGTCTCAATATCACAAGGCAACATTCTTAGGGTCTCAAAGCAGTAGCCAGCACGCATGAGTCAATTCACCAATTCTGTTGAACTCATCCATCAATTATTTCATTCCCAATTCTTTCTGCATCACATGCAATTCTCAACTTGTTACAGCATACCCAGCCACTTTTCTATATTCCCACATTTCTAACAGCATTCACAATATAGCATACTATGGCATCGAGTCATTGTTGGGTTATTTGTGTCCAAACCAACAACAATCATTCTTTCAGGGGCATCACAATGTATATAGACTTATTGTATGGAACATCCAGTGAGCAGCCAAGAGGGTCAATGATCTTTCAGACACAACAACATAGGATGATTGTCGAAGAACAACAGCATAATCGCGGAAGCAATCTTTGATTTAATCGCGGAAGCAACGTTGAGTGATCGCGGAAGCAACTTTGGTTAATCGTCGATGCAACTTTGATTTGAAATGAATCAAAGAAGAGACCAAGGACGTAAAGCCGTGCTTTGATACCAATTTGTCACGCCCCAATTCGTAGAGTCATTTATTCACATATTTTATCTCTTGGAATCGATGGTCCTCGCTTGGGCGTGATGCCGTACAAGTCTGGTTTTGCACTTGTACAAGGCAAAGATGGTACATAATCGATTTCTTCAAATAGGAACACATCGCAGCGGCAGGAGCAGATAAATTGAAGTATATGAGGACAATCTTTCACATTGAATAGAAGTTCTTTACTTCTTTATAGCAGCGGAGATAAAAGGACAACTTGAAGCCACACAGAGACATATAGAACTTTATTGTCTTTATTGATAAATGAAGAAAAGTACAAGACTTGTATTGAAGTACAATGTTTACAACAAATCTCACTTTACATTGAAAGCCAACTGAACAATGCTATACAGCTTACATTTGATACTTGGAGACATTGGATTACAACTCGATATACTGACTTGGCTTACAATCTCACTAGTACAACTGATTACAATGTTCCATACATTATGCCCTTTATAAACAGAAGACATCATCTTGTACAAGGAGAGCTTCTGTATGCCCAACAAATCTTCGATGCCGCGGGACCAATCAAGCCAAATCTTCGTGTGTAGAACATTCCAAGCACGAGCACCTGCCCACATAAAACGTGGGTCAGTACATCATCTATGTACTGGCGAGCAGAATCCAACCCACTCGCATAAACCAACATTTAGAGTAATCATTTAAGCAACATTTATTAGAATGATCTTTCTACTTGGGGCCTAGCATCAGTTTACAGTTCTTGAGCAGAAGCATTGAAGTATGTAAACATGTCTTAGCAACATTCATGTGGACATATCATTATAGCATTCTTGGTGTTATCATGCAAAGGCGTCATTAAGGCATCGTTAACATTAACATCTTAAACATGTTAAGACAATTCTCACTTCAAGCATCACTTAGCATGGATGTTATGTTTGAGCACTATTTATAATAAGGCATCTTACTAGCATACTGAACGGAACATGTTAAGTATATTATAGTGTCTCTCATTTTAAAGGCAACAACACAGCATCATTTCATTTAGCATGTTAAGCAGGCAAATTGAACCAATATATACAATATCACAATTATGTGATTCCTTACCGATAGCCGACTTCTCATACCTGCATCAAATGCAGGTTAACCGATATACTTACTCTGCCTGCATAAAACATTCATTAGCATGCATTCCGATTACATGGTCACTGGTGTTGTTAAACCATATGGACTCTTTTTATTTCATTTCATTTCAAGGTAATGCGGTCAGCATAGTAGGTGGCGAGCCTCTATGCCACCCCGCCTTACCCGTGCTTCCATAGCACTCATCATTATTTCCTCCTAGGCCGAATCGGTCCCCAGGGCCCTAGGAACCGTTCGAGGAAATTATTACTCAAACCTTGTATACAAGTTGTCCATGACCATGCGAATGCGTGTCCGACTCGATTGTGAACAAAATCGCATGGTAAAATATATATTAAGGAAAGTAAAGGCAACAGTGCATCATTAGTCATATTCAATGACTTATTCATTTCATCATTACCATCATTTCATTTGGTGATCTCAACGATCCCAGCTTTATTATTTCTCATTCATTGCTTCATTGCAACGTATCTCATATCATTTCTTTCTTAAGAGGAACGTAACACTCATTCATTTCATAGGGACATTTATTCATTCATTCATTTCTTATAAGGGACAGGCAGCATTTCATTCTCTTGCAACAGATATACAGAGAGTACATGATTCTAGTATTTCATTCAGTTTATTGGGTCGATAGCATAGCCAGTTCATTTCTTATTCAATCATTCATAAGGCATCCCATTATTCAAGTGTCTACTTGTTCCAGCAGCATTAAGCATAAGGGGCAATGTTATCAATTCATTCTCAGGCCTCAAATCACATTAGCAGTTCAATGTGTTGTACATTTCAATAATTCTCAACATATGCATCTCTATTAATCAGCAACTAAAACATGGGACATTTAGGGACATTTCATAGCATTTCAGTACTTCATTTATTAAGCATGAAGGAGTAAAGAGGAGGAAGGACAGTTCCACTCACCCATAATTCCACTAAGCGTAGCTCCACCAGCGAGCCACGTTCCAATATCCATTCCGTCTAGCCAGCTAAGAGAGACTGCATCAGTCTCGATTCTCCTGATTTCCAACTTAAGTCACGGTCCAACATCCTGATAGCATCCAACAAGCCAACCAAATGCCTTGTGCGGAGCGGGGCATTACAGTATGTGTTGCAAACATGTTCCTTTTTATATTGTTACTTATTAAAAATATATATATATGTATTTTTTATTGATTAATTTGAATAACATTATAATTGAAATGGTATAGGGAGATAAAGAAAATGAAGTTCCTTTGGATATGATTGAATTATACAGGGAAACCCACAAAAGTAGTAAAGGCTGGACATCCGATATTGCACAAGCTAATTATGTAAGTATCTTTAAAATTTGCCTAATTTATCCAATTGTTTGTGTTTGTTGAAAAACATATATTATTGATAGCATGTTTCTGTTTAAATATAGGAGAAGATGATTGAGCTCAAATGTCAACCTACTTCGGATGACAGAATGCTGATCCCAGATGAGATATATGACATAGTGCTAGGAACAAAGCCTGGATATGTTCGTGGTGTTGGGCATGGTGTGGTTTGTCCATCATCGAGTCAAAATAGACGATATTCAGAGATGGAAGACTCTAAAAGAAGAGCTGAAGAAGCTATGAGAAAAGCTGAAGAATTAATACGAGAGCTAGAGGCTACAAAATAAGAGCTTGGGAGCACAAAATAGGAGGGTGCAAAATAAGATGGATGAACTAGTGGTTGAGCAAGGCAATATGCGAACAATGTTTGAGACTTTCATGTCACGTTTTGGGAAAACACAACTTTAAGCTCTGGTAAGTTTTTGTTACCTTTGTTTATGTTTCCTTCGCTACAGTTTCCACTAAATCATCACTACCAGATTATTTGCATATTGTTTTTGAATTAACGCAAAATCATAGACAATTGTACTCATTGTCGTCTTGTTTTGTCTTTTTCCCTCTTCTAATTGATATTTTTGGCCAAAATATAGAACAAAGACCCTCATAGGGTCAACTTTAGCGCATGGCAGAGATACATACTTCAGTAGTTGGAAAACCAGAGAACCAGGTTTCTCATGAAGCTTAAAACAACACTCACTAAGTTCTCTGACATAATCACAAACTTCAAACCGAAATATAACCTCAGAGTGGAAACTTAACTGCTGTGTTACTGCTAGAGTGAACATATCAGAAGGGAACCAATTAGTTATTGCCAGAACATGACCGTGATTTATGTTGATCCCAGGGAAAAAGATCTTGTTTATATAATAATGCCTTGTTTGTATAATAGCATCACTTCCATTTGAGAAGCATAAGTGCTAACTTGTTATTCTGATTTGCTGATTGCGGATCTTCCATACCAACTAATTAAGCTAGATCCTAACTTACATAGGGTCTGGGGAGGATATCGCTAAGTGCTTGCATCTTGGAGATGTGGGCTTGAGTCACGGAAATAACGTCTTTGTATATTTAAGGTTAGACTACATATATCTTGACCCTGTATTTAGCAGGTGTCTCGTGGCACTGTGATGTCCTTTTCTACACAAATGACAAAACTAAGCATGTACTTTTGAAAGGAAAAAAATGGTCTTTATTTTTTAAATAGGTCACAAGGGTCCAAGTTTCCTCTCTCGACATTATCCAAGGAAGTAGTTATGTTAATAGCTGTACCAGTTGTGTATTCAGACCATCATCAATTCCAACCATACTCAATAAATCAAAACCATAATAATTTGTGCATCACAATTCAGAGCCAACTCTCTCAATGTACTCTGATAGGCCATTTCTCATATATAGTGTTCCTTGTGGATACTAATTCTTATGCCACAAGAATTTTAGAACATTTCCTACTATAATGGACAACTTGATATTATAAAAAAAAAAATTTGGCATGTGTATTATATTAGTGGGCCAATGTTGTCATGTCCCAAAACCAGAATACTGGCAAGTAGGGATGGACCAGACCAGCTACGTATTCCAAAGTATTCATGTACCCCGAAATAACATATAAGCTGTATAGACATGGGAGTTACTACTATAATCCAACAATCATTCCTAGGTCAAACAATCCTAGGTATCTCAATCATAGAAAAATATGCAAAGTACAAGAAGTATGATCATCAGACATAAAATAGTAAAGCGTCCCAAACTTTATATACATGGATGATCATGAAGCTAGTAATATAAAATGAAGAACTAGCAAGAGTAATAGTTATACATGTTAAGCTCTAGCTATAGCCTAGAATACACAAATCATGTTTAGGCACGTAGGCTAAATATCAAGATCCAAAATACAAGCTAAACACGTGCTCAGAGGATAAACGCCACAAAAGAATAATATACATAACAAGTGGGAGAATGATACAGGAAAATCCATCAAGGTACGTACTCTGGTGCTCCGGGTAGTCACCGTCGAGTAGATGGCACGGAAGATCCTCTGGGCTCCTCTATCAGATCTGGCCAAACAAAACCAGTGGGGTCAGACCCCCAATAACAAGTACCACAAAGAAAGTCAAACTATAAACTAAAACCAGCAATAACTAACACAACAATGGATAGATACAGAAATAAGCAAATACAAATTGAGACTCGTGCACTACCAATGCACTCATCTCAAGAATAGAAAAGACAATAAGCAAAATAACATGGAGCATATAGTAAATAGTATGTACCATAATGTAAACTGTGGACATGTGAATTAAACGGAAGCATGTGAACATGTGACATAAACTGAACAATATAAGAGAAATGGTATATGTGAGCATGTAAAATAACTGAAATATGTGAGTATGATAGATAACTGGGACATATGAGCGTATTAGATAACTGGAACATGTGAGTATGTAAGATAAATAGAACATGTGAGTATGTGAGATAACTGTGACATGTGATTATGTAAGAACTATATAGAACGATAAATGATAAGATAACTTATGAACTATTCGGGAACCCAAGTTACAACCCGTAAACCAAACAATGATCCGGGTTGTAACTCTTCTCCTGAACAGAACTTAGTCTCTAATCATTTATCGGCAAAAGTAAAGCATAAACAATGATGTATTGAAATAAACAAATCCGGACAATGCCTAGACAAAACTAGACTAGACTGGACTCCATACAACATTCACAGCCAAGCAATGAGTACGGCTTTATACATTAGCTAACTAGGGTTATCACAATCCTAATTACTAACAAGATGCAGTTGAGATATTTTTCGAAGTCATAAGCCATGCAGACTATCCAGGTTATCCAGGCGAGATTACAAGAGTTATCAAGAATTATCAAGAATTATTAGGTAACTTAGAGTGCAACACATAACAGTGTGTTGGAAATACGCCATACTCGTCGACAGTCTACAAGTCCACTGGTGTGGCCAGGATAACGGGATCGCCTGTAACTGAAAAATTTCTCTATATGAACTACTTGATCAATCTAGTCGTTTAACCTAGTCAGATTTATTATGAATTCCTGACCGTGGTAACCAGGAATTCATGTCCTAGACATGATACAAAACGAGACAGGTAGCTTGTACAATCATAATCAGGAAAATCAACCACGGTGTCCAGACAAGAGTTACACTTAACAAGTCAGGACTGGCTGTTGCAACAACAATTAAGATTTCACATGTCTTGTTGGGTTAACTTGTCATGTCAAGAGTACTGGTTAGGAGTGCACCTCGATAGGCTATTATCGTGTAAGCAAGGAAAGACATGTACAAGAGTGCACCACGACGGATCACTATCTAGTAAGCAAAGAAGGCATGTAACATGGGTGCGCCACGACGGGCCACTATCTAGTAATCAAAGAAGATATGTAACATGAGTGCGCCACAACGGACCACTATATAGTAAGCAAAGAAGACATGTAACAAGAGTGCGCCACGACGAACCACAATAAAGAAATTCTAGACATGGCATAGACTGCAAAGTACAATAAATCTGGGAAAGCATGACAATACATTGCATAGCATATAAGAAAGAATCGAAAGGAAAGCCATATCATGGCATGTGAGAAGGAATAAATAAAAGTAACTACATGACATAGAATAATAATTGAACATGTGCTAGTGTCAAGTATATATAGGGTGTACAATTATTATCTAACTATACCAGATCATCAAGATGAGATCATGTTGTCATGTTCAAGTCGAGTTTAATATTAACAAGTTATCAAGTTGGGTCATCGCATTTTAGGTCAAATATAGAAAACATACAAAGAAGATCAAAAACTGTGATTGAAACTATCAGTCGCATAAGAACTCCAATTAAGGTAAAACAAGAAGATTCTTGAAGCCAAGACCAAGATCTACAACTTTATGATTTAAGTTTTACAAAATTTTAGCTACAAAATAGCTTAAACATACAAAATTCGCCAAGCGCAGAAAAGTGTCCAGGAGGCCTACGCGCAGAGTAGTGCACAGAAGCGCAGGTATTGTGCAGGAGGCCTGCGCACAGAGTAGTGTACAGAAGCGCAGGTAGTACGCAGGAGGCCTGTGCGCAGAGTAGTGCACAGAAGTGCATGTAGTGCACAGGAAGCACAACTTGCACTTTTGAAGTACACAAAAGCGCAGGAAGCATAGCTTACGCTTTTGAAGAGAACAAAAGCACATGTTAGTGCAGGAAGCACAGGTTGCACTTTTGAAGAGCAAAAAAGTGCAGGTTGGTGCATGAGGTCTGTTCATCTTCCCCAAAATCAACACCGAAGTGCATAGGGAACCCATGAACTCAAAATAACATAACTTCTTCAAAATAAGTCAAAATCAAGCGATTCAAAAGTCAAAATTGGATAGAACAAATTTCCCCACAACATAGGACCATAAGATTTCAAAAATAACAAACTTTTAGAGATCCAAACCAAAAAAAAGAGAAAAGTCATAAAACTTAGATCTACAAAAATATAGCTATCAAAACCAAAAATTTCAAGTTCTAAAGATGCTTAGAATCATGCAAGGAAGAGAATAGAATAATCAAAATGACAACAAAATAATATTGTTCAAGATTTGGCAAGATGTACTTTCCTAGTTTAAGCTCCAAGCCTAATCTTCCACTCTACCTCCAAGAGGGGTATGAAACCACACTCTAGGCCTCAAGGCCAACCTCTTGACAAGCTCCAAGGGGAGAGAAGAGAATAAAAAATGAAGAGTGAAGAGAATGTAAAGAGGGAGGAGAGAGAAAGTAAAAGGGTATATATAGAAGGGGGATTAATCATGACCGTTGGATGGTGATCCATTGAAGATCTAAGTCAATCATGGCCATCCAAAGAAAACCAAGTATCTATTGGATAATATGATGCATCTATACTATTCACGAAAATATCTAAATACTATTCATCAAAATATCTAAAATCAGAAATATCTAAACTGTGGAAAATATGTTCGGGCAGTATGCCGTCGGTATACACTGGTATACTGAAAATATGCCGGTCAAGGAGAAAATCTATAAGTTAGAATTTTTTTAAAATGTTTCGAAAACCAAGAAAATATTAAATACAGTACAAAATACGTATCAATATATAAATACCGATACTGTGAGACGTGTCTCACAACTCTCCCATCTTTAAAAAAATTCTGTCATCGAAATTTCCTAAAGCTAGTCAAGCATAATAACCAAAACAAAAGCTCAAAAAAATACAACTATCTCAATAAAACAAAGCATGACATATAAGTAAATGAAGGCAACAGTAATTTAAATAAATGCGTAAGCAATAACACAAGCTCAATCAAGAAGGACTGGAGACATATGAACAAATATTTCTCCTGAGTCAGTTGAGTAGGGACCCGCCCTCGTTGGCCTACGCTGACTCCCAAAATTGATAGGGGTCAAGTCTCAAAGTAAGTTGGTACCAATGACTTAGTCTAAGATATGACTCTACCTTGGACGTATCTTCGTAGTCGTGACACGTGATAGATATAATGTATCTCAAGATACGAAGACAGAAGAGTGGGACGAGAAACTCTCATTCACTCACCAAATAAGTCAAGCCGACCGTTGTACCCTGATATCGGTAGAATACAAGGTCGCCGACAAGAACCCAAGATATACTGCCACTACCTGGCCTGCTACTGAAGGATAAATCAAAAGAGCATAACTGAAAAAGACCATAAAGATGGTACCTGAGACTCCCTAGGTACTACCCTCATGCCAATACTAGAGCTGCCCCTGAGACTGCGCATACAACTGTGCTCTGCGCTGCTTGACTTTCTGAGCTCGCGATGGCGGAAGATACTGTGACAATGGCTAAACTTTTAGTATTGGCCCTAACTGCTCATCTACTGCTGAGGGTGATGACTGAGGAGACTGAAAAGACTGAGGTGGTACATCTAGTGTAGCTGGTCATCCTCGAGATGTCGGACATGGGCAAGTGCTAACTGAATGGTTCTCCTCTCTACAGTAGAAGCATCGCCTATTAGCCGTCCAACAAACTGATCTGAGATGCCCTATCTTGCTACAATAGGTACATGCTTCTTGTTCTGCCTGATACTGCTGGTCTCTCTGCCTCTGAGCCAGATCCTACATATACTACTGAGGCCCCTCCTGCTGGAATGCATGGAACTATGTCGATGAAGGCCTCTGAGCTCGCTTCTATTGAACTGGTGTTGGTACCTCGAACTGGGTAACTGTAGGCTGGAAGGATAAAGATCCAGCTGAACTCCTTCGGGGACAAATCTCTATCATATGGTCTGATAATCCGTATGACAAACATAGAAAGTTGGCCCTTCGACTAGTAAGATGAGTGTGTCCTCCTCTTCCACAGAAGGAACATACGACTAGTAACACCTGATATTGGTATGGAGATTTGTATGCCGGTAGTGGTGAGGGATGTCAAGGTAGAAAGTCTGACATGGGTACATGGTACCTCTTATGACCCTCAGTTCTTGATGTAGTCCTCCTGGTTATATGCTCGTGCTTTCGTATTGCCTCTACAGTAGGTCGGGCTCGATATGCTGACCGACTAGATGACTGGTACTACCAGGCTCCAATCTGTACTCCTTCTGGCTGCAGGTCCTCGGCTTGAAATACCTCTGGTATTCCTTGCCTACTATGCTCTATCAACATCTGAATACTCTGCTGGAGAACGAGATCTCATTGTTGCTGTGACTCCATCATATTCTTTATGATCCTTAGGAATGCATGTACATCGGGATGATCTGATACTACCTCTACTCGGACTGCCGACTATACAGACACAACTCCCTCGAGTCAATCCTGGACTCTTTCCCTGAATGCTGGGACTAATCCTCTATAACTGGCCTAACAGAAGATTGCTGACCTGCCATCGGCAGAACCCAATCAAGATGATCAGAAGGATTAAGAACAATGCCCGTGAAAGTTAAATAACATAAGGACCAAATCGAGGGAACATGAAAGATCAACGATCAAGGAAGATATTATGTCAAAGGATCAGAGATATAGAATAATACGAAGGATATCAATAAAGGATAATTGTGACTGAGATATCTAAATATTAGTAACCCAATATATCTGATAAATCAGACCTGCATGAGCCACCACTAAAACCTATGTCACGCCCTAAAACCAGAATACTGACAAGTAGGGACAGACCATGCCAGCTACGTATTCCAAAGTACTCTAATTTCCCGAAATAACATATAAGTTGTATAGACATGGAAGTTACTACTACAATCCAACAGTCATTCCTAGGTCAAGCAATCCTAGGTATCTCAATTACAGGCAAATATGTAAAGTACAAGAAGTATTATCATTAGACATAAAATAGTAAAGTGTCCCAAACTATATATACATGAATGATCATGAAGCTAGTAATATAAAGTGAAGAACTAGCAAGAGTAATAGTCATACATGATAAGCTCTAGCTATAGTCTAGAATACGTAAATCATGTTTAGGCACGTAAGCTAAATGTCAAGATCCAAAATACGAGCTAAACACGTACTCGGAGGCTAAACGCCGCAAAAAATAATATACATAACTATTGGGAGAATGATATAGAAAAATCCACTAAGGTACACTGGTGCTCTGGGTAGTCACCATCAAGTAGATGGTACGAAAGATCCTCCGGGCTCCTCTATCAAATCTGGCCAAACAAAACCAGTGGGGTCAGACCCCCAATAGCAAATACCATAATGTAAGCAAACTATGAACTAAAACCAGCAATAACTAACATAACAACGGATAGAGACAGAAATAAGCAAATACAAATCGAGACTCCTGTACTACCAATACACTCATCTCGAGAATATAAAAGACAATAAGCAAAGCAACTTAGAGCATAGAGTAAATAGTATGTGACATAATGTAAACTATGGACATGTGAATTAAACAAAAGCATGTGAACATGTGACATAAACTGAATAATGTAAAAGAAATGGTACATGTGAGCATGTAAGATAACTGGAACATGTGAGCATGTTAGATAAATGGGACATATGAGCGTGTTAGATAACTGGAACATGTGAGTATGTAAGATAACTGGGATATGTGAGTATGTAAGAACTATATAGAACGATAAATGATAAGATAACTTAGAAACTATTTGGGAACCCAAGTTACAACCCGTAAATCAAACAAGGACCGGGGTTGTAACCCTTCTCCTGAACAGAACTTAGTCTCTAATCATTTATCGACAAAAGTAAAGCATAAACAATGATGTATTGAAATAAAAAAATTCGGACACTGCTTAGACAAAAGTAGACTAGACTGGACTCCATACAACAATCACGGCCAATCAATGAGTATGGCTTATACATTAGCTAACCAGGGTTATCACAATCCTAATTAGTAACAAGATGCAGTTGAAATATTTTTCGTAGTCACAAGCCCTGCAGACTATTCAGGTTATCTAGGCGAGATAACAAGAGTTATCAAGAATTATCAAGAATTATTAGGTGACTTAGAGTGCAACACATGACAGTGTGCTGGAAATGCGTCCTACTCGTCGACAGGCTACAAGTCCACTGGTATGGCCGGGACAATGGGATCGCTTGTAACTGGGAAATCTCTCTATATAAACTATTTGATCAATTTAGTCATTTAACCTAATCAAATTTATTATGAATTCCTGACCGTGGTAATCAGGAACCCATTTCCTAGACATGATGCAAGACGAGACAGGTAGCTGTACAATCACAATCAGAAAAATCAACTACAGTATCCAGACAAAAGTTACGCTTAACAAGTCAGGATTGGCTGTCGCAACAATAATCAAGATTTCACATGTCATGTTGGATTTACTTGTCATGTCAAGAGTACTGGTTAGGAGTGCGCCTCGACGGACCACTATCATGTAAGCAAGGAAGAACGTGTACAAGAGAACACCATGACGGGTCACTATCTGGTAAGTAAAGAAGACATGTAACATGGGTGTGCCACGATGGGCCACTATCTAGTAAATAAAGAAGACATGTAACAAGAGTGCGCCACGACAGACTACAACAAAGAAATTCTAGACATGGCATAGACTGTAAAGTACAATAAATCTGGAAAGGCATGGCAAAACATAGAATGGCATATAAGAAAGAATCGAAAGGAATGACATATCATGGCATGTGAGAAGGAACAAATAAAAGTAAGTACATGACATAGAATAATAATTGAACATGTGCTAGTATCAAGTGTATATAGGGTGTACAATTATTATCTAACTATACCAGATCATCAAGATGAGATCATGTTGTCATGTTCAAGTCAAGTTCAATATTAACAAGTTATCAAGTTGGGTCGTCGTATTTTAGGTCAAATATAGAAAACATGCAAAGAAGATCAAAAACTGTGATTGAAACTATCAGTCGCATACGAACTCTAATTAAGGTAAAACAAGAAGATTCTTGGAGCCAAGAAAAAGATCTACAACTTTCATGTTTTGAGTTTTACAAAATTCTAGCTACAAAACAACTTAAACAAGCAAAATAGCAAAGCGCAAGAAAATGCGCAGGAGGCCTGCGCGCAGAATAGTGCACAGAAGCGCAGGTAGTGTGCAGGAGGCCTGCACGCAGAGTAGTATACAGAAACACAGGTAGTGTGTAGGAGGCCTGCGCGCAGAGTAGTGCACAGAAGCACAGGTAGTGCGCAGGAAGCACAGCTTGCGCTTTTGAAGTGCACAAAAGCGCAGGAAGCATATCTTGCGCTTTTAAAGGACACAAAAGTGCAGGTTGGTGCAGGAAGCACAGGTTGCACATTTGAAGAGCAAAAAAGTGCAATTTGGTGCAAGAAGTTTGTTCATCTTCCCCAAAATCAGCACCGAAGTGCATAGGGAACCCATGAACTCAAATTGACATAACTTCTTCAAAATAGGTCAAAATCAAGCTGTTCAAAAGCCAAAATTAGATAGAACGAAATTCTCCACAACATAGAACCATACTATTTTAGAAATGACAAACTTTTAGAGATCCAAACCAAGAAAAATAAGAAAAGTGTTAAAACTTAGATCTACAAAAATGTAGCCATCAAAACCAAAACTTTAAGTTCTAAAGAGGCTTAGAATCATGCAAGAAAGAGAATAGAATAATCAAAATGACAACAAAACAATATTATTCAAGATTTGGCAAGATGTACTTGCCTAGGTTAAGCTCCAAGCCTAATCTTCCACTCCACCTCCAAGAGGGGTACGAAACCACACTCTAGGCCTCAAGGCCAAGCTCTTGGAAAGCTCCAAGGGGAGAGAAGAGAATAAAAAATAAAAGGAGAGTGAAGAGAATGAAAATAATGAAAAGAGAGAGGAAAGAGAAAGTGAAAGGGTATATATAGAAGGGGAATTAATCATGACCGTTGGATGGTGATCCATGTGAAGATCTAAGTCAATCATGGCCATCCAAAGAAAACCAAGTATCTATTGGATAATAGAATACATCTACACTATTCACGAAAATATGTAAATACAATTCATCAAAATATCTGAAATCAGAAATATCTAAAATGTGAAAAAAATGTCCGGGCGGTATGGCGTCGGTATACACTGGTATACTGGCAATATGCTGGTCAAGGAGAAAATCTATACGTTAGAATTTTTTTAAAGTGTTATGAAAACAAAAAAATACAAAATACAGTACAAAATATGTATCCATATATAAATACTGATACTGTGAGATGAGTCTCACAAATGTAGTCCTCAACATTGTTTTAGTCATTTATGAAAAGGGATTGGAGACAAAGACTTCAATTAATCACAGCTAACATCACTGTAGATTATTAAATGGTCTTTCTATCTTTTCCACCATATTTTTTATAGTACTTCCTTGAATACAGATGTCTCTCTAATTTTTTTGTAAAATGGGTGACAAATTGTCACTTGTTTATATACACTCCTTTGCACCTATATATGCAAATGAATGTCTATATACAAATATTGTTGTTTATATATTATACACTATTGGATCAATTCTTAACTTATTTCTATTTTTAATGTTTTATCATATAATTTATTGTAGGTTGGCTTGCACGTTCGAGAAAAGACTTTTACAGCAGCAAAGCTCAAGATACCTTAGGTGGTTGGGACAATATTTCAATGTTCTACGGAAGCTACTAAACTTTTGTAATCACAATAGAAACTGAACATTCATTTTTTTTTGTTAGACATGAAATTAGAGAATATTTGTTAATACGCTTTTGTTGAATAGAAACTTGATACAAGTCTTAGAACTTGTCCCTATGCAATGTATCAACTGTATTATCAAAGAATGTGATGGACTTCTTAACTCTATCAAGGAAATGAATTATTCCAAATGTGTTTTACTATTTGTTGCAACAAAATTTATATACCCTTGTATTGGAATTAATGTTAATTGTCAGGTGATGAAAAAGTAACTAGAAGCACTACATATTTTGTTGTAACAAAAAAATTCTAATTTTTGTAATATTTTTTTCATTGAAAATATTCATTTTTCATGATTTTTCTTGGACTTTTGAGACAATGGGGATATTGTTTGTGATAAAAATTTTGTTGCCAATAAAAGTACAATGGAACAAAAAATTTGTTGCAAATAATAATACATGCAACGAAATCATTTTGTTGCCATAAAATATTATAGGCAACAAACTATTTGTTGCAAATAATATTATTTATAACAAAACTTTTTGTTGCAAAAGAACATTATTTACGACGAGAACTATTTTGTTGCTAAGTTTGCAACGAACAAAAAAATCGTTGCAAAAGACCTTTTGATATGCACTTATGGCGACGAATTGGATAACAAAAAAATTTCGTTGCAAATATATTTTTATAACAAATTAATCATCTTTTGCAACAATTTTTTTTGCTATATAAAGTAGAAATTCTTGTAGTGAGCCCGAAGAGTCTCATGCAATGACTCTGACGAAGAATCATCTGATGGCGAAGAACATACCCTAATTGTTAAGAATTTTAGAAAATTCCTAAAGTTTGAAAGATCAAACCGAAGGAAGAAAGACATCTACAAGAGCAACAAAGAAGAGACAATCTGCTTCGGATGTAAGAAGACCGGGTACATAAAGAAGGACTGTCCATTGTCAAAGAAGAGCAGTCCATATGGACAATCAAGATCGAGCGGAAAAGCTACAACCGGTCAAAAGTATGCTTATACAAGCATCAGGCACGAAAGTGAGGTCAGTGAGTCAGAGGAGGAGGACAGACCCAGCAATACTGCAAATGTCTGTATGATTGCTTTCGACAAGGTATCTTCAAACCCTTTGTACGATGATTTTACTTTCGATGAACTAGAAACTGCCTTTAGCGAACTACTTGATGAACACATAAATGTGTTAGACAACTACAAGCAATCTCGTAAGGAGATTAAGGCACACACAACCGAAATAGTTAGACTATCTAATATCATTGAAGATATTAAAGAGACATCTACTACTGGTAACACAGAAAAAATAACTAAGCTTAAAGTAAACTCTCACGAGCTATCCTCACTATTGAGAAGAAAGAAAAAGACTATGTCAAAGTGCAAGAACTTTATAACACAGAGAAGAGAAGACACTTAGTCACTGAGCAAAGGCTCTTAGACATGACTGCCAAATATGAGGAGACTTGTGTGATCTCTAAAAAGTTAGAGATCAAGTTAGGCAAACAGGTCATTTCTGTTACATCGCTTAAGGTTAGTCCTAATGCCAAGCATACATCTCAGAGGACTAAACCAAAAAAGCACGTAAGCAACACGTCACTTATAATCATGCTTTCACTTATAGGTTTCCAAGAAAGACGCCTAATGATGTCAACACAGAAATAAAGAGCACTTTTTCAAAACTCACATGCACATATTGTGGTACACATGGACATATATCACAATATTGTAGAGTTAAAAAGCTTGTTGACAATAACATACTTGGTTGGATTCCTAAAACTAATCATAAAGGACCTTTGAAGAAATGAGTACCAAAGGATTCATCTACCCGTTTTGTAGGTGGAACCTTCAACTCTCTCATGCTAAAAGCAAGTGGATACTCGATAGAGGATGTTCGCGGCATATGACTGGTGATGCATCTTTATTCGCTACATTATCGATAAAGAAAGAAGGATACGTCTCCTTCGATAATAATCTGAGAGGTGATTTTATTAGTAATGACATTGTTGGTATGTCTCCCTATCCAGTAATAAAAGACGTCTATCTAGTTACATAATTGAAACATAACCTATTGAGCATAAGTCATTTGGCAGATAATGGTTATGGTATCAATTTCGTAAAAGACAAATATTTTATATATGATATATCATCTGGTAATCCCATATATGAGGGGATTAGGGAAGACAATATTTATATTTTTTTTAGAAAGTACTAACAATACAGGAAAGTGCCTAGTAGCAAATCAAGATGAAAGTTGGCTATGGCACATGAGGCTAGGACATGCAAATATGGACACTATCTCATGGCTATGCACCAAAAAGTTGGTAAAATAACTCCTAGATATTACATTCAAGGGAGAGATGGTATGTGCTGACTATGAAAAGAACAAAGCAACTAGGTCTTCATTTAAATCCATAAACGCTGTAAGTACTTCTAGACCTTTGCAGTTAATACATATGGATTTATTCGGCCTTAGTAGAGTCGCCAGTATTGATGGTAAACTCTATGCCTTTGTTGTAGTCGATGATTTCTCTCATTATACATGGGTTTTCTTTTTTATCAAACAAAAGTGATGCCATTTTTGAATTTCAAAATTTTTACAAAAAGGTATAAAACAAAAATGGCTTATGATTACTCGAATCTATAGTGATCATGGCGGTGAATTCGTAAATGCCAATTTCAAAAAGTTTTGTGATAATAGTGGATATTACTACGAATTTTTTTGTCCTAGAACTCTTCAACAAAATAATATTGTAGAACGGAAGAACCGTACTCTAAGCGAAATGGCTAGAGTCATGCTGAACCAGTATAATCTTCCAAAGTATTTCTAGAAAGAAGCTGTTAGTACAGCTTGTCATGTTTTGAATAGGGTGTTAATTCGACCTATCTCAAAAACCCCCTTTATTAATTGTGGTTTGGAAGGATTCCAAACATTTCATATTTTAAAGTTTTTGGTTGTCGTTGTTTTATCCTGAACACCAAAGACAACTTGGGTAAGTTCAACTCTAGGGCAGACGAAGGAATATTTTTCGAGCATGCTGCCAAGAGTAAGGGATATAGAATTTTTAATAAAAGATCTATGATTGTTGAAGAATCCATTATAGTTACTTTTGATGAGCTCAATAGTCACAGATCTAGCGACAATGAGGACGAAGATGTACAAAGCAAAAGCAAGGCAACTGAAGAAACTTTTACCAACGAAGACTATCTGGAAAGATTACCGAAAAGAATGAAGTTCATGCCAACAATCAGTACTACACAAAGATTCTCATTTACTGTGACAACACTAGCACAATTAACTTGACTAAGAACCCTGTTTGTTACTCACGCACAATGCACATAGAAATACGTTAATACTTTTTATGTGATCACCAACAACATGGGGATACTTG
This sequence comes from Iris pallida, assembly GCA_029216955.1. Lineage (NCBI taxonomy): Eukaryota > Viridiplantae > Streptophyta > Magnoliopsida > Asparagales > Iridaceae > Iris > Iris pallida. Next base: position 33,225,115 of record JANAVB010031617.1, read on the forward strand.
CTTAGAGTTTATTAACACAGATCATCAATTAGCAGATATTTACATAAAACTACTAGCTGAAGACCGTTTCAATTATCTACATCGTGAGTTAGGCATTCTTGAATTTTCAGATTCATAATGTGTTATGACTAATAAGGTTACTTAGAACTTGATATTTCGAGATTTATAAATTAAAGTTATTTTGGGTACAAGCCGAAAGAGCCCTTTGTCATACAGGCGTAAATAGCCTGAAGCGATACGATATACTATTCATTAGACTACTGCTAGAATTTGGTCCCTACATCTTACCTAAAGTAATAGATTTTTGTTAAATTAAAGGGTTAAAAGTTATTAAGTACGTTTATCATTCGTTACACATAAAATGAATGTGAATTCAAGTTGGTCGAACTCGGACAGAAGCATTTCAGCAGGCCCTATTTTCTATGCTCTCTTCATCTTCCTCAAAGTTTCAGCCGACCGAGAGCTTCCAACCCAAACCTTAGTTTTTGATAACCAACTTCCAAGGCTCAAATATTCATCTATTTGGATCTACTGGGTCTAGAAAAGGTTTCTCCACTCATTTTCTCTCTCAATTTGAGGTATAACTCTCCCATTTTTCATTTCAATTTCAATGGCACCCAAGCTTTTCAAGAGAAAGAAAAGAGATTCCGTCGCTTTATCCTCCACTTCGGAGGACAAACCCGTTAATGTATTTAGTCCCGTTCGTCCTGACAATGAAGAGGACATCGACACCAATTTATTTTTGTCTTTGAAAATTTTGGAGTCTTGGTTTACGCACTTTCGATAGTGGAAAATTTGTGCCAAAAAATCGATCAATTTTACTATCTTATGCATCAACTTTTGAAAATTTAGGACTCCGAGATTACTTTGAAACTTCTAGTAAAATTTATGAAAATGCTGTTCGCGTGTTTTATTACAATTTGCAAGAAAAATGCGACAACATTTTTTCTTGCGTCGCTAGAAAAGAACTTGGTTTAACTCAGCGGATTTGAGTGTGTACTTCCATATGCCTAATAACGGCAAAGCTCTAGTCGAGATAAACAAAATTCAATTTCCTGATGATATGACCCTCAACTCCCTTAAGGTTGGTATGTGTCATCCGGGTCCAGTTCCTTGGTCTCGGATGTATGAAAAGCACCTTAACCAAAACTTTTATGAACTCTACTATATTTTGTATTCTGCTTTGCTCCCTAAGACGAGATCTACTGATGAGGTCACGTTCTTAGAGATGTCAGCCATGTATCATATTTACTTTGGGGTCACGTTTTCTATTCCCAAAACTATTATTGCCAACATTATTAGTTGTCGGAGGGCAAGCCGTAACCTCCTATACCCTATACATCTTGCGGTGATCTTCCAGAGATTTAGAATCAACTTAGACATTTGTCATATTTCTGGTTCACTTTCTGAGCTGACTAGATCTAGGAAGTACCCTCAGCCTCCACTTCCACCAGGTGCTGCTTTACTTCCACATGATCCAGTTGTAGCTTCAGCTGATGCTCCTGCTCTATTCGCTCTAGGCCATTTTGACGGTCAGTTCTACCAAAGGTTCGATGAGTTTGTCACTCTTCAGGGACAATATTATCGGACCTATATCGATGCTGAGTATCGCCACACTTCTCAAGCCCAGGTCTTAAAAAATGGCATAACAGACATTCAGTGGACTATGGCGCATCATCCTACTACACCAGTTCAGATCCTCCATCATCCTGGATTCGACGGACCATAATTTGAGGATCCAAACACTTTCGAATTCTTTGATCCGATTATGGCATATGTTGATCCTCATCCACCTGTTGATCCCGTCGATGATGCTGCTGATATTTGATTTGTCTATTAGCTTAGTGTTTTATGGACTTATCTGATGATGATGATCTTATGTATCTCATGATCCGATCCCAAGATACTGGGTCCAGTCGAATTATGCCCAACCTGCACCGTTGTGAGACGGCGACTTTAAGCTGTATCAATCAATAGTACACCAACACAACATTCTAGACTGCAAAAATGGAAAGCTTTTATTTAAAATATTTGAAATTCAAACCAAGTGTCTAACTGGAAATAAATACACAAGCAGAAGAGTATTAAGTTATTACAACTTATTTTTATTACAACTTCAAAATCAAAGAAAGAGCTAAACAACCAAGTGCAGCTAGAACTCTGGGGCTCCCTGTCCGAGTTCAACTATCTCCTCGAAACCCAAGTCGGGTCCATAGTAAGAACTAAAGGCAAGTTCCTCATCGTCGCAGTCACCTAAAATATTGGTCTCCAGTCAGGAGGGGAGCAAGAACATATATATCCATTCCAGCATTTTTAATAAAATAACTAAAGATGCAAGAAACAGTTTTAGAACATAATTTATCTTTCTAAATAATAATAAAGAGGCAGTGAAGCAATAAATCTCTAAAAATAAAAATAATGCAATCTACAACTAGCAATAGTATTTTGAGTGTGTAGCATCCCGTGGCTGGCTGGGGATGTAGGCAATATATTTTCGTGAACACGGTCCGACTTCATCCCAAGTGAGGTAGGGCTTCAGCTATCCACAATGAGGCAATAAGGGAGCTTTGACCACAGGTGCTAACACTACTTGCCAATCCCAAGTCAATGAGTCAATCAAGCAATTAATTGGATCCGAGCGAGATCCCGTGAGTCAAGTGTCGATACAATATTTCTAAAGATGCAATGTATTTAATTATCAACTATATACAGGTTTGAATAATATGAAACTTGTCTTGGTTCCTGGTGTTGTAGGTGACGATAGGAAAATATTCAAGCTAAGTCCTAGAAATGGACCCTACATTTAGTGAAATATGACTTAGTTACCAATCTAAGGTTTGCTAAAACTCTAATTAATCAACTTCTTAATAATATGACAATCAACTAGACTCGAAATTCACAAAAAATTATTAATGGACAAAAGTTTAATTATAAAATATTTTAGAGAAAACTTTAAATAAGAAAATAGGGAAAATACATTTTTAGTAACAAATAAAACTTGTTATTTAGATGGAATTATCATTAATAGTAATAAGGTGAAAAACTAATATTTGTTTATGAGTATGTAAATAATTAATCAAAACGCACTTTTTAACAAAATACTCGTAATTATCGACTAGAAAATAATCGATCTTTACTTAAAATCATTGATCAATTTAACGTGAAAATTATTATATTTTATCCAAAATAGGTAATAGATAGGTTTTGCTTTAATAATTAAAATTAATATTTTGTCTATATTTACCTATATCAAAATATCCTTTTTTGGTAAAGAAACAATTTTTGGAAACTAAACAATATTTTACCTACGTAAAATTAACCGTAACATATTTAACAAATACTTTTTAAGTCTAGAACATCATGATTATTATGAAAATCATTTATTAATAATCACTTTACTTAACTATTCTACATAAACATTTATTCTAAACAATTATATATATAATCCAACGATTTATAATGGCACAATTATTATTATTAGCAATATAATAATCTAACCGTTATTAATTAGTTAATTAATAAATCCCTTTAATAATCACACACAAATTAAGAAATTAGTTATCCCAAAAATTGGCGGAACTTTATTCTGTCAATTTCGGTCGGACAAAAATAAGGCTTCTCTACAGGAATTAAACACAGAAGGTCCAGGAGGCCTACCGAAAATTTGACGTAGGAGAACCGAAGGTCGGCCTATGGATCGCACAAATGCAACTGGAAATGGAAGCACGCGCGTAGGGGTACGCGAGCGGAACGACACAGAGCATGGGCGCACGCGGGGAGGCACGCAGCCGGGGCTGCGCACGGGAAGGCACACTGGTAGTGTACGGGAGGCATGCTGCAGACACGCTGATGCGCCGGCAAGGTCCGGAGTGAGGCTGGCCGCCAAGGGGGTCCGTGTGGATGCACTGGCGAGTACGGGGAAGCATTGGTGCGCTGGCAGACCGCGGCTGGGCACGGGGTCGATCGGTCGGGCGGTGGCTGGTCGGCAGGCACGTCGGATACATCTCGAGAGAGATTTTGAATTGGGCGGGGCATCGCGGGAAGCGTCGAGGTGCGACCGGATTTGGGAGAGATGGTGTGTGGATAGAGATAAGAAGGGTTTGTGAAGGTGGTGAGAGGTGTGGGAGCTTCTTGGGTTTCTGTGGGAGAGAAAGGGTTTTTTAGGGTTTTGATTTGCACGTAGGGGGAGGTTGCAAATCCGGGAGTGGGGATGCTCATGCGGGGTAGCCAGGTAACTGGGGTAGTAGGTTGAACGGGTAGGGAGTTAAGTTAAATGGGTTTGGGTTAAAGGATTTGAGTAGAGAGTTGGTTTAATGGGTTTAACCAATTGGTAATGGGCTCTAGTTATGGGCTTGAACTAGCTAAAAGTCAATTAATTTATTATCCTAATAAATACAATCAATAATTAATAAAACTTTATAAAACTAAAATTATTTCCCATATTTTGACTATATATAATAATAATAATAATAATAATAATAATAATAATAATAATTTCTAGTCTAAAATTATAAGCAACCACTTAAATATAGTAAAACCTATTTATTAATTAAAATCCAGGTAGTGGGTTTTACAACCTTCCCTCCTTAGAAAATTTTGTCTTCGAAATTTCTACCGGTAATGAAAAGAGAGATTTTAGAACATAACTAGAACAGATGAGGATACTTCTTCTTCATCTCAGCCTCTCATTCCCAGGTTGACTCGCCTAGAGAGTTGTGACGCCATTCCACTCTGACTAGTGGAATCACTGTGTTGCGCAGCTTCGTTTCTCTGCGAGCCAAGATCCTTACCGGCTGTTCTGGTACTATGAGACTTGGTCCAATTTCCAGCTCTGAGTGATCCAAAATATAACTCGGGTCTGATACGTAGCACCTCAACTGCGATACGTGGAAAACATTATGCACGCCCTCGAGATTGGATGGAAGAGCCACTCTGTATGATACCTCTCCAACTCCGTTTAACACTTCAAATGGACTAACATACCTGGAACTAAACTTCCCAGCTCTGCCAAATCTGATAGTGCCTCTGGTAGGGGAAATTCTAACAAAGACTTTGTCTTCTGCCTCAAACTCCAGTGTTCGACGCTTACTGTCTGCCCAATACTTTTGGTGGTCCCGAGCAATCCTTCATCTCTTCCTGATCATCTTTATTTTCTCCGTAGCATCTGTAACCATCTCTGGTTCCAGCATAACTTGATCTCCTATGTCGGCCACGCTAGTAGAGTACGGCAACGACGTCCATACAATGCTCTAAATGGTGTCATGAGGATGCTGTCCTGGTAGCTATTGTCATATGAGAACTCGACCAAGTGTAAATGATCTTCTCAAGATCCTCCAAACTGTAAAACACGTGATGTCAGCATGTCCTCAAGCGTCGGAATAGTCCTTTCAGATTGCCCTCGATCTGTGGATGGTATACGGTACTGAACTTTGGCTGAGTACCCAAGCTTTCATGCAGACTCTTCTAGTAGTGTGAGATGAACCGGCTATCTCTGTCAGAGATGATGCTGATTGGAACTCCGTGAAGCTTGTAGATAATTCGCATGTAAAGAGCTGCTAACTTCTAGGTGGATAGACCAACCTTGAAGGGAATAAAGTGGGCAGACTTGGTCAGTCTATCTACAATTACCAAGATTGCATCCTTCCCTTCTTGGGATCTAGGCAATCCCCTTATGAAATCCATAGTGATATGCTCCAATTTCCACTCCAGAATGGGAAGCAGTTGTAGCAATACTGCTAGCCTCTGACGGTCCGCCTTCACCTGCTGGCAGATCAAGCACTTGGAGACGAATTCTGCCATGTCTCTTTTCATTCCAAGATATCATACATGTACTTTCATGTCTTTGTACATTTTGTTTGCTCTTGGATAAATGGAATGCTGCGACTGGTGGCTCCTACATCAGTTCATTCTTCAATTCACTAGTCGGTACACAAAGCCTCGTGCCATGTCTCAATGCTCCATCTTCAGCTATTAAAAACCCTCAAGTGTTCCGGCTAACACTCGGTGTGAGGATCTTGATTTTTTTGAAATTATTTTTATTTATTTTATACGATTTCTATTCATTAGATTATATTTTTAGATTTAATTAAATTATAGATGTACTTTTTCGTGTCTTTGATTTTTGGAGCACAAGACATGCCCATCTCTTGAAACGTCCTTCATGAGTTTTGAAGTCGACAAGTCCACCTTCAAATTGATATATCAAGTTCCATCCAGACTAGTTCTCTAACATTCTTTTGACTTCGCGCAACTTCGGGTCAACTTTAGGCCAATTGACCGTTTATCGTAATTCTAGACCTAACTTCCAATATGAGTTCTGAACTCGACATCGATCAAAACCATTTGAAACAATATATGGTTTTGACCCATTTTGATTCTATGACACACATACCAAGGGTGTGCCACTCAATCGAGTCCCCATGTGCTATTTATTTGCGAATGGCACAAGAGACTTATTGGTTGACTTTTCAAGTTCGATTTCACTCGAAATTATATTGGACCCTAACCTGGCCAATCCCACTTGGTAGAGCCATGTTAGGTTGCCATGACTTAGTAAAAATTATTTTGAATTTATTTTGGGCCAGTAGATTTATATACAATTTTGTATATATATGATTATATTTATAATAGCCTGACATGCTATATAAATATGGCCTTAAGCATTGTTAAATTTTGAGATGCATAACGACTAGAAATTTTGGCTCGGTTAGTGTAGTTGTGTGCTTTGACTAGTATATTAACCATGCTAGGGAAAGTCGAGCTATAGCAGTGTCCATACTAGGAAAAATCCATCAAAGTTGTGACTTGGCCCCTATAAATGACTTAAATAGTTATTATTGAGATTATGACTTTAGGAGACCCGATTGTGCCAAACTAGTCCGGTCTTGACCCGAACCAAATCCAGACCCAGGTAGACATATAGTGCGTCCAGAGACGTTCAAGTAGGTATATATTTATTGTATACATATATATTTCGTATTTTATTTGTATTGATATAACAATTTATTTTAAGAATAATTGTTATATACATAATATCAATGCTATTTTATACTAAATGGATGCCATTATGGAAAACTCTTCCTGAAATATTATTGTATTCCTATTATTTTCTAATTAGGGTGTATTTGTAACTTGAGTATATATATATATATATATATATATATATATATATATATATATATATATATATATATATATATATATATATATATATATATATATATATATACCTGAATAAGTACTTTATTATTATTTGCAATTTTAGTATAAGTTAAAAATATATATCAATAGGATTTTTGTTATAATAATATATATATATATATGACAAAAGTCCCAATAAAATATATCGTGTGCATGCATTGTATATATATATGTTAATGGTAATTTTTAAACATGATTGTATATTATATATACATATACACTCATAATATATATATATATATATATATATATATATATATATTATATATATATATATATATATATATATATATATATATATTTTATATATATATATATATATATATATATATATATATATATATATATATATATATATATATATATATATATATATATAACTATAGAAAAAAAAAAATATATATATATATATAACTATAGAAAAAAAAATATATGTATATACATATATAATATATATACATATATTTTATATATATATATATATATATATATATATATATATATATATATATATATATATATATATATATATATATAGGGAAAAAATATATATATATAGGGAATATATAGGGAATATATATATAAATATAAATATATATATATATATATATATATATATATATATATATATATATATATATATATATATGTATATAAATAGACAAAAGAAAAGGAAAAGAAAAAAAATAGCTGACCCACACCCCTACTGTACCCGACCCCCCTTTCATAATTACAACGAAGGGTTATATATATCGAGAGAAAAGGAAGAGGATTGAGGAAACCCTAACTTAATCCCTTGGCCAGGCCATACTAGATGTCGGTGACCCCTTCCCTGCGCGCGCGACACCGCGGTGGCTGTCGGCCCTGCGCAGCTGCGCGGGCAGCACGGTAGCGTGCATCAGAAACAACAGTGATAGTCACCGTAAAGGTACACTTTAAACCCTCAATTTCTCCGTGAGTACTCGACCAAACTTCGATCCATAAAATCCTATAGAGAGCCTATATAACCATCTAAGAACCCATCTAATTACTTCATATTGAATCAAACCATATTCGAATAGAAATTGAGACAAAATTGAGATAAAAACTCGATTTTTCGAGAAACAGGACAGGGACAAAATTTTCCAGCACACAGTTTTGGAAGGCAATTTTTAGCCTATCCAACGACAAGTTCAAAAATCCATGTGAATAGATTTGTACACAACCTGTAGGTGATTAAAACCCTTTTTACAGAAGTTAATTTCGACGACTGTGCGCCGAGAAATCCGTTTCCCCATATTATCGAAAAACTATTTTTAAACGATGGAAATTTTAGAAATATTTACCGATACGACGTGTGTTCCGATAAACTGCGCGACGTGGTCACAACCCATGATCATCAAAATATGTGTATGGATGCTGTCGACGTATGAAATTTGACGGAACTCAATTTCGTTGTGCGTGCGTGATGAAATCGAGATGCATCCGTCGAGATATCCCGTATCGGCCCTTTTGCAAACTAGTCCATAACTTCGTGCACGTTTGTCATCTCGAGACAAAACTTACATCAACAGGACCGTATCATTTTTTTGTCCTGTATGCCAAGTTTGGTCCGATTTTGAGAAGATCGACAGGAACACTATTTTGGCGGGCCCAAGATCCGTTCTAACAGGTGAATTTATGCATGGCCTACCAGAATCTAACTTTTGACATACGATTGGGTTCGTATCTTCAAATCAGATCCATAGACATATAGTTTGATGACTTTAAAGAGCGTAGATACTGGCACGCTTTTCGGTGCAAAGCAGATCCATTGGCGGACGTCGTTTTGACCCAAAATTATAATTGTTTTTGTGTCCAAAATTAGACATTTGGGTTGGCATACGTAGACATTTCTTTTATACTAAACAAATTGGTGATGTTTGCTCAGCATCTAGAGATTGTTGCGTGAGTTTGATTTTGTGTGGCACACTGAGTGGTTGGTATTATCGATTTCACCAGCAAAGGACCCAGGCGAGGTTGTTTGTTTTCGATATTTTTAATTACTATAGTTCGTTGTTAGCTGTTTAATATTTGATTCTCGATATACACGTCACATTAATTCCATATCATGTATTTTTTTATATTTTACCATGCTTCTTACTTGTCGTGTCGGAAAGGGGAAGTTTCAAGTAGATGTGTGATCTGACCGTATACCTTATTTTAATTCATGCAAGTAGACCTCATAGACATTATTTTATTTCCTGCAAGTAGACCTCGTAGACATTGTTTATTTTTATGCAAATAGACCTCATAGACCTTGTTTATTTTTTTGCAAGTAGACCTCGTAGACATTGTTTATTTTTACACAAGTAGACCTCGTAGACCTTATTTATTTTATTGTAATGTAGACCTCGTAGACCATGCGGTGTAGTACCCCAGACCAATCACACATCGAAATGAGTACTTCAACACACTTAGATAGCTATGTTCCTTGTTTCACTCTTTTATATATTTTATACATTTTCCCGTCTCAATTTTCTTGTATTACCATGTTATAGTAGTTTCTCTCATCATGTATTTTATGTCTAACCTCTGTTTTATAGTTGTTAACATATATTAGAACTGCACTCAATGAATTGTACTCGTTCCATTCCTGACTGGAAACTAACATTTTTCAGGTTAGCCATGACTACTCTTAGCATTAAGAAGACGGGTGTACTTGCAGGCCAAAACCTAGAGATTAGTTAAATAAATGTGTTGTAGTCATTTTGAATATTTGTAAGAGTTTTTATTTTCTTCAAATGTAAAACTTGTGAATATTGTAAGTTCATTTTAGTTATTATGAATGAGCAAAAAATTATTATTGTATGTGATTTTGAACATCATGACCTTGACAGCGTTCTACTGCCGACACTACGGCGTAGGCTGGCTTGGACACACACTCGTATCCCAAAAAGTGGGTACGGGTCATGACAAGTTTTTGTGGTGGCCCATGCAGGTCAATTTTGCAAATTGTGCGAACTCGTGATAGTACTTAAGTTACTCGTACTATTGTGAGCCCACGACTAGGAAATGCTCATTCATAAGTTAGGTTAATTTGATATTAGGAGAATGGTTATGACTAGAAAAACCCTATTCAAATTGATTGTTGTGTAGTTAACGTTACTATGTAGGTCGTGTGATTTAGCCAATAACTTATTAAATTCTAAAACCCTATTAGGTAATTTAGGGAATTTTCCTAGAGTAATATACCATTGTATTTGATATGATGAAACGATCTAAGGTGGGTAGACCAGTCGCTTAAAAACTAGGCCTTCCTATGACTATAACCCTAATCTTGATCACCTGTTCAAATTTTATTTTGCCCTCCTTAAACATTATCATCATATCCAAATTATTATTTATTTTCCCCTTTTGCCATAAGGAACTATTTTTGAAATAATTTCTGTTTCAATCACCCATATGTTAAGCTCTAATTAGTTTCGATAAGGATTAAATTTTTTTTATCTTCAGTCCTTTCTTCCTAATAAATGTATTGTCTTCCAAAATTGATACTTTCACCTAAATGACAGATACTTACTTTTTCTAATAATGATCCGCTAGTTGAATATCTAAAACCTCCTTTGAGATTACTAAGGATATAGTTGGAATAATATTGATGACTTACGATGGCAAGACAACAGTGCACTGTTGCCAATTATCCGAGTTATGGAGACTGCGGGGTTCACTGCAGCCAGCAGCGCAATGGCCAGACACGACCCCCGAAAGTTGAAATTATTTCAAGTAAACGTAGGTTAACGATTATTGTTAAAACTATGTCTTAGTTGTCCCCTTTCGATCTTATTTATCCTTATATCAATATGGGATATAGTTAATAAAAATATTCGATATCATATTTGAGTCACGAAATCAAGAGTTTACTACAGCCAGGTGTACACTGGCGATGCATAAATTTTTAGTAAAGTGAATTCAGACATGATTACAGTTTTCGAATACTATAGAGGGTAGGAAAATGACCTGTATGACCAATTAATTCAAAGCCAATACTAGTATAAATTCTATAAGTTGGGTAACATGCCTCCCAACCTAGCATCCCATTGTCCTTGTGACCTATTAACGAGATAATTGACTGGCACTAGTAAGTTTACCTAGACTATAGAGTTTAGAGGTCCCTAACCCATTGGTCGACCAAGGCCTTAGACAAAAAGGACAAGTAAGATAACTATAGAGGCACGAACACATGACGAGTCTTAGATTTGGATGAACTTGAACTACTTGTGCCGTCTTTCAATCATAAATCTTGCGTACTTATAAATTTTGGAATACCTTGACTAATGCTGCTATTATAGCCTAGTTTTGTAAGCTTATTCTTTATCGAGCTTGTTCATGACATATGTTTATTGGCGACGCCCACTAATATATTATCTAATCAGAATCAGGGTATTATGGTCTGATCTACCTTAGTACACTTGGTTCGCTCTTCATATGATTAACCTATGTGGATTAAGATATAGATGTCTCTAGGATCTCATTCGCAGCTGCCTTGACAACTTCCTTTGAATTATTCAATCGCCCTTGGAACCTCGTATTCATATTCGATCCCCTATCCCTTGAACTCTTTATTGTTTTCGCCTTTGCTTAATTCGAAAAAAAATGCTTGTATTTGAGGGAAGGTATACCCAAAATGTCCCCCTCATTTTGCCATACCACTTATGACTATGAAGTTATATATACACAATCATTTTCCATACATCTGAAATCAGAGAAACAATCTTCATGTTTGATTCATATCTACCATACCTCATCATATATTACGTCGTGTGGTATTTTTTATAATCAAGAGTCAATGTACAATATCTCTAATTTTCAATTTTTTAAATCCAAAAATCGTTTCTTAGTTTTCGGAATGAATAGATTATAAGATCTTCTGAAGTTTAGAATTTCTGGAATTATGATTGATTAGGATGAGTTGGTTCCCACTAGGATGATAAATTAGTGCCTCATGAACACCCACTTTCTATTTAAATTTTTTGGTGACTTACCGTGATATTGATATTCAGAGCGTAATACTAGCTGTTACCCTCCAACAAATTGCATATGCAAGACCTAGACGAGTGTAACACTCACTTTTCTAAAATAAGGATAATTTGGAACGTTCATAATTTTGATTATTCAATATTAGGATTTAATCATGTTAATGATTTTTAGTGAATTTTAATTAAATTAATACTATTTAAAATGTTGAATTGTGATTTTGATGGTTAACTAATGCAACCCTAGAATTGCTAAGCCTAGAGACTAACCATGATCATGGGAGCCTAGTCATGTGATTAGAATTATAAATTACCACTTTTTAGCCTAAGGGTATTTTGGTCATTTTTGACTTTTAATGAAAATAAATTTTGATTAATTAATTATGTGCTAATCTATTTGTTAAGCCTTAACCTAGAAGTTGCCCTAACCTGGATATTAGTCAGGCGCCTAGATATTAGATTAGAAGCTTCCATCATGACAAGGTTAGGAATATCTAGATATTATTGTAGTAGGATATTTCCCTTAAGATATTTGCAGAAAGAAAGCCTTAGGATTAAATTGAACCATTGATTGGAATTGAATTATGTGGAGAAGCTTTAGCCACCCATCTACATCTAAACCTAACTCTAATTTCTATTTGTGGCCGGCCCTAGGAGTATCCTGCCTATAAGTATCCTCATATGTTTGTTCTTGCCTCTTTTAACACCTACAAGGAAACCCTAACTAGTTCTTCCCCAATTTCTCTCTTTTAATTCAAATTAATCCCAAATTGAGTCAAATCAATTGCGTTATCATCCCCAAAAGTAGAGGAGGCTAGTGGAGGCTTGCTAGCAAGGATTTGAAGAACATTTGGCCATAGCTTGTGGAGGGAACAACTCACTTAGCTAAGAGCCTTTTTATTGAGTTGAACTCTCAATAGGTAAAACACTACAAACCCTAATGAATTCCTGATTTCTTTCTATTGTTGCATCCATCTAGGTGTCCCCTAGCTGTAGAGTGAGTTTGGTAGGATCTCATGTCCATTTAGTATGCGTATCGGACACGTATCGGTGTTTTTAAATAGGTGTTTGATGAAATGCCTAAACCAATCATTGTTCACCATTTTGAAACTATTTTCATGAATATGTAACCCTATATATGGGAATTAATTTTGCATTTGACTGAGTTGATTGTGGTGAGCATTTCGTGTCCAAATTGGACACGAACATGCCTGCTAGACACGTGTAACGCCCCAGTCCTAAAATACTTGGGACTAGATACGTATCATGCCAGCTGTATACATACGAGTAAATGAAAGGCTCGTATGTATAGATAAGCTGTAAAATGTTGAAAGCCATGCTCAAACTAAATCTCATCCACAAATATAAAGTTTTAATGATATAATCAAATAGTCATTTGTACAAACGTTGGACGGAGACATATCCACTACCAATAAGTTTAAATAAGAAAGAAATATACAAATAACTAATTTGGTCGAGCAAAGCAAATGACGAGTCCAAGAGCAATCCTCACGGAGGAAGGAAGACATGGCCTTAGCTAGAGCACCTGCAAGAAATCATGAAACACACACCTGGAGAGATCACGAGGTCCTCAGAGGGACGTAACAAGATACAGGAAGAACATGCCATTATAACTACAAATGTAAATACCATAAACTACAACACAACTGGATCCCTAACCATCTATGTGATATGCACTTTGAGGACAACGTTCTACGTAGGGGCTATAGGATCAGCAAAATAAATAAAGAGTGGCAGTAGGTAGTGCTCATTCGAGTCACTATCGGCCATGGGCAGTAAGTAGCGCTCATCTGAGTCGCTATCGACCCCGGGGCAGAAGGTAGCGCTCATAAGAGTCACTATCGGCCCACAAATGTGCAAAAAGTAAATGTAGCCCCTACGCTAGTAGCTATCCCGTCCCCCCCCAAATGATACTATACATGCATCGTAACCACGACACACGAACACATGTCGCTTCCACAATACTATTTTTATACCAAATAACTGTCAAGTCTTCTAACATGCATCTATTGACAGTTATTCCTATACATGCGCACGGGTGATCGGCCAACACGCAAGTGACCACTAAATGATACTCATAACTCACACACAACTCGTGATACAATCGTGACAAAGTCAATAACATGCACCCTATTGACGGAAGTCTTTTAACTCTAGGTCCACAAGTAAGAAGAAAAGTAAATAACTAAAAATAAAAGTACAAAAAATAATAATAGAATAATAAGATGCAACTAAATGTAAGCAATAAATATGGCAAGGTTTCTTGCCTGGTGTGTCGCCTGGTATGATGCGATGATCTGACAAGTCCAGTTTGTCTAATAGCCATGTTTGTGGTGCAAGGGTCCGAATTTGCCGAGAAATAGAAAGGTGCGGTCAGTCATAATCAAGATGATATTTGAGGAGAATTTGAGGAGGTAGATACATATATTAATTTTTAGAAAAATTTCCTACTACTTTAAAAATATGTTTTCCTTAGTCAAAAGGATTTGTAGGAAAAATACTTTGAACTATATTTACTAGTAGGAGAAATTTTTAGGTAAATATTATAAAATATAAAAATAAGACATAATAATCAAAATAATAATTATAATAATATAACTTCTAAAAATTAATAAAATGATAATAATTGATATAAAAATACTTGGAACTATCTACCTTATATATTGTATAGAAAATTAATAATAATCATAATAATAAGTAAACTAATAAAATAATATTAATAATATTCTGCTTTGTACTGATAACAAAAATCAGTATGATAATAATAATAATAATAATATAACTATTCAATACTATGACATCTATGTGTTGTTCTTTTAAAAGTAAGAAAAAATGAAAAGAAAGGGAGTGGAGAGAGAAGGAGCAGGGAGAGAAGGGGTGAAGTGGACTTACAAAGGGGGTTTCGGCGGTGGCGAGGGGCGGACCTCCGGCGAGTCTCGGCGAGGTCGGCGCTAAGGAAGTGGGAGAGGGACGCACCAGAGGCCGCCGCCGACTGCGGAGCGCGGTACGACGTGAAGGGTCAGAGGAGCACGGATGCGGCTCACGGCTGCGCGCTCAGCCGTACACGAGTGGAGGCGGGGTCAGCTGCGGAAGATCGAGGCTCGATGGAGATGGAGCCGACGCTTGTGTGCTGCCTGGACGCGGACGGAGCTCGCCGATCGTGGCGAGGAAGAAGACGGACGGGCGATTGTGCCCCGGTGTGAGCGCGGAGGTGGTGGTGTGGGATTCCGGCGTCGGGGTGGCAGCCCGTCCAGCTCGTAAAGGAGGGGCCGGCATCGGAGGAAGCGGGGGAAGGCACCACGGTGGTCTCGCCGGCGGCGGTAAAGGTTAGTTTAGGGCTAGGGTTTTGATTTGATGTTTATTTTAGGGATTTGGTGGCTGACGGGGTTGAGTTGGCCGGTGGCGGTGGACGGGATGATGACGCGGCCACGGTGGTGGTATTGTTAACAGTGATGATGGTGGTGGTGTTGGCGGCTGGCTGACAGGATCAGTAGGCGAACAGGGAGAGGCTCGGCTGTCCAGGGAGGAGCATGCTGTCTCGGGTGATGGTGGCCGCAAAGTTGTGGGCAGAGGCGGGGATTAGGATTAGATTCATGTCGAGGGTGTCCGACACAGCAGGATGGAGGTCCGGAATTGTCGAACTCGGGTGGAGGAATATTGTATTTGAAATAGGACAATATATTGGATGGGAAAATGCATGGACACGGACACGATGCACCTGGCTGTAGAGTTAGCTTGGTAGAATTTCCATGGAAAAGAAACAATGGAGGCTCTCCTTATATAGGAGGTGGAAGTTCCTAACTGGATAAAGAGTAGGAAGTTTTAAACTCCCACAAGATATATCGTATATAGATTTAAATCGATTTCAAATTATAAATTCTAATTTAATCAAATTTAAATCATATCTTTAGTTTATATCTGTTTTAAATAGAGATTACTAAGATATCCAATTTTAAATCAACATAATAATCAAATATTTGATCAAATTATTTCAAAAAAATGTCTTTTATAAATAATATAAAAATAAAAAATTAATTTCGAAAAATAAAAAATACGAATAAATTTCATGTAACTCGTATGTAAATAAAATATTTACATAATCATAGTTTTTCTAACTTACTACTATATTTTAACAAGAAATAAAATAGTATTTTTATAATAATAAATAAAATAATGTTTTGGAATCTCGATGTGACGTCTTTTACAACTTTAAACAAATAAAATATTTATCACATATTATTTTGAAAACCTTATTTCTTCTATACAAAAATCTATAATAAAAATGTTTTTCTAAAAATATGTACCTCGCACATATTTGCACTTGACAAGCAAAAATACGAAAAATGTGAACTCGTATACGACGTATAAATACGACAAACAAAATTAACACCAAAAATAAAAATTGTAGTACAAATTTAGGAGGTTTACAACACGGCACAGGGGGGTACTGTGCTCCCCTGCTGCTCGCGGTCCTGTAGGACACGACACGACACCGTTCGACCTAAAATTTTAGGACACGAAGGGGCACTCACTGACGGAGTGATTTCCATGTTTGAGGCAAATCCATCGAGTAGATCGAGAGAAATCTCGATCGTACCGATCTTTGCCTACGCGTAGCCGCACGGGATTCGAGTACTGATACGCTGTTCGTGTCCTTCGTGGACACATTGTGGATGCGTGTCAGGCACTCATGTCCCTAGCCCTATACCTGGCAAACATGTGTGCACAACCACGAGGACACAGGGATACTGTGTCGTGTCCACGAGGCCTTGAACTGGCCGCACGAGGCAGTATCTGAGCATATTTGTACTGTGTGTGTTTAATTCATTTTGGACACTTCGTGTCCACTTGTGTGGACACAAATGCATCCCACTGACACGCTAACATGTGACACACACTCGTGCACTACTAGTTTGTGTTATTAATTAGTTTTTGATTGTGAATTTTGGGTTATTTTGGTATCGGGACAGTAAACTCTGATACTGGGTTATAATTTTGGGATTTTCAGTTTGTTGAATCATTTAAATACATGTTAAATTGTTGAATTTTAACTGAAAAAAACTCGATTTAACCTGAAATCATATGCTAACCTGTTAATGTTACCTGAGATTTCTTTAGGATATGTAACAAAACTGAGTTGGTTGATGTAAGTATACTGAAATTGGTTTTTGTGTTGAAGCTGAAAATAGCTTGAATGATAAGTGAGGTTTTGTTTTGAATTATAAGTTCACTGAGTACATGTGAACCTGAGAATCAATTCGATACATGGATATTGAGTTTTGTTTTTCACATAAATTAAGATTTGGTTTTAGTTATAAACTGAGTTGGGTTTTTGTCTAACATGTGAAAATCTGTGAACTGAGTTTGAAGTATAATAGAGAAAACTGAGAATAGGGATTGAAATTTATATGTTAACTTAGATGAAAACTGAGATTTTATAATGTAAATAAACTGTGAAGTCATGTATATAACTGGGTTGATATGTGGTTTAGTTTGGTAAATGTTCATTCTATATTTGAGTTTATGCCAAGTTCACTTAGTATCAAATGTTATTCTAAACTGAAAATGTATTTCAAACTGAGTTTGTTGTAACTGTGAAAACCTGAGGGACACTATATACTGCTACCTGTCACGACCCGCACCCACTTTTCGGACGCGAGCTCGTGAGCAAGCCAGCTGCGTATCGAGCGGACTCCAGCCCGACTCGAGTACGTATAAGCTGTCAAGGTCATGGTATCATGTCTAATCTAAACTATATCTCAATCAAAGAAATTATATAAACAAGAATAAACAAGTGTGGGTCATGGTCTGTAGCCCATTAGCATATTGTCCGATTAGACTCCAAGAATAATATGAGTCTATAAAATAAGCAGAATATAACATGGTACTAAATATAAAGCACGAGAGAATAATAAAGAAATATCACAAGCAAATACCTGTATCATGTATCGCAATCCTCTACCATCCCGCTCTACTAACTAACTCCACACAGTCGCTAAATCTGAAAAGATCATCAGGTCCTCAGAGGACTAGCAAGATACATAATATACAAGCCAACATGTAACAGTACAAATATACAAAGAAGTAAGGGACAATCAAGGACATCCAATAAAACAAAAATGGACCAAAACACAAGATCTAAACACAAGGATCCTAAGACACTGGCATGCGATACCAGATATGGCTAATAGGTCAAAGCTATAGACTGCAGTCAAGGCAAGTACTCACAATCTATAGTGTCTTAATCGCAGTCAAGGCAAGTACTCACGACCAAGACAGTAGCCAATCCTAGTATAAAATCCTATAGATCGTAGTCAAGGTAAGTACTCACAATCTATAGAATGTCAAAGTCAAGTCCTACTCAAGTCATGTCAAGTCAAGTCAAGTTATAATCAAGTCGAGGGAATCGTGGTGTAGGACTAGATGACTCTATCAAGGAATACGTATGAAACTAACATGGTGTAACAGATAGAGATATCATAACAGAAAGGAACAAGAATGTACAGACAACTAGAAACATATAAGGTAAAACTATAACAGGATGAGTGTACTAGACATGGAATAAAGCAATCACGAATGTAAGGAAAAGAACAACAGCGAGATAATGACCATGCATATAAATTATACTGTACAAGCCGGCAAGGTATACTTTCCTGGGGGTTACACGGAGAACCAACAATGTATCGCCAATCACAAATCAGAAAGTCCAAGTCATCACAACTGTCTCCGAAAGCTGAAATAAACGTTACCAACATTCTCAGAATAGTCAAATTAGCTATGATTGCCTGTCCTTAAGTCCAATAGTCCAATTCTGGATACAGGGGCAAAACGATAATTTCAGACAAAAATGATATCCGCCGTTGGACCCGTTTTGCACCAAAAAGCGTGCCAGAGTCAATGGTCTCTAAAGTCATCAAAATATATGTCTATGGATTCAGTTTTCCGATACGAACCCAACCGTACATCCAAAGTTAGATTTCGACAGGCCGTACACAAAATCGTCCGTTGAGTGGGACTGTGGGGCCCGCAAAACGGTGGTCCAATCGACTGTCTCAGAATCGGACCAAACTTGGCATACAGGACCAGAAAAATGATACGGTCCTGTTGGCATAAGTTTTGTCTTGATCTGACGAGCGTGCACAAAGTAATTAGAAAATTTGCACAGAGGCCGATACGGTGAATTTCGACGGATATGCATCAAATTCGTCGTGCACACGCAACCAATTTGAATTCCGTCAAAGCCCACACGACCACAAAGCCGTTACGCAACTTTTGATACTTTCGGTTCGCGACCACGTTGCCCGGATTGGCGGGACGCACGTCGTATCGAAGGTTTTCTAGATTTTTGAAAACAGTTTTTCGGTCAACTTCGGGATTCGATTTCTCGACGCCTAGTCGATGAAATCAGATTCTGTAAATTGGGACATGAAGCCCTATAGGTTGTCTAGGTCTGTATTTAGGTTGTTTATGAAAATGCCTGCTGGTTGGTTCAACAACAGCCTTTCAAGTTGGGTTTCAACAATAGTTCTAATACTCGATTTTCAATAGTTTTTCCTGAAGTTTCAGGAATTTCTACAATTTATTTAAGACCAACCAAACAATTTTAGTTGAAGGAAGGAATAAAGGGTTATCTAGGAAATACGTAGAAATTTATAGGAGAGGATTTCGTTAAAGAATCAAGGAGAAAACGTACCTCAAAGAGGACGTGTTGCTGCTGCTGCTGTCTGCTCCAGGCCGTGCGCGCGGGGGTTCCGGCGACTGCTCCGCCGCCTACGGCGGTACTGTGATTACCGGGGGGTCATGCAAGGCAGAGGGGGGTCGACGTGGCGGCGAGTTGGTGCTAGGGTTTTCTTCCTCTCCGTCTACCTCTCGATTTATATCCAATTTCGTGTATAAGCGGTACCCGAACCGAATAGAGCTCAGCTGCTTGGCTGGCTGGGCTTCGGGCCTGGGATGGCTGAGCTCAGAATTAGCTTGCAGCAAGGTGGGCCGGGCTACTGTGGGTTTAGCCCACTTCGGGGGAAGGTTTGGAAAAAATAATAAGGCTTGTTAGGGGCTGGCTGGGACTGAGGGGAAATGTAGGTTTTTAATGTTTTTCTTTTTATTCTTTTTCTTTTCTTTTTCTATTTCTATTTATTTATCTATATATATATACACACATATTTGTATACGTATATTCACATATACATGTATATACACGTATACATTTATATATATATATATACATATATATATATATATATATATATATATATATATATATATATATATATATATATTTATATATACATAAACATACTCACATATGTAATATATCGTTATATATATATTCATACACATACATAATATATAATATTTATTTATATATTCGTACAATATATATATATATATATATATATATTCATATATTTTCATAATCACATGCACAAATTTATATATATTTAAACATATATGCACATATGATATATATTTATATATACATACACGTACACATATACGTATGCACATAGATATATTTATATATACACGTATACACATATATACATTTATATATATACACATACACATATCCTCCTATATATATGTATATATATACACACACAATATATATGCACACATATACCGATCTAGTCAAAGGTCCTACAGACCTAAAATGATATTACAAGAAAACGTATCATGTTCGAAAATAACAAATATATAAAAATATAATTATAACTTTAATAACAATAATATATATTATTTAACCAATATTTATAATCAGTCATTGATCATTAAAATAAAACACCCATATACATGCAGTATATCTATGTGGCCGTCTTGGTCGCACTAGGGGTCTACATGGCTTGGGCTTGGTTCGAGTCTAGTTCAGACTAGCTGAGTACAACCGGGTCTTCTGCAAGTCATTAACTTAATTAATGAATAATTAAACATCTAGAAAGGTTAAGTCACAACTTGGCCTGGTTTTCCTAATTAGGACTCACTTATGGATGGGTCTCCCTTGGCATGGCTAATACACTAGCTAAGGCACGCCGCTGCACCACCCGTGCTATGATTCCTAGTCGTCTGGTACTTCAAAACTCAACCATGGCTAAAATCATCTACCGTAATAATTAACTAAAATAATTATTTATAAAATTCAAAAACACCATTTAAATCAAATAAATAAATAAAAAATAATTCAAATTTTCGGGAAGGGGAGCTACACTACCACTTCACTCTTGCACTCACTCACCATGCTTCACATACACTAGCACTCACCTATGTTTGATTTCCCTTTTCCTCTCTCTATATCTATAAATATATGCAAGTATATATGTAAATATGTAATGTATTCATGTGTATAATATGTAAGTATATATGTATGTATGTAAATATATATATGTATGTATATATGTATGTATGTATGTATGTATGTATGTATACATGTATGCAATGTAAGCATGTATGAATGTATACATGTACGTTATGTATCCATGTATGTAATGTGTGGGTACATGAATGCAATGTATATGTGGATACATGAATGCAAGTATGTATGTATTTATATATTTGTATCTATAGGTTGTGTTATAGGCCTAGTGTATAGTTTACCTATAGGCTTGTAGATTTGACTAGAGTTCACCAAAAGTCAACATTGAGTCAATATGTGACAAATTGATCTGGCTTGACTAGAGTAGGACTTAGTTGACTAAGATTGACCTAGTTGACTAGATTGTTGACTAGATCGTAGGCGAGTACATTCTCTGATTGTTTCATACTTGTCAGGACTTATATTCTTGCTCTAGATCATTTTACTTGATGCTGTCATGATTGTTATCACGGATTGGTACTATATGGATCTTCTCTTACGATGTTATCCCCCTCGGGTACATCAAATACATATTGTCATATGCTTTTCACGAACATATTGTATTTATTGTACACCTCTATTCATGTATACTCTTGTGCAATCTTGTACTCTCATGATCACATGAGCTCATGGATAAACTATTGTACATGTAACATAACTTGATTAGATCCTTGTGTATTAATTGGGAAGGGTGAGTAGAAAATGGTTATGCGATCAAATCCCCTATTGTATATGTCCATTGTGCCCTCGTGTATAATGGAGTCCCATTTATTATATAACCTAACCTGTTTATATAACCATATTGTGCTCTAAATCACTAGTCACTTACAGTTCTTACTTATCATGTATATATTTTCAGTTTTCAAATATCTCTCATTTTCATGTACATCTTCTTACAGTTCATGTATCTTACTCTTTTACATGTTTTATATTTTCTGCCATGATATGAACTGCGTGAGATGTATTGTGCTCGCTCCTGTCTTGACTGGACCAGTTAAAAATATTACAGATGATACTGAGGACTTCTACCCAACCTACTATGGAGCCCATCTAGACGACACCTGTGAGTTGGACCCACAGGAGGATCCAGCTCTAGCTGAGGACGTCATCCCTACTGCTTAGACTAGATTAGCTAGGCTTTATCTTATTTTTATTACGTTATTTGTATTGACTTTAGAGTTGTATTATTTTTGGATGTTTGTGATGTTATGTCGTTTAGGTACTTAGACTTTCCTTCTGTTTGAATGTTCTCTTTTGAGATTTCATATATATCATATTGTGTTATTTCCATCTCTAGATTTGTGATTGAGTTGTACTTTATGTGATTTGTTCTCCGTTCGGAGAGTATATCATATTGTATTTAGTTGTGATAGTGACCTAGAACAACGTTCTACCGCCAACACGGCGTAGGCTGGGCGTACCCACTTCTCGTGCCCCTATACAGGATGCTGGTCGTGACACGTTTTAGTGGTGGCCCATGCAGGTCTCGAGAGTCGCAACTAGTACGATTTTGTAGTGGTACTCGAAATAGAGTATCACTACAGTCTGCAATAGGATATAGGATATAAGTTTTGAGGTACTTGATCACATTTAGAAAAAATTCTTATCTGAATTCCTGCCAACTGAATTTCTGCTGATGATTGCTTCCTCTTGAAATAAACTATCCTTTTTTGATTATATCGCTTCCTTCTCAGTATTAATTTCCTTGTTTGGTCTGTCTTCAGGATAGTTATGGAGATACGATCTCATTGCTCCGGCCAGGAGGATACTGCCGAGAGGTCTGCCACCTCTCGTCCGGCTCATCAGATTTCTTAGACCGTAGCTCCCCTTATTCCTCCACCTGTTCGGAGATCGACCCCAGTTATTCCTGAGGTGCTTCAGCCACATCAGTAGCCACCTACAGGATTGGTTGACGCTGCACATCTCTTTTCCTTAGTGGAGCGGATCTTGGAGTCACATCATCAGCAACAGCAACGCCAGACTGCTGACTTCCATCAGGGCATAGACGATGCCCACCAGCTAGTCAGGACGACCGTGGAGCGAGTGACTGTACAGCCACAGGGAGGCCAGAACCAGCAGTATCAGCAGCGGATGCCAGGCATCCAGGATTTTCAGAAGATGCGTCCGAGAGATTTCCGAAGTACCGAGGGCATCATATATGCCGACGACTGGATTGAGAAAATTGAGGAGATTTTTCATCTCGTATTGATACCATTAGGGACTCAGGTGGAGGCAGCTGGTAGTCAGATGCAGGACCTTGCCAGGACATAGTACCAGACAGACCCTAGAGTGGGAACTGAGGAACAGACTTGGGCAGCCTTCAAGAAGCTGTTCAAGGAGCAGTTCTTCCCAAACGTAGCACTGGGAGACATAGAGCAGCAGTTCGAGAGTCTGGTTCAGGGGAACCAGACAGTCGAGGAGTATGCAGGAGAGTTTTGCCGGCTGAGCATATTTATTGAGGATCTGAACGAGACGACAAAGGCGAGGAAGTTCCACAGAGGTTTGATCAGGGAGGTCCGATCCTTGACCAAGAGTGACCGGGATGCTACTTTCGTGAAGATCCTAGCAGGAGCCATGGCAGCAGAGGACGACCTAGGGCTGAAACTGAAAAGAGGTCGCGAATTTTATGGAGCTAGTGGCAGCGGAGGTTCGGCCAATAGGCCTCATATACAGATTCAGCAGCAGCAGCAGAGGCCTATTCAGCAGCAGTTTCAGGATCAAAGACGTACCTATTTCTATCAGGCACCCAGACAGCAGCAGGATGCTATGTACAATTTTTGCAAGAAAGTAGGTCATTGGTGGAACGACTACAGGAAGAGGCTGGGTAAGTGTTTACTTTGTGGTTCAACAGAACATCAGTGTACGGAGTGTCCCAAGAACCCAACACCATTAGCTCAGGCAGCAGTAGGAGCTAGGGCTCCGACAGGACAGCAGAGGGGACCACCGTTGCAGCCTCAGCAGCAGAGGGTTGTCCAGCATCAGCAGTAGGCTAGAGGACGAGGCTAGCAGGGGCGAGCTTTCGCCATGACAGTCGAGGATGCACAGGCAGTAGGAGGGATGCTTGCAGGTTATGTTCTTTTCGATTCCATTCCTACCTTTGCCTCATTATAAACTATCGTAAAATTCGATTCCGACAGTTACTGTCTACCTTCTTCTGCTTATTGATAAATTGGATACCTAGTATTTAATGATGATTTGATTTCGATCGAGATAAGTCGTATGGGATAGGTCGCCTTAGTTATGGGATCTAGAATCTTCTACAGTCATATTAGCTGACATTGTGACGACATATAGTCTGATTTTGGACGTATTTCTCGGGTGTGGAAATTTAAGATTTTTGCAGCCAAGCATGTGGCAATACAAAATTTTTAAATACCATGATTCTAGAGGTATGTACCTTAGTTGGGGACTTTATAATATATCTATAGAAGCATGAAAATTTCAGCAATGAAGCCTTATGCGTCCAAGCCAATGAGAACATATGCGTCCAAGCCAATTAGGACATATGCGCCTAAGTCATCCTGTGAAGCTCTATGTGCCCAATCTACCCTGTGAAGCTCTATGCACCCAAGACAAGCACCCGCAGAAGGAGGGCACATAGCCTGAAACAGGGCTATGCGCCCAAGCCTGACTCGGTCGAAATCATGATCTAAACATGTACCGAAGTGCACGGCCACATTAGTCTCCACGAGCAGTTGTGCATCGAAGCATGCGGCTACGTCAACACAACGACTAACCCACGATCTCGTAGCCTGCATGCGCCTACACCCTATGCGCCCAAGGCAGGTCCATGCGCCTACATAAAAACTAGTATATTTTCTCATGTGGGCGCATAACATCATTCCAGCTCAAGAACGACTATAAAAAGGGGTCTCATCCCTTTTCAAAACACAGAACGGAGAGCATTTTCAAGAGCCAAATTGCTGTACTTCTTGCCAGTGAGCCGAGAGTTAGCAATTTTCTTAGGTTTTCTCCTACTTTTATAATCGGAGTGTCAACGGAGTAAAGGAGCAACTGCCGCTCGATCTCCATCGTCCTATTCCCGAAAATTCTTTTTTGTACTCGGGGATCCTCAGCGCAGGATCTCTCAGGCGTACTCGATTTGTGGTGCCTTGCGCGAATAAAGAAAAGACAACGTTTCTTCTTCTTTTTGTGTGTATTCATAAAAATGGCGACTCTGCTGGGGACTATCTTTTTCTCTGACAAGAAGGTGGTGACGTAATCCGATACCGACAAAGTGGGGAGCACTCAAAAGATGCTGATCGTAAAGTTCGATCAGCATGTGTTCGAAGATATGCTCTCGAGGGATGGCTCTACTCCCTCAAAATTAGCGAAGCCAAACAAGTCTAGCAAGACTTGGCTTCCGAAGGCTTGCTGTGCATATCCTGCTAGTGTCATAGCAGATATACAACTAGAGGACTCTGTCACATGGGCGCATGACTCTGCCACAGAAGCTCCCCAATTGGAGAAGGCTCACACCATTTTGGGCTCTAGTAGCCCAGTGACTTCTTTCATGCACAACCAATAATAGAGTGTTCGACGCTCGAGACTTGGCAAAGGAAAGCACTACGATGCCAAGAATCGGAGTGTTCGACACTCCGGACAAACTCATCGAGACTTACAAACGAATGAGGCAAAGCTGGAAGGAAATAGCGCTGCTCCACCAAGCATGCGCCCAAAGCCAGCGCCTAAGGAGATGTTTGGGCGCATAACTCCAATCAGAAGGCCTCTGTCTTCAACAGATTAGGCATCCAGGATCATGCGCCCAAGACTATGCACCCAGGCTCACTGGATCCATACTATGCGCCCATATCAAAGAGGCTCAGACATGCTGCCAAGAAGCATGCGCCCAAGGCTAGTCTCCAAGGCCTATGGATGCGCCAACTCTCCTTACGAACCCGCATGCAAAGCTCAACGATGCATGCAACATGGGTTGTAAGGCAAAACTCCCTTCCGCTGACTTACGCGATGTAGTGTCCCGCTCCTAGCGGTTCACTATGTAAGGCTTGTGGCTTGGCTAACTCGGTCGGAACTGAGTATTGGGGAAACTTACCGTCGGCATCGAATCGATCACGGACAAGTGCATAAGAACCTTTCCAATTAATGGATCGATTTCTCTTGAAATGCGTCCAAGAGTTTTCTCTGGATGTTTTGCTGCTGGTTTTGCTGCTTGGTTTTGATGGATGCTTTTCTGAATGATTTTCGATGATTTGATTCTTGCCCGTTTTCATCGATTTGCATAGCATTCATTCTTGAGAATTCTGAGAGAAGAGAACACAACAAGACAGATTATTAACCAAACTTTTGGTGCCAATGCAGACCGACGCGTGACTGAAGGCTAAGCGTACAAGTGTTCCTCTCTCTCTCGACGATTCTCTAACTTGGTGAGTGTGGATCTCTGTGGTGGTATTGTCCCTCTCGCTATTCCTTCATGCCAACTAAATAATTGTCTTGCAACATCCATTGATCGATATCAAGATGCTAATACCACAAGTCAATACCACTAAGATGCTAGAGATAGAACATTGAAATGAATTGATTACACTGCAATGAATTGAACATTGAAATCATTGAATTGATGCCTAGAATGATGGTTATGAAATGCTAAGAATGATCATGCTGCCTATTACTTCAAATATTCTATGCACACTGTGTATATCGAGTCGGACACACATTCGCCTGACCATGGACAACTTGTATACAAGGATTGAGCAATAATTTCCTCGAACGGTACAGGGGTGCCTGTACCGATTCGGCCTAGGAGGAAATAATGAAGTGCTTTGGGGAACATGAGTAATGCGAGGCATCATAGAGGCTAGCTCCCTACTGTGCTGTCATCTCATTATCTTGAAGTCTCAAATGCAAATGAATGAATGAAAAGAGTCCATATGGTTTAACAACACCAGTGGTCACATCGTGGGAATGTATGCTAATCAATGGCTTAAGCAGGGGCGGTAAGTATATTATTATTATCCTGTATCTTATGCAGGAAAGCTGGATTCGACCAATGGTAAAGTAAACATGGTTTATTGAACTACCATGTCATTTGAATTATGATTTACTCTAAATGTTGCCTGTCCCTTATAAATTCATATCTTTAAAATGCTTGTCATTAATAAAATGTTGGTTTAGCTGAGTGGGCCAACGGGGCTCACCAGTGCATTGTTATAATGTGCTGACCCCTCCTCCACAGGTACTGGAGAAGGCTCGGGCGCACATCGCAATTAAAGCTTTCTGAACTGCTGTTTCCTTTCAAGTTGTTTTTCCCTAAAGACGCACAAAGTATTGCGGAGATTTCAAAGATAGCTGCTTATATTTCAAAGTACTAAAGGGGCGTGATGTATGGAATGGGAAATTATTTCATGGCAGCCTATCAGTTGTACTTCTTTTCATGAATCAATATAGCCGAAAAGGCATTTCAAATATTATCGAGAAAAAGTTGTATTCTGACTACAATCATCAATAAAATGAATATTTCTTTCTATTCTGCTTGCTTAATGTTTCCGCAACTGTGGCTTATTTTTCAAATATGATGAATTGATATAAATGTGCAATGTTCTAGCCTTGTACAAGTGCAACTCCAGACTTGTACGGCATCACGCCTTAGCGAGGACGATCGATTCGGCGTGAATCGAAGCAAAGCGAGCGATTCCCCGAATCGGGGCGTGACACGCGACATGATAAATCATAAGCGTAAAGCGAGGGAGGACATAACAATTCATAGTGCACATCCGTGCACCAGTATTGTCATCAACTGTTGCTGCTCCAAAGCAACAAGAGTGCCTCAGAGACAGTTCCTATACCTAGACTATCCAGGGACTCGATCCCGAGTCGTGGCGAGGCCCGATGCGCGAGCCACGAGCGACGAACCGCGTGCAGGAGCATGCACGCACACGCGTGCGCGCAGGCCATGCTCTATTGTGCGAGCTGCTGTGTCACATTTCTGTGACTTCGTGTCATGTTGACATGTCCTAGACCTACCCCATGACCCTACCTAGCCGTGTGCACGAGCACGAGGCTTCTCGTTGTGCGTGTGATGCACAATCGAGCGAGAACACCCTCTTCGACACGCGAAATCAGTTTTTCGATACGCATTCTCTGGACACGACACGGAAACGATTTCGACTCCGGGAGTATCCAAGCACGTCCCACGTGTAGAGACCGACCTATTTGCCAAGTTTCGTGAGTTGGTTTGGAGTATTTTGCGTTTTGGTTCGTTTTGTCAAAATTGGGTTTTTCGGGTTCAATATTTTGAATAAAAATGTGATATTTTGATTCTTCGACTTTTAATCGATATTTTCTGACTTGTTAACTTATATATGATATTTTAGACTTGTGGGAATCGACTGTCGGGGTTGATTCATATTTTCTACCTATTTTTAGGCATATATGGTATTTTACTTATTAATGTATATAGATATATATATAGATATAATCCTTTAAAATGCCTAATTTCGAAATGTGTATTTGTGAGGGTCGAGACTCTGCTTTCAGACCTGGGAGCTTACTCCAGGTTTGAGTACGACCTTCGTTGGCTTTCATATTGGGTATATACCTATATATGGATATATGCCTATATGTATATTTTTTTTTTTTTTTATATATATATATACATATATGCCTATATGTATATATATATATATATATATATATATATATATATATATATATATATATATATATATATATAAATATATAGTTTTGTTTTGTATATACATATATATTGGCTTTCATATTGGGTATATACCTATATATGGATATATGCCTATATGTATATATATATATATATATATATATATATATATATATTTTTTGTATATATATATATATATATTGTTTTGTATATATATATAAAATATATTATATATATATATATATATATATATATATATATATATATATATATATATATATATATCCAGATCGAGATCCCCCTCCGGCTCCCCAGCGGGTCGAGCCCCCCTCCGGCTCCCTGCGGGTCGAGCCCCCCCTTCGCCGTGGCTCCCCCTCCCGGGGTCGAGCCACCGTAGTGGATCCCCCTCCCCGCGGTTGAGCTTCCCCCTCCCCGCGGTCGAGCTCCCCCCTCCTCCTTCCTTCTCCGAGCTGACCCCCTTCCCCTTCCTCCACTGGCCGCTCAGGGGGGTGTATGGGCGCCCCCCCTCCGTCTGGCCTCGGGTCGAGCTCCCCCTCCTCCTCCCTTTTCGCTCCTCCAGATCGAGCTCCCCCTCCGGCTCCCCAGCGGGTCGAGCCCCCCTCCGGCTCCCTGCGGGTCGAGCCCCCCTTTGCCGTGGCTCCCCCTCCCGGGGTCGAGCCACCGTAGTGGATCCCCCTCCCCGCGGTCGAGCTCTCCCCTCCTCGCGGTCGAGCTCCCCCCTCCTCCTTCCTTCTCCGAGCAGACCCCCTTCCCCTTCCTCTACAGGCCGCTCGGGGGGGTGTATGGGCGTCCCCCTCCCCCTCCGCCTAGCGTGGGGTTCGATCCCCTTCTCCCTCTCCGGCTCCCCCCAGCCCCCTCCCTCTTCGGGCTTCTCCTCCCTGGGGTCGAGCTGCCCTCCGCCGGAGCTCCCCCCTCTCCTTCGTCTGGCTCCCTCCCCCCGGAGGTCGAGCAGCCCTCTTCTCCGCGAGTGATCTCCCCCTCTCCCTCGGCGGTGGGATCTCCTCCGCTGTCGGAGCTCCCCCCCCCCCCCGCAGGCTTGGTGTCCGCCCCCCTTCCCCATCTTGCCTCACCCCTGAGGCCGGGCCTCCATCCGCTCCCGGCCTCCTCCGCCGGAGGCCCGGACCCGCCTCCCCGGGCCGCGCATCCCATCTCCGAGCTGCGCACCCATCTCGGGCCGCGCGCCCTTGGGCGGCGTGCTGCCCCCTCGTTCTGCGCGCCTGGTCGCCTGCCACCTCGGGCCCGTTGCCCCCTCGGGCCACTTACAGCATGCCCCCTCGGGCCCCACGCTTTGGCTTTTTGAATTTCAAAATCGGCTGTTATTTTCTGTTTTTCCTTTCAGCCCAAAAAAATAATAATAATAATAAATATTGGCTGATGAGTCAGGACCTTTGTTAGGGCTACTCCCACCGTTTGTAGGAACTCGGGCTATCTCCCGGTTCCAAACCCGTTTTTCTTTTCAATGAAGGCTTTATCCAGTGTTTTTATTAATATATATATATATATATATATATATATATATATATATATATATATATATATATATATATATATATATATATATATATATTTCCTATAGATTGTAAAATATTATATATACAATACTCTTGTAGTCTCATATTACTTTTGTTTTCAGATTTAGTCTCCTTACCAGCAGCCCCAACATCATTGTTCACTTACAAATCATATTTCCTTTCCTAATTTATATATATATATATATATATATATATATATATATATATATATATATATATATATATATATTTATATATATATATATATATATATATATATATATATATATATATATATATATATATATATATATATATATTGTGTATGTATATATATGTATCTATATTAATTGTGATGAATGTATAAATATAGATGATGTAATAAATTCTTGTGATATGACTATAGGAAGTGTTTGGACAGATTAGGTTCGTCGTTAGGAGCATAATTCGGTCGAATTGGCCGATAAGTTGACCAAGTTGACAAAAGTCAACTTTGGGTCAAACTTGATCCAAATCGACTCAAACGAACTCCGGATGACCTAAATTTTGTGTATGACCTAGAAATTAGTAAATAGACTAGTTGACCAATGTTTGACCAGGTTTGACCAGCGTTGACCAGGTTTGACCAGAGTTGACCAAGGGTTGACTTTGACCAAAAGGGACCTAGAAGCATGCAGTCTTGTATTGTAGCTATTTCCTTTGATATTGTAGACTTGGTTGTGATATGTGGATACTTAAAATAGGTTTACATCACTCCAATTCAGTTATACATCCTCATCAGTCGTTCGGATTGTCAGGCGAGTACATTCTCTGAAAGTTCTTTCATTTACTTGTCGAATTCTATATTTCAGTTTTAGTCAATTCTATTTGATTCTCGGTTACAAACACGAATTGATATTTTTTTGGAATCCATGTATACGACACACATACCTTACTTGTCTAGCCTCTATTACATGAATCATTACAAGAATCACCTACAAGCACCTTCATGTTTTGGCTATATTTATTCTCGATTTACGTGTCGTGTTATGGATTCATTCAAATTTGTCGGGCGAGGAAATACTTAAGTAGACATGTAAACATTCCTAAATATTTGAACCACCTCCCTGTGAATTATACAAGAACGATAGCCGTCCCACACTTGGCCAGTGTGTGATGTACCGGATTACCCCTAGCCGTTTACATGTCGATCTCAGTATTTTAAAACATACTATGAGTATTGTCTAAAATCTTACTAGAATCACCACAAGAATCTTTAATAGAATCATCACAAGAACTATTATAAGAATCACCCTACTTGGATCATTAAATGGAATCACACTTGACATATATTGTACCACTGGACTCATATCACATTATTCTAGTTCAGCTAGCTTTTATTTACAGTCTTCATTGACATGATATTCTGTTTCACAGCTTTTACTTTTCTTGTTCTTTTACTATAGTTTTACATATTAAACTGTCTCGAATTCCCATGCTTCATCAATAAAATTGTTTATAATTATTTTATAGTTTTCGTCATTTACTTGGATTTACTTGATGAGATATTTTCGTTCCTATCCTGACTGGACCTGTTGAAATATTACAGATGTTAGCCCTGAGGATGTATGCCCTACTCACTATGGATTTGGAGAGAGATTAGATACCTTTGGCCCCGACTCTCAAGAGTGATCAGGAGACTAGTTTAGTAGACTGTTTTAGATTTCTCTACTGGAACTTGAATTGTAATAATTTGAGAGTTGTTTTATTTTGAGTTGTTTTGAGTTATTATCTTTTAGTAGTTTTTATTGTTTTCTTTTAGTTATAAATTCTGTGATATCCTATCGTGCTTAGACTGTGATTGAGTTATATTATTTATGTACTTGCCCTCCGTTCGGAGTTGAGTTTAAGACAAGTACATTATACAATTGTGTGAGTTGGTTTAGATAGTGACCTAGAACAGCATTCTACCGTCGATTCTGCAGCGTAGGCTGGGCATGGTTACGTACTTGTACCCTTACACTAGGTGCGGATCGTGACACATTTTTAGTGGTGGCCCATGCAGGTCGAGATTCGCATTAGTGCGATATCGTTGTAGTACGGCGACTTAGTTGCACTGTTACGAGCATGCTATAGAGTATAGAAAATACGGTATTAGAATTAGAGGATACTCAATCACACTTAGAATTCCTTGAGAGATTCCTGGACGACCCTTGCGAATCTCATTATGAACTTCGATTTGAAAATCCTTTTCCTCTTATTTTGATTCACCCTCACTCCTTGATGTTTAAAGGATCTTAGACTATTAACTTCCTTCATCATTATCCTTACTTATATTTGTCTACCTTATGTTGCTAATTTAGCACCAGTTTTGCAAGTTTATCTTTTTCGAGCTTGATCATGACATATTTTATTGGGGGCTGGTACCCACTAACATATTGTCTAATCAGAACCGGTGCATGATGGTCTGATCAACCTATTGCACTTTGGTTCGCTTTCATATATTATTCTATGTGGAGGAAGACATAGTTAAATTTGCTCTAGAGTCTCATCTACGACAGTTTTGGCAATTCTCTTTTGAATTATTTCTATCGCCTATGAACCACGTATTGTACCTAATAGCATCGTCTTTGAACTCTTTATTATTTTTGCCTTCACATATTTCAGAAAGAAAAGGCACTGTACTTGATAGATCAACCCAAGGTATCACGTTTAGTTTCCCTATCCAAAGGAGGAAATTGACTTTTTTTTATATCCTTGCATCATCCTTAAATTCTAATTCTTTTGATTGTGACCAGTCGACCGGGTCATCCTCCTTATCATCCAATGTTTGGGGTCTTAATCAATTGAATTAATTCAATTGTGACATGGATATCAAATCTTGGATACTCGTGCTCAGACTTCAATGGCCTCGTTCTCCATCTTGCCTAAACTTCGATTTATCCTGGAATTGATCAACTTAGATCATGCCGGGACTAAATCTTCTTTTATATATATATTATGTTATTGGATTTCAATGCTATTGGCACTCGTGCCTTATACTTTCGATTTGATCATCTTTGGAATGGTAATCATTCATAATTAATTCCTAGTTGTCTTTACCAGTTTCATATAGGATGGTAGACTGTCCTACACCTTAATGATTTGTTGCTTCCTTATCTTTCTAGCAGAACACCCTATATTGCTTATATGTTGCTACCATGGGACTGTTTTGATCTAATATGACTAGTCCATCTGGATGAGACCTTCAACTACTATGGTTGACCATGACTCTATATGTTATTCTTCAAATTATATGAGTTAGAAATTGCTTAGAGACTTTGATTGTGGGTGGTTGACCTAGAAGGAGTACGACCGACTTAAATTTCGAGGACAAAATTTTTCTAAGGGAGGTAGATTTGTAACCACCACATTTTTAATTTAGGGATATTTTGGTCATTTTGTAATTATTATATTATTTATTAATTTATTGAATTCATGAGATGATAGGTGGTTTTGTTTGATGTTTGTGTAGTATAAATGGGTTTAACTTAGCCAACATTGACTAGAAGCCTAATAATAATAATTAGAATTAATATGACCTTGTAGTAATTATTTTAGAATTAATTAGTTATTTTAGAATGTTTTAAATGAAATTTTAGTCATTTTAGCCTTTTTAGCCATTTTGGCCATTTTGTGATTTTCTAGATATTTTGACTTGTGTTGTGCTAGCAACTGGTTTAACCTTAGTAGACTTTGTATAGGAGCCTAACCATGTCTTAGAATTTATTTTTTTTTCTATTAGAATTTATTTAGGGCTTGGGTCCAATTTAGAAGGCTTTTGAATGATTTTAAGCCTTTTTGAATGTAGCCTTTTTGAGCCTTTGTGACTTGGGCCTTATTTGACTTGAAAGGGAGTTGGCCCAAGTGAAACCCTAACCCTAGAAACCCCCCACCTGGCCGGCCGAAGCAGTACCCTCCCTCTCTCATTCATTTGTGAAGCATAGCCTCCACAAGTGAAACCCTAATAGCTCTCCTCCTCCAAAAATCCTAGTTTCTTCATCCGGAGTCCGTTTCTCCCCAAACGAACTCCGTTGCACTCGTCTAGGAGAGGAGGATTTGCTGGATACTAAAGAGGAGGTGTAGGCATTTTTTTGAGGGGAATCGACCGATACGTCGTTCGAGGAGTTCCGTTTATTGGATTCTCGACACTCAATAGGTAAACCCTTCTAACCATGGTTATTCTGAATTTTATTTCATATTTGCATCCATATAGGCACCCTTGATCTGTGTATGAAGTTTCGTAGGATTTTGGTTTTGTTTGATAGCGGTATCAGACACGTATCGGTCTCACGTTGCACGTGTTCGGCAAAATGCCACTTAGAATTAAAAAGTGTTAATTTTTTATTATGTTTTCATGAAATCCTTCCTTATATGATTTGTAACAACTTTCGTGAAGACGGATCAGAAATTGACACGATTTCGACATCCGAACGGACACGGACACGCGTGCACGAGATCCCGTGCACGGTCCCGTGCACGCCCTGCAGTCTGTGCATCATAAATCGACGCACAGAGCTTCGCCTTGCATGAAATTTTATGAGCACGTAGGGGCAACCTCTGCCCACATGCCTGTAAAATTTCACGACGTTTCGTTTAGCGAGCGCGGAGAAATGGCACGTGCACTGGTCGGCTGAACTGTGTACTCGGGCTGAAATTTGCCGCTGATACGGCCTTCGTATGCGAACACGGCACATCGAGGACCCGTACCAGGAGTTGGAACATGTAGCCCTATACCTAGACTATCCAGGGACTCGATCCCGAGTCGTGGCGTGGCCCGATGCGCGAGCCACGAGCGACGAACCGCGTACAGGAGCATGCACGCACACACGCACGCGCACAGGCCATGCGCTGTTGCGCGAGCTGCTGTGTCACGTCGCTGCGACTTCGTGTATTGTTGATGTTTCCTAGACCTACCCCGTGACCCTACCTAGCCGTGTGCACGAGCACAAGGGTTCTCGTTGTGCGTGTGACGCACAATCGAGCGAGAGCACCCTCTTCGACACGCAAAATCGGTTTTTTGATACGCATTCTCTGGACACGACACGAAAACGGTTTCGACTACGGGAGTACCCGAGCAAGTCCCATGTGTCGAGACCGACCTATTTGCCAAATTTCGTGAGTTGGTTTGGAGTATTTTGCGTTTTGGGTCGTTTTGTCAAAATTGGCTTTTTCGGTTTCAATATTTTGAATAGAAATGTGATATTTTGATTCTTCGACTTTTAATCGATATTTTCTTACTTGTTAACTTATATATGATATTTTAGACTTGTGGGAATCGACTCCCGGGGTTGATTCATATTTTCTACATATTTTTAGGCATATATGGGATTTTACCTATTAATGTATATAGATATATATCTATGTATATATATAGATATAATCCTTTAAAATGCCTAATTTCGAAATGTGTATTTGTGAGGGTCGAGACTCTGATTTCAGACCTGTCACGACCCGCACCCGCTATAAGGGCACGTGCACGTGACAACGCCCAGCCCTCACCGTAAAAATGGCGTGGAACGCTGTAGGTTTTTCTACTCTAAACAGTTTATATATATCAAAAACCTGTCGAGAATATGGTCAACTCGGAACGGAGGACAAGCAATGAATATATATGAGTACTCAATCACAACTCTAAGATAACAAAGTAAAGACTGAAAGATAAAGACAACAAGACGATAATAAAATAATAACCTGTCAAGTCCAACACAAGAATATATACAAGTCCAAGTCTCTAATACAATCCATAGCAATAACAGTCTCAAAAGTAGCTGGAGACAAAGTCCAGTATAAAAGACCTACTCTAATTAAGTAAGTGGTAAGGTCTCGTCAGGCGGAGCTAAGCCCTGCTGGACCAAAGTCTCCAAGTCTACGCCCACTACGTCATCCGGACCGTAGTAGGTACAATAATCTCCCTCGTCAGCATCTGTAATATTTTCAACATATCCTGTCAGGATGGAACGAGTACAATCTACTAACAACAGTTCACAAGCTATGACAAGAAAAACATGGAATGTACATGTAAGTATCATGGCAAGGTAAGCTGTAAAACTAGAGCTAGAACAAGGCAAGTAAACTAATCATGGCATGTACAAGAATCAAGAGTCATATATCTAGGTGTGTGAGAACTAGCTGTAATATGTGGACGGCTTGGGAACTTGCACAAAATAGTAACAGGCCTGGCTAATCATACGTGGGGTGTATGATCAACACTCACAATCAATAGGTGCACAATGGGTGCATAATAGGCTTTGACCACATATCTACACTAATACTCCCCGCCCCCGACTGGTAGAGTGGATCCAAGCAAGACACGTTATGACACGGGATTCTACGAGAAGGGAGCAAGTCTCCTCGAGAATCGGTGTCCATATATTGCACAAGAACTACAAAGGAGCTTGCACAAGATATACCAAGATAACGAGGAATAACATCTCATGTCGGGATCCATGAATACCAATCCGTGTGACCAATGTGTCGAGAACAAGCATATCTACACTAATTACATAAATTATAACAATCATCATAAATTAGAAAAGTGTCAGAGAATGTACTCGCCTGTAATATGGTATAATATGTCAACCAGAGCAAATGCAGCGTCTCGAGGACCTATAGAGAACAAGACGTATCAATACTCTGTTTAGGAAGTAAAGTCAAATCAATTTAAATCCTATTAAGTCATTCTAGGTCAAGATGTGTCAAACTAGACTGTACGAGGTCAACCTAAGTCATATTAGGTCTAGCTAGGTCATACTGGGTCAATGCAAGTCAAACGGAATTAATCTAGGTCGATTTGAGTCAACGGTTGACTTACAGTTGACTTTTGGTCAACTGGTCAACTCTAGTCAACCCTGGTCAACTCTGGTCAACCCTAGGTCAATCCCAGGTCAATGGTGACTAGTAGTTGACTTTGGTCAACTTCCCAAGTTTAATGGAATTTGGGACTAAATTGGGTAAAGTGTTGACCCATAGTTGACTTTTGGTCTAAAAAGTCAACCGTGGTCAACCGAGGTCAAGACTAAGTCTAGGCGACTATTTCTAATCATTATCAACCTCTACAACCCATATCCAAGTCCATCTTGGACTTCGAAACTCATATCTTGGCCGTAGGCCAATTTCCTATTTTACCTTTTCTAAGGTAAAATTCTAGCCTAGGTGGAAACCTAGTTAGCCTACCTACGCTTGTTATTTTGACCCGTGCTCCCTAGGGTAGTAAGGTACTAGCCTATAGATATATTATCTACCAAAATACCTAAGTAAAGTGGACGTCTAGTCCATGATACGGCCCATTGCCGATATCTTGAATATTTCAAGATACGCAATGGTACGGCGCGATACCGGCGCCCTACAACCCCGATTTCCACTCGGGAGCCTACCCGCAAAATCTAAATCACGTATTCTAATTCCATGCCAAGATTCATCTCATTCCGACACTCCGAGCTCCGTTTCACCCTCTAACTCGATTTCCTCTAAAATTTCCTTCTAGGTCTTATTCTATTTCTCTTTCTTAACTCTTCTTCTAACTTCTTCTTCCTATTCTTCCTCTAATTCTTCTTCTAACTCCTTCTTTCTTTTCTTCTTCTAATTTTCCTAACTTCTTCTAATTCCTTCTTCTCTAACTTCTTTCTAAACCTCCTTGAACTCCTTAGTCTTCTTCTTATTCTTATTCTTCTCAACTTCTTCTTATACTCTTCTTATCTTCTAATCTTCTAATTCTTCTTAATTTCTAACTATATAACTATCTATCTATATATATAAACATATATATACATATATATATGCATTAGGGGGTTTAAGGGGGGAAAAGGGGTTAAAAAGGGGGGGCAAGCCACTGCAGCTGCTGCCATTGCAGCTGCTGCTGCTGTGGCCTTGCTGCCACTGCTACTGCTGTGCTTACTGCTGCTAGCTGCTGCTGGCAGTTGCTCCTCCTCTTCTCCTCATCTACTTCACTTCCTCTCCTCTTCTTCTATATATATATATATATATATATATATATATATATATATATATATATATATATATATATATATATATATCCATACACTCACACACAAATCTCTACATATATATAAATACTCACACACACATATCTCCACATACATATAAACACACACACACGTATATCTACATATATAAATACACCCACACACACACACACATATATATATATATATATATATATATATATATATATATATAATATATATATATATATATATATATATATATATAGACACACACACACAAATACTCACACACTCACAAACACACACACCACCCTCTCACACTCTCTCACACACACTCACACAAGCACACACACTCTCCATACCACTCTCACACCACTCTCTACACACACTCACACAAATATATATATATATATATATATATATATATATATATATATATATATATATATATATATATATATATATATATATAATATATATATATATATACTACATACACATATATATATACATATATACATCCCACTCTAATTAGAAAACCCCTAATTAATCCTCTAACCTAGATTTTTAGGAAACCTACAATTTTCTATGGGCAAAGTATAGAGAATCCTCTTCTCTACACTTATTGTGAAAGCAATAAATGGAAAAGGAGAATAAATGGAGAATTAAATTCATACCTAAAGTAGGTTTCTTTGGAGAGAGAGAGAGAGAGAGAGCTTTGAAAAGAATAAAGAATTTGAGAGAGAGAGAGAGCTTGCTTAATGAGGAAGAAAGGGGGGGGCTCCTACTCATGGCCGGCCAAGTGGCCTAATGGGTTTAGGTTGGGGATCCAATAAGCCCCCAACCCATTAGACTTGCACTACTAAAATACCCCACTTTACCGATGGACTTTTAGCGACGGACGGATTCCGTCGCTAATAGCGACCAATTTCCGACATCTTAGCGACGGATTAGCGACAGACAACACAACATAATTTTTTTCAATTTTAAATGTAAAAATTTGTCGGGTTTCCGTCGCTAAGTCGACGAACATTAGTGACGGATTATTTTTCGTCGCTTATTCGTCGCAAATGTTGGCGGCAAAATCTTTATAACATTGGCGGGAACTTTGGCGACTACCTAGCGACGGATATAGCCGTCGGAAAACACCTTTTAATTGGCGACGGTTTAGCGACTAATTTATTCCGTCGCTATTCCGTCGCTAGATTCTGTGCCCTAACTTAAATTGAACCGACGGGGGGGAATTTTTCATTCCCCCCAAAACTCTCTCTCTCTCTCGCGGCTCTCCCTCTCTCGCGCGCGGCTCTCTCTCTCTCTCTCGCGGCTCTCTCTCTCTCTATACCAGGTCTCTCTCTCTCTCTCTCTCTCTCTCTCTCTCTCTCTCTAATTTTCTCTAATTTTGTGTTTTGGGGCCGGAGGGGGGGGGAAGTGGGGGGGGGGGGGGCGGGGGTCGGCTTCGCGGGGGGTGGAGAGGGCGGGGGGGGTGGTGAATGGGGTCAGGGGGTCGGGAGGGTGTGGGGAATCGGGGGCAGGGGGTGGGGGGGTGGGGAAATGAGGGTCGGGGGTCGGGGGGGTTGGGGAATGGGGCAGGGGGGTCGGGGGGTGGGGGGTGAGAGGGCAGGGGGGTCGGGGGGGGGTGTTGAATGGGGGCAGGGGGGTCGGGGGGGTGGGGGGTGGAGAGGGCAGGGGGGTCGGGGGGGGGGGTGTTGAATGGGGGAAGGGGGGTCGGGGGGGGGGGGGGGTCGGGAATGGGGGCAGGGTTCTCACTCCATTTTCAATTGTAATTAGTCTATAATGTTGCTAATATACTGTTATATATGTGTGGGCTGTGCCATGTGAATTGGAGAGGGTTTGATGGGTTATTTGGCCAAGGGGGAGGCTCGGGTTATGATTTATTCTTTGTGTTCACTGTTCTGTGGTGTGAAGTCTGTCGTTTTGGTTATACCATGTTTATTTAACACTCTAAACACCCTAGATGCATATCCTAGCATCTGTGCACCACCCATATTGCTAGGAACACAAATTTTATACTGCACTTGTCATGAAATTGCCATCATCAAGATGTCCTGTACATATTTAGTTTGTGCATTGCTGCCGATACCACCGATACTACCGATTCCGATACCGATACTTTGAACCTTGATTTAAATACATGTTAGTATAGTGTCTTCACATATATGTTAAGAGTATATACATGATTAGCAAGGTAACTAGATACAAGTTATGATACAATATAAATGCAAGTATACATGTTAGCTAGATAGCTTAGACTTATATTGCAATCTCCTATTCACACGAGTATTGATATCGCCGATACCAATACTCGTAGGAATAGTCCGATACCGATATACATTGTAGAGCTCTGTTTTGCTATTCTGGACATGTTGTGACCTGTGCTGTTCTAAATAGGAGCCAGACACACTCCTGAGACGGGGGAGTATGTATAGTGATGTGGATTCTTACTAACTTATCATATGAACCCATTTATGGGCCCTTCATTGAACCTTCTCATGTGCAACTTTCAGTCCATTCACAGTTCCCTATATTGTACTCTACATCACCTAGTTCACTTATATCTAACATCCTAACCCTAATCCAAATTTATGAGTATCGGTATCGGGCTATTCTTATGTTTAGTTTGTCTTACGATACAGATTTTCACATCCAAATTGAGGATGAGTCGTTATTTTGTTGATCGTACATGGATGTACAAACGGCAACACGAGAGTAGAATTGGTGTGAGTGACGATTTTCAGGCAGGCGTGGAAGTATTTCTTAATTATGCAATGAGCAAAGCTCAGTACATGGACGGTAACAAAATTAAGTGTCCATGTGTTAAATGTCACAATAGACGTTACGAAGAAGTGGTGACTGTGAGAGATCATTTGACCCGTAAGGGTTTCGTACGTAATTACGACCTGTGGTCATCGTAAGGTGAACTATATTCGGAAAGACAGGCTGCGGAAGCTGCTACTTATGCTTTTGATGATAATGCTGCAACGAATGTCATCGAAGACCACGGATGCTCTGTTGATTATGGAGATCTGCAGAACCTTGCACGAGATATGGTGTATGATGCGACAGGGCCTAATTTTGATCCGGAGGATCCTAATCCCGAGGCGAAGGAGTTCTATGACATGTTTCAGGACGCAGATACTTCTCTATATCCTGGTTGTGAGACTCATTCCGCACTGTCAGTGACGATGCGGTTGTTGAACATAAAGTCTGATTTTAACTTGCCACAAGCTTGCTATAATCGGATCACAGAAGTAATCAAGGAGGTGTTACCGAAGGAATCAAAAGAGCTACCAAAAAACTTCTACAAGTCAAAGATGATGGTCCGACAACTGGGACTGGGGTACGAGAAGATAGATTGTTGTCGCAACGGATGCATGTTGTACTACAAAAAGAATTGCGTATCAGAAAGTTGCAACTTCTGTAATGCGGATCGTTACAAGCCAGTACAGGGAAAAGGAAAGTCGACTAGAAAACGACGTCCTTACAAGTATATGCATTACTTGTCGATCACGAAGCGCTTGCAGAGGATGTATATGTCTCTAAATACAGCAGAACACATGACGTGGCACAGCGAAGAACGCATAAAGGACGAAGGAGAATTGTCACATCCTTCGGATGGAGAGGCGTGGAAACATTTTGATTTGTGTCATCCAGATTTTGCTGCAGAGCCTAGAAATGTACGCCTGGCGCTATGTGCTGATGGCTTCGCCCCTTTCGGACAGTCGGGATCTCAGTACTCATGCTGGCCGATCATTCTTACCCCTTACAATCTGCCACCATGGATGTGTATGAAGACTCCTTATATGTTTCTGACAGCTATCATACCCGGTCCTAAAAATCCGACGAATAACATCGATATATATTTACAGCCGTTGGTGGATGAGCTGAAACAGCTGTGGGAGATCGGCGTCACGACCTATGATATTTCCAGAAAATAGAACTTTCAGATGAGAGCTTCATTCATGTGGACAATCAATGATTTTCCAGCATACGGTATGCTGTCGGGATGGAGTACGCACGGCAACATGTCTTGTCCGATATGCATGGAAAATAGTAAGGCGTTCCGCCTTAGGCATGGAGGAAAAACTTCTTTCTTTGACTGTCACCGTCAATTTTTGCCCGCGACCCATCCTTGGAGAAAGAATAAGGACGCGTTCAGATATGGAAAACAAGAATTTTCTCAACCTCCTGCCAGATTTTCGGGATACGATATTTGGGAAGCTGTAAAGGAATTGCCCACCGCAATGGAAGATCCATCGAACCATCGTGTCGAGGGGTTCGGACAAAGCCATAACTGGACCAAACGGAGTATCTTCTGGGACTTGCCTTATTGGAAAGATAATCTTATAAGGCATAATCTTGATGTCATGCATATCGAAAAGAACGTGTTCGATAATGTCTTCAATACCGTAATGGATATTAAAAGAAAGACGAAGGACAATCCAAAAGCAAGACAAGACATAGCCGAGATATGCAAGCGTCCTCATCTGAACTTGATACAAAGGGGTGCTGGTGGACAATTAAGTAAGCCTATAGCGCCATACACATTGAGCAAGGAAGATAGATTAATAATCTGCAAGTGGATATCTAATTTAAGATTTTCCGACGGCTATGTTTCGAATTTGTCTAGATGCGTTGATCTCAATGAACGCAAGCTAACGGGAATGAAGAGTCACGACTGCCACGTGTTTATGGAAAGATTACTGCCCATTGCTTTAAGAGAGTTGTTGCCTTCTGCTGTATGGGTTCCATTGGCCGAGCTGTCTACATTCTTCAGGGATATCTGTTCAACTAAGCTGACGGTGCAACATATGGTACAACTTGAGGAGAAGATTGTCTTAACAATCTGCAAGTTAGAGAAAATATTTCCACCGGGCTTTTTCGACAGCATGGAGCATCTACCGATTCATCTAGCATACGAAGCCCGTGTCGGTGCATATGTTCATTATCGATGGATGTACCCCTTTGAAAGGTAAATAAAAATTGATATAATTTAAGTGAAATTTAAGTACATTTTACAATTCATTGTTAATTCTCAAGATAATTTGTCTCTTTAGGTACCTACACCATCTAAAGAAGAAAGTTGGCAACAAGGCTCATATAGAGGCTTCGATATGCGAATCATATCTTATCGAGGAGGTGTCAAATTTCTGCTCCATTTATTTCGATACTCATGTCGAGACAAATCGAAATAGACCTCAAAGG
This sequence comes from Iris pallida, assembly GCA_029216955.1. Lineage (NCBI taxonomy): Eukaryota > Viridiplantae > Streptophyta > Magnoliopsida > Asparagales > Iridaceae > Iris > Iris pallida. Next base: position 33,269,052 of record JANAVB010031617.1, read on the forward strand.
AATGAAGAAGACGTTGAGGATGGAGGTATATTCAATTTAAGGGGCAAGCCTATTGGGGCTAGTAAGAAACGGTGGTTGACCGACGATGAGTATGATACCGCTCACCGATATGTCTTGTTAAATTGTGACATACAAGAAGTGAGAGATTTGGAGAAGTAAGTGACTACGCCTCGTTATAATCTCTAATTTGGTGAATTAAGTGACTACACTTATTTTTATTCTCTCTAACAGTGTATTTAGAGGTGAAGTCAAAATGAGGACACCATATATTACAGATGAGGGACTTCAAAGAGAGGTTGATTGTATGTTTCCGTCCTGGTTTCGTAAATACGTAAGTAATTGAGATAATATGTTATGCGGCTACCATTAAAATATATGCAGCTAAAATATTTAAATTATCAATACATGTTTACAGGTTTTATTGCCTGAAACAACACTCATAAATGAGAGCATTCGTTATTTGGCATTGGGACCGAAGAAGCATGCAAAGACTTTGTCAGGCTATGTCGTTAATGGCTTCAAGTTTAAGTCAACTCAGCATGCTATAAATGCCGAATTTCTCAATGACGGCTTCGATACCAAGAATTCTGGTGTTTGCATAAGAGGCACCATCTATGACGACGAGCCGGACTTTGACTATTATGGAGTGCTTCGGGAGATTGTAGATTTACAATATAGTGCCCCATATGATATGCATATTGTGATGTTCAAATGTGAGTGGTTCGATACGAGACCAAATATCGGTTGGAGAATCGATAAACAATTTGGATTCGTCGATATAAATCATCGCAGGAGGTATAGAGGGTCCGACACGTTTGCGATAGCAAGTCAGGCTGTTCAAGTCTACTATACAAGCTACCCAAGGCGTCGTAGAGATCGATTTGACTGGTGGGCAGTATGCAAGATTAAATCTAGAAATACATTCAACGTTGGAGACCCAGCATACCAAGAGGACCAGATCGAGAAGCCCCAATACATGGGACAACAGTCGGATACCATGGACGTGGAAGATGTCGATATACCTCATGCTGAGGAAAATAGAGGGGAGGAAGAGGTTGATATACAAGACTTAGCTGTCAACCAGGGGAGAAAGAGGCGTCTTGTCCCAAGTATTGAGCCTGAAAGAAGAAGAAGAAGAAGAAGAAGAAGAAGAAGAAGAAGAAGAGGATGAGGATGAGGATGAGGATGATGATACAGATGAAGTCGACGATGAGGATGATGATATAGATGAAGTCGACGATGAGAATGAGGATGAGAACGATGACGATGACGATGAGGACGAGGACGATAACGATGATTAGATTAAATATCGGTATATATTAGAAGCACTTACAACTAACTTAGTGAATTCAGTTTAGACGGACACATTCTTATTTCAGTTTATGTTTTTGTCGTTCGATCATCTACTTATTGTATGATTTTCTTTTTACAGATGGCACTCTTAGTTCTCATTGTCTTGACGGCACTCGCCGCCCTGCTGCTGGTATATATATTTTAGTTCAGTTTTATATTCATTTATACTTCTATATTGTTAATTATATTTATGTGTTCTATTTACAGGTCATGGTCACTACTACTCGTGCTGGTGGTGGCGGTACTGGCCGTGGTGGTGCTGGTGGTGGCGGTACTGGCCGTGGTGGGCGTGGTGGTAGCGGCACTGGCCGTGGTGGACGTGGTGGTAGCGGTCGTGGTGGTAGCGGTCGTGGTCGCCTTCCACATTCCCCGGATATAGAGTCCTCCGATCCCGACCTGGAGAGCCCGGCCACAGACTCTTCCCGCCGTCGATCTACCTCTGCGCTACATTCATCTTCATCGAGGCCTGAGACTCCATCCGCTAGCGGATCCGTTCCGCCCCCGGATGCACCAGCGGGTACACCATCAGTTACTACAGGGTGGGCTCCGGAGTACCCCCGGATTCAGCTTTATCCTGCTACCGGTGAGTACATCCGCGGACCCGCAGATCCTCCGACGCCTCCAGAGAGGCCGATAGGCGAGAACCGACGAGAGCTATGGCCCGCGGGTGATACGTAAGTAAATTTAAGTTAATTTATTAAATTTGTTTCATTTATTCAAGTTAATAATCCAGTCTTTGCTTCTTTGTAGGTTTTTCCCGTTTGATGCTGCCCGGATACTCGGGCAAATTATCCGGGAAAACTACCATGGCCCCTACCTCAATTTTTCTGAGGTGCCTCAGAACATGCAGTACGTCTGGCTCGAGGAGATGAAGGTATATATATATCTTTTGGTTAATTATTAATTATTCTTTAATCCACTAATTTTTTAATTACGTGATAATTTAATTTGTATGTCAGACGACGTTCTGGTGGTCCCCCCATCGCGAGGAGTTGATTCGCAAGGCCTACAAAGCCGCCGCCGGGAAGAAGATACGGGATGCGGTGTACGACGTTCGTACGGCGCATTCGAGGAAGAAGTGGCTCCGGGAGGAGTACTACGAGCAGATGTTGGATAAGATGAATACTGCTCAGTACAGGGAGAAATCAGAGAAAGCGAAGGCGAGCAGACAGGTCGTTGCTCTGCATACGGGAGGTTCAAAGCCCCACGCAGCGACGCGTGCAGATTTGGTGAGATACTGCAAATTCATTTCACTATTAAATTCGGTACTATTAATATACGTAGTTAATTAAATTCGACGTATATTTCGTATGCAGGCACGACAGGCGGTAAAGGAGGGGAGAGAGCCGGAGTCGGTCACCGCCTGCGATGTATTCCTGCATACACACAAGAGACGGGCAGACGGGAGCTTCGTCGACGCGAGGGCCCAGGCGACTGATGTAAGTAATTACGTTTATGAGATTTATATTAGTAATATAATTATTGTTAACTTAATTAGGTGAACGTAGGATTCAAATTATAACTTAGGGAAACATAGGATTTAGATTATAACTTAGGAAAACTTATAGTATAAACACATTCATTGGATAGGCTGCATATCGTGAGGCCCTTAGTCAGATTGAGCCCCCTGCCGAGGTTGTCGGCGAAACGACGCCCACCCAGACGCCCTCTTCTATGGCCGCTCGCTACGACGACGTGTTCGTAGAGTCTGTCGGCGGCTTTAATAAAGGGCGCATCTACGGCGTAGGTTCCATGGCGGCGTCGTTGCAGGGCGCGACTCCGAGATATCCACCGCCCCCGCCTCCTCCCGCGCCCCCGTCGGACGATATGAGGACGCAGCTTGCGACTCTCACCTCCGATATGTCGGAAATGCGGAGTCTAATGTCGGATGTGCTGGAGCGCCTTCCGCGTCCTTCTGCTCCCGGTCCAGATCCGTCTGCTCCCGGTACGTCTACTGCGGTTGCCGGTCCTTCCGACCCTGGACGTTATTCATTTGACCGTAATGCCGAGGTCCGCCTGGTACCGGATACTGCGCTCATTGGGCTCATGGACATGATGTCGGCAGAGCAGCTCCGCACGCTTCCAGAGCATGTGTTGTCCCAGGTGCCGGCGTACATGGAGGAAGAGTACATCCGCAGAGCCGAGGCGGCGCCGAGACGACCACGCGATCCATCTCCGGGAAAATGATATTTGTACTGTTTTTTGATATTATGAATTTGGATATTTGGATATTATGAATTTGGATATTTGGATATTTGTTATTGGATATTTGATATTGGATATCATGAATTTGGATATTTGGATATTTGTTGATCGTACATGGATGTTTGGATGGATATTTGGATATTTGTTGATCGTACATGGATGTTTGGATATTGGATATTATGAATGTGTAATATTTACGAAAAGGAAATAGAATGTTTCTGTAATTTTTTTTAATTGATGTTACATTTAGCGACGGACTAGCGACTAACTAGCGACGGAATATCCGTCGCTAACTGGGTGATATAAAATATTTTACAGTTACCGACGGAAGAGCGACGGAATATCCGTCGCTAACTGGGTGATATAAAATATTTTGCAGTTACCGACGGAAGAGCGACTACCTAGCGACGGCGAATCCGTCGACATGGTTCTGGAAATATAGTAGGTTTCCAGAGACTTAGCGACGGATAGTTGGTCGCTAATCCGTCGCTAATCTGTCGAGGATGACGACGGACTAGCGACGGATGAGCGACCAATTATCCGTCGACATGGTTCTGGAAATATGGAAGCTTTCCAGAACCAGGCCGACGACCTACCCGTCGCTAATACGTCGCTATAACATCGAGGTTAACGACGGAATGGCGACGGAATAGCGACTGATTTTGCGTATCAGGAACCTCTCTGATACGCTTTTACCGACCTATTGACGACGGATTAGCGACGGATATTTTAATATTATATGGCATGTAAACCGACGGGAACATGTCGCTAATCCGTCGCTAAGTAGGTGAAAGACAACCGTCGCTAACCAGTCGCTAGTCCGTCGGATAATTATTTGTCCGACGGCTTAGCGACGGACATTTTTTAGCGACGACGTTTTTCCCGACGGCCATTTTCATCAAATATCCGTCGCCATTACGTCGGTAATTTATGTTACCGACGGATAAGCGACGGATCTGGCCGTCGCTAAAGTTGGTTTTTTTGGTAGTGTTGGTTTAGGTTCAAATTGAATTTGGTTTGGTTCGGTTTATTTCTAATGAACTAATTAAGCCTCTAAAATGACTAATTAAGTCATGGAAGTTGGGTTTAAGATTTCTAACCTAATTATGATGGTATGTGGGCCAAGCCCAGCTAGTATGTGGGTCCCACTAGGGTCCAGGCTACCCGGGTCTCCAATTTGGGTCCGAATTGGATAAAATCCAAACCAAACCAAATAAATCCCAAAAAAATCACATAAAATAAATAAAAATTCCTAAAAATTATAAAACTTAAAAAATGACGAAAATACTCCTAATTTGAAAACTGGGGGTGACAAGACCTGGGAGCTTACTCCAGGTTTGAGTACGACCTTCGTTGGCTTTCATATTGGGTATATACCTATATATGGATATATGCCTATATATATATATATATATATATATATATATATATATATATATATATATATATATATATATATATATTTCCTATAGATTGTAAAATGTTATATATAGAATACTCTTGTAGACTCATATTACTTTTGTTCTCAGATTTAGTCTCCTTACCAGCAGCCCCAACATTATTGTTCACTCACAAATCATATTTCCTTTCCTAATTTATATATATGTATATATATATTTGTGTATGTATATATATGTATCTATATTAATTGTGATGAATGTATAAATATAGATGATGGAATAAATTCTTGTGATATGACTATAGGAAGTGTTTGGACAGATTAGGTTCGTCGTTAGGAGCCTAATTCGATCGAATTGGCCGACAAGTTAACCTAGTTGACAAAAGTCAACTTTGGGTCAAACTTGATCCAAATCGACTCAAACGAACTCCGGATGACCTGAAATTTTGTGTATGACCTAGAAATTAGTAAATGGACTAGTTGACCAATGTTTGACCAGGTTTGACCAACGTTGACCAGGTTTGATCAGAGTTGACCAAGGGTTGACTTTGACCAAAAGGGACCTAGAAGCATGTAGTCTTGTATTGTAGCTATTTTCTTTGATATTGTAGACTTGGTTGTGACATGTGGATACTTAAAATAGGTTTATATCACTCCAGTTCAGTTATACATCCTCATCAGTAGCTCGAATTGTCAGGCGAGTACATTCTCTGAAAGTTCTTTCATTTACTTGTCGAATTCTATATTTCAATTTTAGTCAATTCTATTTGATTCTCGGTTGCAAACACGAATTGATATTTTTTTGGAATCCATGTATACGACACACATACCTTACTTGCCTAGCCTCTATTACAAAAATTATTACAAGAATCACCTACAAGCACCTCCATGTTTTGGCTAGATTTATTCTCGATTTACATATTGTGTTATGGATTCATTCAAATTTGTCGGGCGGGAAAATACTTAAGTACACATGTAAATATTCTTAAATACTCAAACCACCTCCCTATGAATTATACAAGAACGATAGCCGTCCCACACTTGGCCAGTGTGTGATGTGCCGGATTACCCCTAGCCGTTTACATGTTGATCTCAGTATTTTAAAACACACTGTGAGTATTGTCTAGAATCTTTACTAGAATCACCACAAGAATCTTTACTAGAATCATCACAAGAACTATTATAATAATCATCCTAATTGGATTATTGAATGAAATCACACTTGACATATATTGTACCACTGGACTCATATCACAATATTCTAGTTCAGCTAGCTTTTATTTACAGTCTTCATTGACATGATATTCTGTTTTACAGCTTTTACTTTCCTTGTTCTTTTACTATAGTTTTACATATTAAACTATCTCGAATTCCCATGCTTCATCAATAAAATTGTTTATAATTGTTTTATAGTTTTCGTCATTTACTTGGATTTACTTGATGAGATGTATTCGTTTCTGTCCTGACTGGACCTGTTGAAATATTACAGATGTTAGCCCTGAGCATGTATGCCCTACTCACTATGGATTTGGAGAGAGATTAGCTACCTTTGGCCCTGACTCTCAGGAGTGATCGGGAGACTAGTTTAGTAGACTGTTTTAGATTTCTCTACTGGAACTTGAATTGTAATAATTTGAGAGTTGTCTTATTTTGAGTTGTATTGAGTTATTATCTTTTAGTAGTTTTTATTGTTTTCTTTTAGTTATAGAATTCTGTGATATCCTATCGTGCTTAAACTGTGATTGAGTTATATTATTTCTGTACTTGCCCTCCGTTCGGAGTTGAATTTAAGACAAGTATATTATACAATTGCGTAAGTTGGTTTAGATAGTGACCTAGAACAACGTTCTACCACCGATTCTGCGGCATAGACTGGGCGTGATTACGCACTTGTACCCTTACACTGGGTGCGGGTCATGACAGTGGACTATCTGATGCAGTCTCTAGCTCGTGAAGATATTGCTTTCTTTTTGAAGGTTGCCAGCCTTGGATTGCCAACCATCTTGCAGGGGTGTAGCACCCTGCTATTTATAGTAATTTTGGGATGAAGGATATTTTGAGCCGTAAAGATGAACACTTGGCAAATCCCCGGGCCACATGGTCGTAATCATGCCTCGAGACTCGGTCTGTGACTGATAGCTGGGGATTTGTTAGGATTTGTCGTTGAGCAGTTAAGACCTGGTCAGCTTGTCACGTGCATCAACTAATCTTCTGTAGCGAGCCACATAAAGGATGTCTCCTGGCCGAGCCACATAAGGAATGTCTCATAGCTAAGTCGCATGAAAGAATGTCTCATGATCGAGCCGTATGAAGGAATGTCTCATGACCGAACCGCATGAAAGAATATCTCATGACCGAGCCGCATGAGGAATGCCTTCTGACCGAGCCGCATGAAGGACGTCTCATGACCGAGCCGCATGAGAAATGTCTCATGACCGAGCCACATGAGGAATGCCTTCTGACCGAGCCGCATGAGGCCATCTCATGACTGAGCCGTATGAGGAATATTTTATAACTAAGCAGCATGAAGGATATCTTCTGGCTGGATGGGTATGGGGGCCCTAGGAGAAAGTTGGACTCCTTCAGAAGATTGTGATGCGCTTGACTTAGACGATGCACCTGACTGAGACATCTGAGTAATGCATCTAGTGGAGAGCAGGCCGTTACAACGTCTTCAATTGGCATCATGTTTCTGAGATGATGTTGGAAAGACGAAGTAGATCATAGTCTCTAGAACACAGACTGCCTTGATAGTGGAGCCACTATCTTGTGGCAGCGGCAGTTGATGATGGCTTGGGTGCAGTGATGTCCTGGAAAGGGCTCATCGTATACCAAGGTTGCTTCTCTCTTCTTGCATTTATGAATGACCACCTCCCGTATGTCGAGAGCAGATTAATCTACCTTTGTATCTGGGCCCAGGTATCCCGAGCACCTGGGTGCGTAGGTATCATATTTGCTTCCTGATCTGCGGCTACTAAAGCACTGCGCTCGGTCATTATAGGAAGAATTCTGAGACCCAATTTGTCTGTTTCGCATGTGGGATTGGAACGGGTGGTTCTGTATCACTTTCCATCAGGAGCCCGTATAACAGTTAACGGTGTCTGCTGACGGTCAGCAGCTTGGACAGTTAACTGGGCTTGTTGAGTCCGCACTGCCCTAGACTTCTTTGACGTAGCACCCGAAGGTGCATAGTAGAAAGAGTCCAAGTTGGAAGGAGGGAAGAAAAGTTGGGGCTCTTTTCAAAGGAGGGAAGGGGGCTCTATATATAGAATGGAGTGAGTCCTTTCTTCTTCTCCTTTTCGATGTGGGACTAAAAGTAATATTTTTCATGCTTCTACAGGACCCCCATCAAAGTTTTCAAATTACAAATTTAGAATACTTTGAATAAGAAGCATGGAAAGTCGAGCTGTTTAGGTGTGGCAATCCTATCAGAGGTAGCATGGACGTGATAGGTTTGGGTTCTTCTGCTGGGGATTTTATGTAGACTTATCATCCTTGGCGTACCTTGGTTTTAGGTACAGATAATAAGTTGAGAGATGGAACCAACATATTTACTCAAAGGTGATATGGACGTGGTAAATATGAGGTTGATTGTAGAGCTTTCCTACTTAAAGGTGATATGGATATGGTAGGAATGAACTCGACTGAGGATATATAGAACAACTCAGAGGTAATTTGGACATGGAAGTTCTACGTAACGGGTAATGAATACCACGGAACAACTGGGTTCCAGAAGCTTATGATTGTGAAGAAAGGGTGCATGTACTAGACGACCTAATACAACATTTGTGGCCAACAAAGGATATTTGTGGACCTATTATCCTTTTTGTGTACTGGGGGTGCGAGTACGGATAATAAGTGGAGAGAAAACCAACGTATTTACTCAGAGGAAATGAGGATGTGGTAAATATGGGTCTAAAGTAGAGCCTTCCTGCTCAGAGGTAATGAGGACGTGGTAGGAGTGGGCCTATTGAGGATACATAAAACAACTCAGAGGTAATATGGACGTAGAAGTTCTACGTAATATGTAATGAATGCCACGGAACAACTAGGTTCCAGTAATTATAAAAAAAGGGGTACATGTACTAGAGGACCTAATACAGCATTTGTGGTCAACAGAGGACATTTGTGGACCTATTATCTTTTTTGTGTACTGGCGGTGCGAGTACGGATAATAAGTGGAGAGAAAACCGGCATATTTACTCAGAGGTAATGAGGACATGGTAAATATAGGTCTAAAGTAGAGCCTTCCTACTCAGAGGTAATGAGGACGTGGTAATAGTGGACTCAGATGAGGATACATAGAACAACTCAGAGGTAATATGGATGTGGAAGTTCTACGTAACGGGTAATGAATGCCACGGAACAACTGGGTTCCAGAAGCATATGATTGTGAAGAAGGGGTACTTGTACTAGAGGACCTAATACAACATTTTGTGGTCAACAGAGGACATTTGTGGACCTATTATCCTTTTTGTGTACTGGCGGTACGAGTACGGATAATAAGTGGAGAGAAAACCAATATATTTACTCAGAGGTAATGAAAACGTGGTAAATATGGGTCTGAAGTAGAGCCTCCCTACTCAGAGGTAATGAGGACGTGGTAGGAGTAGGCTTAATAGGGATACATGGAACAACTCAGAGGTTCTATTAATGTGAAAGTTCTATGTATTGGGTGGTTTGTTTGTGATAGACGAGAAAATAACTCAGAGGTAATATGGACGTGGCTGTTTTTCCCGTTGGGGAATTTTGTGGACCTATTGCCCTTTTGTGCATCTGAAAATGCGAGCAAATAAATTTGAATGATATTTTGTGGACCTACTACTCTTTGGTACACCGATGGTGTGAGTAATAGATTAGGATAACTTTTATGGACCTATTATCCTTCTGCGCACTAGTGGTACGGGTAATAGATTTTGAGGCATATTTTATGGATCTACTACTCATTGGTACACCGATGGTGTGAGTAATAGATTAGGATAACTTTTATGGACCTATTACCCTTCTGCGCACTAGTGGTGCGGGTAATAGATTAGGATAATTTTTGTGGACCTATTACCCTTCTGCGCACTGGCGGTGCGGGTAATAGATTTGAAACAAAACCCAACAGAGGTGATAGGTTTTGTGGTCTTAACACCGTGCCTTTTATCCCGGGTTGGGGTACAGGTGTTAAGTCGAAAGATTATCGGTATCAGAGGTAATATGGAGTAACACACGATAATTCGGACCAGGAAGTTTGCTCAGGGATAATGATGAACTGGGCATACTCCTGTGAGGTAAAGCATTAGAGTGGGAGTTCAGAGGTATCATCATACATGACTCGCCACTCAGGGAGATGCAATAGAGTGTGAGTTCAGAGGTATCATCGTACGTGACTCGCTACTCAGGGAGATGTGATGGAGTGTGAGTTCAGCAGTACTATCGTATATGACTCGCCCCTCAGGAAGATGTGATGGTTTTGAGGGAGTACCAGCATGTCCTTTAGACACAGCATTTCTTCAGGAATTTGCCATAATAATGCCAGAGTTGACAGCTGCAGAGACGATCGCCGACCGCTGCCGTAATTCAGACCTGGGGTAGCCTCCATGTCATACCCCTATTTTTGCATGAAGTACTTGGACTGAGGACTATACAGGTAGAGCGGTAGTCTCCCAGTATTGGATTTAAGATCAAACTCTTGAGGCAGGAAGGGTTGAGATCCTTATTTTTGGCTAAAGATGTTTGAGACTAGGAAGTAGGCATCTTTAATGGGAGCAAGTCGGCTTGTGGTATGGACGGTTGTCACATCATCAGGAGAGGGACTATCCACCCTTGTAACCAGATACTTTGCGAGTTCTGCATCTTCTTCTGCTACCCCCTGCATGACCGGAGGTTGGGCCGCTATCTTGGGCAACTTGACCAGCTTGAGGTATTGACTTGCCTGAGAGTGTTGGATCGACACTTGGCTGCTGGCTCATCTTAGAAAGACGGATGACAATTGGCTCAGCAAGGGACTTTGTGTCTTCCGATCGCCTTTGAGTGGATTTTGGCAATCGGATTACCATCGATGTTACAGAGGGCCTTGTATCTTCCTGTTGCCTTCTCGGGATACGGATGACCATTGGTTCCAACTGCGTAGGTGTGGCAGGAGAACTGAGCACCTCTTTATGCAAGGTTGCGACAAGGGACGCAGCCCTGCCCGGTTTACGGGCTTGGGGACGAATTCTCAAGGGTTCTTCTGGCCCTGTGATGGCTTCCAGCTCGTCCGTTATATGTTTCCTGGATTCGTCATATAGACAAGCCTCCGAAGAGTAATAAGATTCAACCCCTTTGAAGGGATCAATGTCGGTAAATTCAGTCTTCACGGAACCGTGCTTACTGACATATTTGAAACACTGGTGAAGGGTGGATGGCACGATCATATAGTCATGTATCCACGGACGTCCCAGGAGGATGTTGTAGGAGGTGTCTGTATCTATGATGTAGCAGGTAACTTCTGTCTTCAGGTCACCAATCTGGTACTTCAACCGGATCTTCCCTAGGGGATAGCTTCTCCCTGAGTTAAAACTGCTAATGGCAGTGTTGGTTGCCGCTAGCCGATGCATAGGGATGCCAAGGAGTTGGAGCAGGCTTTTCGGGATGATGCTTATTGACGAGCCCGGGTTGATATGCATCCTATCCACCTTGATGTTGCCTATGTATCCAGTATAGTACAAGGGGCGATCATGCAAGTTGGTCTTAATCAACATGTCCTATAAGTAAATACGATGTTGGACATTATATCCGTGCTATCGCCGCCCTGTAAATCTACTGGTAGGTCTTCCCCTGGAAGCTTGACCTGATCTAAGTAGGCATCAGCATTCTGGAGTGTTTCGCTTAATGCGACACCAAGATCCTTGGAGAGCCTTAGGAGCTCGTATAGCGACAACTTTGCTGGCGTATTAGCCAATTGTGCTAATATGTCGAAGTTGTAAGGTCTCTCCAGTCCATGAGGTATATCATTATGGAGTGGCCTGTCAAAGCGGGTCTCCCTTATCTTGGAATTGTCTGCCAGCAGAGGCTGAGATGGACATGGAACATCAGAGGGAAGCAACGTTGCTGGCTGAGGATCTTCGGCTGGACTATCCCGTACGGGCTGGACTTGTGCACCAGACCGAGTAACAACATCTGCGGCTTCTTCAGCATCAGCTAAAATTGTATGACAGGCTCTAGACTTTCTGCCCGTCTTCTTGTTGGTAGGAGATGACACCCCCTGGGTAACTTCGGGCACCAAGTCTGGATGCACCCACATGATCTCTCCACGATGTGGTGAGGAGTACCAATCCAGATGTCTGGCTCCGGACGGGTGAAAGATTAGTAACCTCCATCGTTGCCCGGGGGACAGGTATTACCCCGTCTGGAGTGCTTGTTGGAGGAAAGTCGCCGAACTGAATAGATACCATATTTGCTGTCACGGTAACCTCTTCAAAGTCTATCGACAGAGCTTTGGAGTCGATAAGACTCTGAATGTATCGCTTTAATTGGAAGCAATCCTGGGTGGCATGATGGACATAGCGGTGGAAGTAACAATACTTTGGGTCCTCCATTTCTGCTGCTCGGGGATTGCGCCTTGGTGGCGGGAGCTGGATCCTACACCCTCGAAGAGCATATCAAAGATAGTTTTGACATGACTATCCTCGAATGAGTAGTTGATCTTGGGCTACGGTCCTTCCACCTATTTTTGTTCGGGCTTCTGAGTCGCATCAGTGACCATGGCCTGTTTGCCCTTACTGTCCCGGTTGGTGGTGGTGCCACTATTGTTGTTACTGGAGGTGGAACCAGGATGTCTGCCCTTATCTTCTCCGTCTGGGATGTGTAATCCTAGCTGGCGAGCTTTCTTCAGTTTTGCCTCTACATTTTTAGCACTTATGATGAAGGTCGTCCAATCCCTGAACTGATCATCACCCATCTAGAGGCTAATTGCAGGGAGCAGCTTCTTCTGGCAGATTTCAATCAAGGAGCTCTCGGAATTGCCTTGGGATAATCTCATTACGGTTTGGCGGAACCGCTCGATATAGTTCCTTGTCAGCTCCCTCTCTCCCAGGACGACGTCCATGAGAGATAACATCGTCACATCATGCCCCACTTCGTAGAATATCTAGGAACATGTGCTTGAAGTCGTCAAAAGAGTGAATACAGTTGTCGGGAAGGTTGCGGTACCAGTCGAACGCGATCCCCTCCAGTGCTCCGATGAATAATCGTGTGAGGATGGCATCACTGTGCGACAAGTAGTTGGTGGTGACTTCAAAGTAAGTCATGTACCGACTAGCAGAAGTCTTTCCATCATAAGAGTCGATATGGAACGGCTTGTACCGAGGTAGAAAAGGCACGTCTCTCCATGTAATAGGATATGGCTGTCGTATTCTAAGATCCCGAGAGGAGTCTCGGGTATTGAACATCGCTCGAAACTCCTGGACTCCCCTTCTTGTCTCCTTGGCTTCATCTACAGCTGAAGGCACGGATGGTGCTAAGGGATCATCACCTAAAGGAGGGGCGGTCATGTTGGAGTCCGCGTTGACTGCGGGTCCCAAGCTTGTTTGTCCGGGCATCCTTACAGGTTGAGCTGGCAAGGCGGCTTTGATCTAGTCCACGGACTTAACCAAGGACAGGAGCATGGCTTCCAGCACTTCTATTCGTTGTCGATCAGAAGGTGCTTCATGATCATCATCAGCCATAAAGACTGTCCTGACGTGGGTAGAGGTGGAAGGGATTGCGGCAGAGGTACTCTCGGTGCCGTACCCTTGTATAGAGAAATCGTCAGAAAATATCAAAATATCATCTTACTCTGACTCGGAAGGGGTGCTACCCCTGTGTAGGAAGCTGCATCGTCTTGGCGAGGGTGGTGGTCCTCAGGGAAATCCGATTCTGTTGCAGAGTTTTGGAGGATCTCTACCCCCTGTGTGTGCTCTTGGTCCACCGGGTTGTCACATATATTGAGAGGACTGCTACCTCCAGCTACATCTACTCTCAATGAGGCCGAGGGTGTTCCTCCGGGTGTCGGAAGCTTCTTTTTGGATCGAGTGCCTAAATAGACATCCCCTGGGTTGATAGAAACCCCCAGATGAGGGTCTCCTTGCAATACTGGCCGAGATGGCCGGGCTGGAAGAGCCTGTCTTCTTTCCTCCTTTGCCAGGAGGAACTTTTTGAGTTGAATTATAGGAGGCGATAGGAAACTCTTCGTCCCCTGGAATTTGCACCTGTCAGACAGGTGCTGGCTGCTGCAGTCGCTGGAAAACTGACTGCCGATCTTCAGGTGTTGCTGATTTGTTGCAGCAGTAGTTGATGATGACTTGGGTGCAATGACGCCCCAAGAGGGACTCATTGTATGCCGACGCTGTCGTCTCGCATTTGTGAGTAATCACGTCACATAAGTCGGTAGGAGGCTGCTCTACCTTTGTACCAAACTTGTGAACTAGGAAATCCCGAGCCCACGGATGCTTAGGTATCATGTTTGCTCCCTGATCCATGGCTAGTAAAAGCACTTGCTCTGAATCTTTAGAGGGAGACATTAAAGACCCACCCTGTCCGTTGGCCGTGTGGAACTGGACGCGAGTGGTTCTGTACAATTTTCCGTCAGGAGCCCGTGTAACAGTCAATGGGGCCCACTGACAGTCAGCAACTTGGACAGTTGACTGGGCTGGTTGGGCCCGTACTACCCTAGACTTTTTTGACTTAGCGCCCAAAGTCGTGTAGTAAAAAAGAGTCTAGATTGACACATCCCCTATCCTCGGTGGACCGCATGGCATCGGGCCCGCTTGAGAGGCGGTCGAACACAGAGCTTCTGATAGGGCCGCATGAGACGTTCTGTTTGAAGCCGAGATTGGTCGTCGCAAGGACCATCTTCTTGCGGCTGGAGCTAGCTGCCGCATGGATCATCTTCCTGCGGTGAGAGTTGGCTGCCGTATGAGTTGTCTGCCTGCGGCCGGAGTTGGCCGTTATATGGACAGACTGCCCATCACCTCTCTGCAGCCTCTTCTTTGTCCGTATGGAGTCCCCTTGTGCCCCTAAAAACTCAGTATCGTAGTATTTTTCTCTGCTGGATTTGGGGACAGTGGGGTCCTCTGCGGTCGAAAACAAAGCCACAAGAGATTCCTGGTTACCGTCTTAGGCTGCAGAAGGAGCTTCTTCGAGAACTTGGTCGGGGGAACAGTTTTGTGCATCGATGCGTTGCGAGTCCTCTTCGGGTTGGCTCGCTTCTGAGACGGGCTGGCGCTCCCTTCAGAGAGCAATTCTTCGAAGGCTTGTTGGTCAAAGCGATCCACAAGAAGCTGCTGTGTAGAGCCGATCTTGGACGCGTCAGATTGTATCACCAACTTCTCATCGGAAGAGAAGGATGGCCCTAGCAGAGTTGCCATCGTGTTTGCCATAAAAATCAACGACAGGTATTACGAAACACTGAAATTGATTACAAACTCGCTTGTACAAAGAAGAGCCTAGAAAGAAAGTCTAGGAAATAATCTAAGTACAATTGTTTTGTTTTAATTCTGGGGGGTGATGGTGGAGGCTCGAGAAAGTGCTATCAACTCTGCTTTACTCTGTGGACTATCTGATGCAGTCTCTAGCTCGTGAAGATATTGCTTTCTTTTTGAAGGTTGCCAACCTTGGATTACCTACCATCTTGCAGGGGTGTGGCACCCTGCTATTTATAGTGATTTCGGGATGAAGAATATTTTAAGCCGCATAGATGACCACGTGGCAAATCCCCAGGCCACATGGCCGTAATTATGCCTCGAGACTCGGTCTGTGACTGATAGCTGGGGATTTGTTAGGATTTGTTGTGATTTGTCGTTGAGCAGTTGAGACCTGGTCAGCTTGTCACGTACATCAACTAATCTTCTGTGGCAAGCCACATGAAGGATGTCGCCTGGCCGAGCCGTATGAGGAATATCTTATGGCTGAGTCGCATAAAAGAATGTCTCATGATCGAGCCGTATGAAGGAATGTCTCATGACCAAGCTGCGTGAAGGAATGTCTCATGACCGAGCCGCATGAAGGAATATCTCATGACCGAGCCGCATGAGCAATGCCTTCTGACCGAGCCACATGAAGGACGTCTCATGACCGAGCCGCATGAGAAATGTCTCATGACCGAGCTGTATGAGGAATGCCTTCTGACCGAGCCGCATGAGGCCATCTCATGACTGAGTCGCATGAGAAATGTTTCATGACTAAGAAGCATGAAGGATATCTTCTGGCTGGATGGGTATGGGGGCCCTAGGAGAAAGTTGGACTACTTCAGAAGATTGTGATGCGCTTGACTTAGACGATGCGCCTGACTGCGACATCTGAGTAATGCATCTAGTTGAGAGCAGGCCGTTACAACGTCTTCAATTGGCATCATGTTTCTGAGATGATGTTGGAAAGGCGCAATAGATCGCAGTCGCTAGAACAAAGACTACCTTGATAGTGGAGCCACTGTCTTGTAGCAGTGGCAGTTGATGATGGCTTGGGTGCAGTGATGTTCTGGAAAGGGTTCATCGTACTCCAAGGTTGCTTCTCTCTTCTTGCATTTGTGAATAACCACCTCTCGCAAGTCTAGAGCAAATTAATCTACCTTTGTATCTGGGCCCAGGTATCCCGAGCGCCCGGGTGCGTAGGTATCATATTTGCTCCCTGATCTGAGGCTAGTAAAGCACTGCGCTCGGTCGTTATAGGAAGACTTCTGAGACCCAATTTGTCCGTTCCGCATGTGGGATTGGACACGGGTGGTTCTGTATAACTTTCCATCAGGAGCCCGTATAACAGTTAACGGTATCCGCTGACGGTCAGCAGCTTGGACAGTTGACTGGGCTTGTTGAGCCCGTACTGCCCTAGACTTCTTCGACTTAGCACCCGAAGGTGCATAGTAGCAAGAGTCCAAGTTGGAAGGAGGGAAGGGACGTTGGTGCCCTTTTCAAATGAGGGAAGGGGGCTTTATATATAGAATGGAGTGAGTCCTTTCTTCTTCTTCTTTCCGATGTGGGACTAAAAGCAATATTTTCCATGCTTCTACAGTTTCATCCAACATGGCCTGATGGGGTCCCCCTTACGGAAGCCCCAATCAAAGACGGTGGACCACGAACCCAACTTTCTTTCTTAGTTCTGCGAGAAGAAGGAGAAGAAGTCTACCAATAGATGGCCAGCAGGCTATCACATCTGAAGGAGTCTATATGGGTACTCGGTCAAAGGCGAGATCCCGTATAGATGACGAAGACTCCCAAGCTGGGGGTAATATTTCCTTAGAGTCTGAAGCAGATGACCTTCACACGGGGGGTAGCCTTCTAGAGGACGACGATCCCTCCGAGTCTGATGGCGATTATCTACTTCCTCTACCTGAAAATGAAGGATTTATCAACTCAGAGACAGACAGTATCAGCACCAGTTGTACTATTTTCTCTGTTCATCCTCGTATGTTATCTACATACATGGCGGACGAAGAAAGACCTGAAGAATCCAGTAATCAGACCAACAAACAGCTAGAGGGTGGTCTTGAAATAGCATTCGCCAAGATCACTGATATGTTGACCAGTATCATGGCGGTCCAAGCCGCTGGGCTGTTCCTTCACCTCAACAAAATGTCTCGGCTCATGCTAGTCCAGCTCATAGCAACAACCCTCCTTCACTACAAAAAGAGTATCACTCCGTTGTGCCTCCCTCGAATCTTGCAAATTCTAGGGGTGGTCCTTCGCCAACGACGCCTGACAACCGTTCAACAGCCGTTTCCCAATACCTGATTAATCAACAAGATGCAATTGATTTCCTGGTCGTCCGTCTCGACACCATCTCACACAAAGACGAGCTTCAGAAGATGGAGATATCTCAACCTTATCCTCCTGAATGGGAGAATGCTACTTGTCCTCCTAACTATAAGCTGCTGATGCTAAATTCATTTGACGGATTGACTTCTCCTCGTCAACACATGACATACTTCAACACGTAGACTCTATACTTACCCAGGGACGATCCATTCTTGTCAAAGCTGTTTATTAGCACCTTGTAGGGGGTAGCTTTCGAATGGTTCTGCAGTCTGCCTGATGGTTGTATCAATTCATTTAAAGACTTGGAGAGGTTGTTCCTCAACAGGTTTTACGAGAGTGGCATGCATGTTAGTATATCCACCCTCATCGAGACCAAGCAAAGGAGGACTGAGTCTGTCATCGCCTTCATCGAACGCTTCAGGCGGCTAGCACTGAAGACGCCCTTCGGCATACCAGACTCAGAACTTATGGATACTTGTCGACATAACTTCCTTCCTACGGTGAAGTTTTGTCTGGGTATACATAAGTATGATACATGGCCCGCTTTCATTGGGGCCGCTGATGCTGCTGAAAATGACATTCATAATCTGGAACTACTGGGGTTGAAAATACCTAAATCTGAAGATAAGGGCAAGCATCCTCAAACTATCCCTGTCCGTAGGGGTAAAGGGAAAGAAGTCCTGAAAGTCGACACTTCCAAGGGAGCTTCCAATTCTCAAGGTGCCTCTAACAAGCTTAAGAAGACCTTTTCCTTTGATGAAGACGATGTCATTACCATTTTTCACACACTGACGAAGGGTAATAAGCTGACATTGCCTCCACCACGACGTCCTGTAGAGGCGAACCAACTCAACGATCCCAGGTACTGTCTCTATCATCAGTATGTGCATCATTCCACCAAGGACTGTATCGTCCTGAAGAAGAAGATACAACAGCTTATCGACAGGCAAGTGATCAACCTCGAAGCTGAAGACAAGGTTGTATCTTCTAACATGATCTCTCTTCAGTTTGGTGACTTTCCTCCCACAAAAGTCCCAAACGGCGTGGTCCCGATCCCTAAGGCGATAATGGAAGTCCTCAACCTATGACCAGCTCGTAATTCAACCTTGGTGCCACTCACGACTAAACATGGTGAGATCATGTGGGTCCATCCGGACCTTGTGCAAGAGATGACACAGGGGGTGGTATCTCCCAAAGCAAAAAGGGGCAAGAAATATAAGTCATGCCATATGGTGTCTTCTCTCATCTACGAGGTTCTATCTGGCGAGACGCGATCGGGAAAGACTTATCTTCGGACGTACGATCCCGCACAAGAAGAAGCAGTACCTTCTCAAGCTCCTGCTGCCCCCACAAGCTCAGAAGCCGGCCCGTCTAAGCCTTCAACTACCGACAAAGCCAAGCAGAAGGAGACACGGTTTGACAAGTCTCTGAAGGCGCCAGCTTCCGAAGGCATGGACCGGCCCTACAACTTTGATATACTGGCACAACTAACCAATACACCTGCCAGGTTGTCTCTGTTCGATCTATTGCGACTCTCCAAAGAAACGTAGAAGGCCTTAAGTGAGGCATTACTACATGCCGACTCTTATCTCGCTGAATGCAAAGCCCCCGCTGAAGACCCTATCTCCTGTCCTCACTACCAAAGTACTATAGAAGTGGTGCCCAACATCACCTCTTCACAGGAGGACATGCTACTTGTCATGACCCGTACCCGCTTTTCGGATACGAGACGTGTCCAAGCCAGCCTACGCCGCAGAGTCGGCGGTAGAACGTTGTCAAGCCCGCAAGAAATAAATGCTCAAAATTGTAAAATATAATATTTGCTGCTCATTCACAATTCTAAATTTATTTCAACATTTACATGATTTATAATTAAAGAAAATGCAAGATTTACAATTAATGAAATTGATACAATGCTTTCTATTTCTAGGTTGTCTTCAGCATACCCAAGTCTTCCCCAGTGCTAAAAGTGATAGCGACTAAACCTGAAAAATGTTGGTTTTCAGTCAGGAATGGAACAAGTACACAAACTGACGACAATGCGAAAACACAATAGAATTAATCAAGACATGAAAATAGCATATGGAATATGAAAGCTAGTAAGAAAACTGATGACATAGCACGATAGAGAAGTAAATAAGGAAAAACTAATAAAAGACATCTATCTAGGTGGTGTGAAATATCATTTTCGACATGTGAACGGCTAGGGGGTAAATCCGGCATCTACACATGCCGTGTGCAGATGCTATTGTTCACAAATAGACATCTTGGGATATTTTTGGGTAGTCCACATGCCTACTAAGATATTTCCCCTCCCGACTACTCCGTGTGACGAGCGTGTCAACAAGCAGCAAGATATATG
This sequence comes from Iris pallida, assembly GCA_029216955.1. NCBI lineage: Eukaryota > Viridiplantae > Streptophyta > Magnoliopsida > Asparagales > Iridaceae > Iris > Iris pallida. Next base: position 33,289,126 of record JANAVB010031617.1, read on the forward strand.
TATAGACATGAAATGAAAAGACTACTATGAATCGGAAAGCAATCAGAAAGTGCACTTGCCTGAGGTCCTTAGCTGGAGAAACCAATAAATATATACCACTCAAAGAGCCACAATCAGTCAACACATGTAGAAGTCTCCGGATGCTGAAATAAACATTACCAACGTTCTCAGAATAGTCAAATTAGCTTGGATTGCCTGTCCATAAGTCCAATTCTGGACACAGGGGCAAAACGGTAATTTCGGACAAAAACGATGTCCGCCGTTGGACCCGCTTTGCACCGAAATGTGTACCAGAGTCATTGGTCTCTAAAGTCGTCAAACTACATGTCTACGGATCCAGTTTTTTGATACGAACCCAACCGTATGTCCAAAGTTGGATTCCGGCGGGCCGTGCACAAAATCGCCCGTTGAGTGGAACCGCGGGGCCCGCAAAACGGTGATTTTATCAACAGTCTCAGAATCGGACCAAACTTGGCATGCAGGACCAAAAAAATGACACGGTCCTGTTGGCGTAAGTTTCGTCTCGATCTGACGAGCGTGCACAAAGTAATTGGAGAATTTGTAAAGTGCACGATACGGTAAATTTTGACGGATACGCATCAAATTCGTCGCGCACACGCGACCAATTCGAATTCCGTCAAAGCCCACACGACCACGAAACCGTTATGCAGCTTTTGATGCTTACGGTGCGTGACCACATCGCCCGAAATGGCGGGACGCACGTCGTGTGGAACAACTTTCCTATTTTTAAAACAGATTTTTCGTCAACTTTAACTTAATTTTAAACAGCAATTACCCAACAAGAATTAAATCTAAAAACAACGTTTCCATCTTGGTTAGGTTGTCTAGAAGTCTGTTCAAGCGGTTTTCCAAAACTCGCGATGTTATGGTCGCAAATCGACCGCAAAACTTGGGTTTCGGGACAGTTTCTAATATCCGAAAATCGAGTTTTTTCTCGGTTTTGGGACTAGTTTATCGTCGTGTACATCGCAAATCAAAACGAACTAATTGAAGGGAGATGAAGACGTATAGATTAGGTTCGAACCTGCAAAATCGGTTCGACGATTTGTCGATTGGACGTGGAGAAATCCCGGCGCGAAGTGGCACCCCGGGGCTGCTGTTACTGCTGCCCTCTCGCTCTGTTGTGCGCGGTTTGTCGTCTCCGGCCGGCCAGTGGCCGGCGCCGCGCGCGCGCGAGGGGTGCGCCCAGGTGGTGGCGCTCTCTTCGCGTTAGGGTTTCGAGAGGATTCTCAGTTCTCTCGATCTCTCTATATATAACTATCGATAGTTTAACGCGGGGGGGGGGGGGGGGTTCTGTTTGCCTTTGCTAGGCTCGGGCTGAGCTCCAGCTGCTCAGGTTCGGATGGGCATGGGTTATTAGGCCGGGCTGATTGGCCTGGCCTGGAGGCTGGGTTATGGGCTTTTCTAATAGTTTCTTTTTATTTATTTCTTTCTATTTTATTTAGTATATATATATATATATATATATATATATATATATATATATATATATATATATATATATATATATATATATATATATATATATATATATATATACTCTTGCATATATATACATAATATATGTGTATATACATATAAAAAAAATACACTCTTTTGATATACATTTATATATACATACCTATATTTTAATATATACTTGTATATTTATACAAACCTTTATATAAATACATATATATTTAATATGAGATCCTATATATATAAATAACTATACATTTAATATATCTTTATATAATAAATACTAATTATTTATGAAAATAAATAATAAACCATTAAAACAAATTGCCAATACATATTTGCATTCTATGTATTTATATATAAATACACACACACGCATATATTTATTCTCAACAACCCCAATAATAATATTAATATTATATAACCTCAACAAAATAATAATGAAAATCAATAAGCTAATAATTAATTATTTATAAACTCTAAAAATTACCATTTAAATAAAATAAATAATAGTAAAATATTTCAAAAAAAATCGGGAAGGGGAGCTACACTACTAAAAAATAATCGTCATGATAGACCCTTGTACTATACAGGGTATATCGGGGCAATCAAGGTGGACCGCATGCACATCGATCCAGGATCCTCCCTCAGCATCATTCATAGAAGTTTACTTCAAATTTTGGGAATCCCTTTGCATAAACTATCTGCAACCAATACAACCATCATGGCTTTCAATGCTGGTCGAAGCCACCCGTTGGGCAAGATCCGTCTCAAGTGCCAGATCGGTGATCTCCGAACGGAGGTTTCCTGCTATGTGATAGATGCCAATGTATCCTACAACGTCTTGTTGGGACGTCAATGGATACACGAGAACGTGATCGTTCCTTCCACACTTCACCAGTGCTTCAAGTACGTCAACAGCGACGGTATCGTAAAGACGGAGTTTGCCGATGTCGATCCTTTTAAGGGCATCGAAGCCTACTATGGAGATTCGGTACTTTACCAATCTTAGCCCCCAAGGATGACGGCAACGAAGCTGACAATAAAGCTGAAGCAAGTTCATCCTCCAAAGATGGTCCCCTTATTATCTGAGTCAAAGGATGTACTACTCCAAAAAGTACTCCGAAGCCTCTCACAATCTGGATGAAGAAGAAGAATCCTGACAAAGTCAAACCATTGACCATCACTCTCAGCAAGACACCCTGGGAGGAACCTACTGAAGTTTGTCCTCCCAATCCTGAAGAATTACCCTATGTGGTGAACTTTGCCAAGACTGTGGCTCCTCTTCCAGATGATGATCCTCTCAATGAGTATATCAATACTCATAATAATGTACCTTCAGCAGATGATGTTATCCTTGAAGAAGAACTTACATATTTTCTTAGTAAAGGTTTATCTTTGAATTACTCTGATGTCTATCAATCTGTAAACCACTACATAGATACGATATACGATCTAGAGCACGGCATAGGACCACACCTCTGTATGTCGGTCACGACGCCTCACCTGTGGGAAAAAATTTACCCAGAAGATATCCACTACTTCATCGTTCCAGCCAGAAAGAAGGATGAAGAACTAATCATCTTCGATCAAATAATTGGCAAAAGAAAGTTTGTTCCGGACTCTACTTCTCCCAAGCACAACACAGAAGCTGACTATGACTCTGGGAAAATGTAACTTTTTCGGTATACTTGGCAGGCCAAGAATATCATCCAGAACATGGGATATGACATCAAAAGCGACAAAGGGCTAAATTACGGCCGGGGACGACGGTTACCAATACGACACTTTGCTCCTCTCGGCAAACCCGAGAACTACTATCAGCGAAACGGTGTTAGTTTGGGTTATGTCACTCCTCCAACAACTCCCGAAATATCAGATGATGAAGCAAATCATTATTCTCACTCTTCTGACTCCTCCCCCTGGGACTCAGACTGCAGCATTGGTGACATATTCAAATTAACTCTGTCCATCAACATGGTTTTCGTTGACCAAATTACAGACGATGTCCAATCAATCGAGCTTGAATAATGGGCTCAAAAGATGGATACTAGGTAGATGCGACGCTTTGAACAACGTGAACCACCTACCGAAGACAAAGTCGCCCAAGTCAATTTAGGAGATGAATCTTCTTTTAAACCAATCTTTATCAGCAAAAGTCTATCTCGCGATGAACGCCAATCTCTTATATAGCTTATAAGAGAATACATCGACGTCTTTGCATGGAGCGATGAAGACATGCCAGGCTTGGACCCTAAAGTCGCCATGCACCGCCTCAATATTTCGTCTAAAGCTAAGCCAGTGAAGCAGCAACAACGACGATTCTGACCAGATGTCATGGAGGCCATCGAAAATGAAGTCAAGAAGCTCATTGACAGTGGATTCATTCGCGAAGAACAATACCCTGACTGGGTTGTCAACATCATTCCAGTTATGAAAAAGAACGATAAAGTTCGAGTCTGTATTGATTACTGTGATTTGAACTCTGTATGCCCAAAAAATGAGATCCCTCTACCGATCATCGACGTAATGATCGACAATACTTGCGACTTCGAACGGATGTCCTTCATGGATGGGTTCTCAGACTACAACCAGATCAAGATGTTTCCCGACGACGAGAAGCATACATCTTTTCGAACACCGTTAGGGGTATACTGCTATACGGTGATGCGCTTCGGATTAAAGAATGCAGGGGCGACATACCAGGGAGCCATGTACACAATTTTTCGTGATCATTTGTAAAAAACGGTGGAGTGCTACGTAGACGATATCGCAATTAAAAGTCGTCTCAAGGGCAACCACCTCCAAGACTTGAGAACGATGTTCGAACTAATGCATGCACACCAACTCAAGATAAATCCAACCAAGTCTTTTCTTGGAGTCTCCAGCGACAAGTTCCTTGGTTTCGTCATCACTTCAAAGGGTATACATCTTGACCCGGAGAAAGTGAAGGCTATCCTCGATATGCATCCTCCAAGAAACCTCAAAGAGCTACGTGGACAACAAGGAAGGCTAGCCTACATCAGACGATTCATTTCGAACCTTTCTGGAAGGTGTCAACCATTCACTCAGCTCATGAAGAAAGGCGTATCTTTCATCTGGACTGAACAATGTCAACGCGCATTCGACGACATTAAAAAGTATCTTACAAGCCCCCAGTATTGGTAGCTCCAATAATGGGGAAGCCCTTCTTACTATATGTCCGCACTATGGACCATTCTCTTGGCGCCCTATTAGCTCAGAAGATTGAAGGCGGCCATAAACATGTAATCTACTACCTCAGCCGCACAATGGTGGGTGCCGAAAACAGATACACACCCGTAGAGAAGGAATGCCTTGCACTAGTATTTGCCATCCAGAAGACACGCTACTATGTGTCTGGGCAGACTATCCACATCATATCTAAATTCAAGCCTCTCAGAATACTCATGACTAAACTGGGTTCTCTCAATTCTCGTCTAGCTACATGCGCAATGCTGTTGACTCCATACTCTTCGTTTATCAGAAGGCAGTAAAAGGCCAAGCATTAGCTAATTTTCTAGCAGCTCATCGGGTGCCAGAATCTTCCAAACTCTACGACGAAATCATCGATGAAATAGTGGAGTCTAATACTGCAACTGAAGAAATCCCCATTTTGCGAATGTTCTTTGACGGTGCATCGAGAACAGGACCAAAAGGAAATATTGTGGCCGGAGTTGGCGTCGTGCTCATGTCACCTGATCATCTGGTTATTCATCGTGTATATTCTCTCATGGAACCATGCACTAACAACGTGGCCGAATATAATGCCCTATTAATCGGCCTTCAACTGGCAAAACAATTGGAAGTTGACTATCTAGAAGCTTACGGCGATTCCAAGCTAATAGTTAGTCAGGTCCGAGGGGATTATGAAGTTCGTCATGAAGATCTCATCCCCTATCACAGAGCAACAATCGAGTTGGCATCTACTTTTACTAGATTCTTCATCGAGCACGTACCTCGACTACAGAATATAGAAGCAGATGCTCTAGCCGGTCTCGCTGCTTCCTTGACCGTCCCGACCAATACTCAGCAGTCGATCACAGTGTCTGGTCGAGAACTATTCTGTGTGAAAAATGCCTTGCATATTCATCACAGTTACACAACAAAAACAAATCGATGTTAAAGACTGGATATTTCCTTTCATAGACTACGCCGTCTATGGAATCCTTTCCGAGGACCCGAAGGAAGCAGTGTCTATCCAAAGACGATCCCTCATATTTTACTACGACACAGCTACCAAGATGCTGTACCGACGCTCTTACGACGGGCTATTGTTACGATGTTTATCAGACACAGAAGCCAAACATGCACTCCTGGAGGCTCACGATGGAGTTTGTGGTGCATATCAACTGGGCCCCAAATTACAAGATCGTTTCAAACGAATAGGTTATTATTGGCCCACAATGATAGCAGATGCTGTTGAATATACAAGAAATTATAGGGCATGTCAGCTCCATGCTGATTTTATTCATTTAACCTTTGGAGTTTCTACACCCGACGGCAGCATCCTAGCCTTTTGAAGCCTGGGGCATGGACGTCATAGGACCAATCAGCCCGCCATCCTCCAAATGACATCGGTTCATCCTAGCCATAACCGATTACTTCTCCAAATGGGCGAAAGCTATACCGCTCACCAAAATGAAGGCGTCAAACGTGATCAGTTTCATCAAACATCACGTTAACTACCGCTTCGGCCTACCTCGCAAGATCATCCATGATAATGGTCCATAATTCGCAAGCCATGCATTCTATCGGTTCAGCGATAGGAATCGAATCCAGAACGTAGCCTCTACTGCCTACAACTCAGCGGCTAATGGGCTAGCAGAAGCCTTCAATAAAACCATCATAAAACTTCTCAAAAAGTTTGTTTCTTCAAACAATCGCGATTGGAATAAGAAGCTCGACGAATGTCTATGGGCCTATCGTACAACGATCCGAACTCCAACAGACAGTACGCCATTCTCTCTGGTTTATGGGAGCGAAGTAGTTCTTCCCCTAGAAATCTAGTTTCCTTCTCTTCGAGTAGCCTTAGCCAGCGAGTTGACTACCGAAGAAAGTTACCGTCTGCGTCTACAGGAGCTCGAAGTACTAGACGAAAAATGCTTGTTAGCTCAGCAGCGTATTGAGCTATACCAAGCACGCCTTTCCAAAGCCTTCAACAAAAAGGTGAAGGAAAGAATCTTCCAAGTCGGTGATCTAGTCTTAGCAGTGAGAAGACTAATGGTAATGACACACAAAACGAAAGGAAAATTTTAGCCTAAATGGGAGGGTCCTTTCATCATAGAATCAGTGCATTCTAACGGTGCGTACCGACTAACCAAGCCTGATGGTGACTTGCTCATGATGCCTATCAACGGTAAGTTCCTAAAGAAATACTATGTGTAATCTTTTTTACATAATGTCCACATATGTTCAGTCATATAAATGTACAGTGCGATGTTTATGTGATTCGAAAAAAATTATCTAACTATTATCTGTATTTCAAGATTCTTGAATACGCCTTGGATAATAGGTCCTCTAAAATATTTCTCTAGTGGAATCATTCCCGTTTTTGACTCTGTCTAAACTCGGTTTGACGAAAACAAGTCACGTCCCTATTACCTCTGAATTGTTTTCCAATAATTATTTCCCCAGTGGAATGATTAAGAATGTTTTGTCATATCCATATAACCTCTGAGCAAAGCATTCATCAAGGATAATCACGTCCATACTACCTCTGAATTATCCACTTTCACCTAACATTATATATCTTTCCATGTCTATATTACCTCTGGTCAGATATAGAACATCCTCTGCTATTACGTCCATATTACCTCTATTAGCAGCTTCTTTCAACTTATTATCTATTTTCAAAAAACTTGAATATAAAATGGATAATAGGTCTATATCAAATTCTCCAGCGGAATACCTACCAAAAATATTCTTGCTACATCCAATTACCTCCAGTTTCGATATTTCACAAAACAACATTCACTTTGAAAAGGTTCTTTATTCTTTACTTGAACGTCTATCAAGAGACGAAAAAAAGGGTACAAGAGCCGTGACGGTTGAAAAAAAGAGTTACAAAGAATCTAAGGGATACATAGGTGATTGATGTTGTCCCTTAGAGCCGCGATTTCAGCTTCAGACTTTACGGTAGCTCGACGGCGCGCCTCTTCTTGGCGAGCAGCTTCATTTTCGAAAACGATCAGACTCAGATGTTCTCCCTCTAGCTTCGCCAGTTGTTCTTATAAATCGGCAGAAGTGGTGACGGTCATGGCAGCCTGAGCCAAATAATCCTCCTGCTCAGATGTTGCCGCCCTAAAGTCGGCTTCCAGTTGGGCGATCTCGTTCTGGATCTATGCAATATGATTATACTTCTCGGTGATCTGTGCAACCAGTTTATTCTTTGAGGCAACACGTGCCTCACTTGCAGCGTTGAACTGACCATACTGGTCAGCCAATTCGTCGATCTTTCGAATGAGGGCATCCTTCCTTACCTGGAAAGTGGCCTTCTCTTCCGCAAGAGCCGTGATCAAAGCCTCTTCTTCTGCACAAAACAGCAACGTCGGGCTCCGCTGCTTGGTATCCCGGAACCTGGCCACCTGACCCTCTAGGTCATTCAGAACTTTCCTCAGAGTATTGGCCCGCTCTTCATAACCGGCAATGCTCTCGAGGGTCGCCACTTAGCATTCGGCAACAGCCTTCACAGGGCCAAAGGCAGCATACCGATTCAGGACTCCAGGAAGCTTCACTTTCAGCACAGAATAGAAAGCTTTGACGACTTCCTGGGCCATCTTGTCATCTTCAGTAGAGGTCGTTGGAGAGGAGGATTGGAGAGTTTCTTCCTCTCCAGGAAGGGATACCTGACAAGAAGCCGAACCTGACAAAGAAAAAATATATATACATCAGTAACCGAAAAAGAGGGAGGAAAATGCGAAAGAGTTGTGATTTCGTACCTTCGGCTTGCTCAACTCCAGCCGGGGCTACGCCATCAATCTTGACTTCAGGAAAACCAAGAGCAGGCCCAGACTGTTCAAGAAGAACAATATCAAGGCCCTGAGAGGCATCAGGCCTGATATCTTCTACAATCTCAGCTGAAACAGGAGAAGATTCAGCAACAGCCCCCTCAGCAGGCTGCTCAACCTCTCCTTTTGTAGCCGATACCGGCTCACTAACAGCTCCCCCCGTACCAGCAAAATTGGAGGAGCCAGGAACAACTTCTGTCCCTTCTCCAATGGTGGGGACTATCTTCGCGAGGGGTTCCTTCCCCTTATCTACAAGGGAACATACAGTCGTGGTCAGCCTCACGAGGAGCACGCAAAATCGAAGTCGAAAAATCTTATTCGAAGAGAGGCGCAAAGGTAACATACCCGCAGAAGGATGAACCGATTGGACTTGGTTCTCGTCCAACTCTTTCATCGCAGCTCCTATTATAGACATATCCCCCACAAATATGTCGTAGGAAAGACTGATCTTCTGATCGTCGTCATGGTCTAGGCCTTCGCCCTGATCACCCCGTCGCTCAAGTCTTACAGCTGAAGAGGATCCGCCCTCATCCATCGGTCGAGGACGAATAGGTGACACTATCATCACGTCCACCTCCTCAGACAAGGAGGCACCTGCCTCAGCTACAACTTCGGGGTCCTGTACAAAGGATAAACGCAAGGGTGAGAAAGCTTCCAAAGGTTTGACCAGGACGGCTATGGAGTCTAGGAAGGGATCTACCTCTCGAATGGCAACGGCCTGCAACACCGTCTGCCGAGAAGACCTTCTGGGAGGAGGCGAGCCGGCACCCACGTCCGCAACCTTCTTCCTTCCCCAAGAAATAGCTACCTTCTTCTTTTTTGGCCGTGGCACCAGCTCGGTGGAAGCCTTCCTCTTATGAGGAATGGTAGGAAAAGGTTCTTCAGTGTCCTCTCTCTGAGGCGCTGCAACAATAGGCTCTTCAACAACAACTCTCTATTGCGGTACTGCAGCTGGTTCGACTGTGGACGCAGTGCCTTCCTTTCTTCCCATTGTACACGCTCGTCCTATATCAGCAAGGGTAGGGGCAAGCTTGGTCCCCGATATAAAACTATGCTTACGGTCATACCGAGAAGGAAGGGTATTGACCTGAATATAGAACTTAGCGACAGCAAAGAGCATGTGGGTGTCGAGTTTATCTTCGGGTAAGGTAAAAACTGCCCCCGTATAACCTGCATTGTAGTAGCCCCATGCACGTGCCCCGTCGATCAGACTCCCTATCAACTGGAGATGAGGACTAGGATTGCCCAAGAGGAGCTGGCTGTAGCCGAATTGTCGTGCAAAGCAGCTCGACAAATAAGGTTCCAGGAAAGTATAGTTCCTGTTCCTGAACACTAGATGGGAAGGCCTAATGGATTGGAGCCAACGAAATGCCCCAATGGGAAGGCTAGTAGTGATTGCCCCCTCATCTACTAGGGTGTCTCCTGCGTGACCACTACCAGACGGAGGCGATACTCTGAAGAATTTATAATTCTGTAGAAAACTCAAAGCCCTCCTGTAAATAGGCACCCCTGTATCGGTCCAATCTGTGTCTCTGAACCTCCAAAGGAAGGCATCTCCCGCTAAAGAGTTTTCTATCAGCCCGACGTTCATCAATCTGGGATAATGTAGTACCAGCCACCCCATCAGATAGTGGAAGGGTAACTCAGTCCTAGCAAAGTCCTTCCTGCCTTCAGATGTTATCGCGTTCACAACAAAATGTCGCAAACCCCGTTGGATGGCACAGACCATCGCTGGAAGCAGAGCAAGTGGGCGTCCAAAGGCCAGCTTTACAGCTGAAAGTATCATACCCCGGTTGATTTTTTCAATAGACCCTGAACCACTAGGGACTATGCAGTCACGAAGCCATATCATCAGGAAAGCAGCCAGCATCGCCTTTTCTGACATCTTAAACTCGGCTTGTCTGAAAAAATGATAAATTATGGAATTTCCCTCAGGATCATCACTATCTTCGGCATCTACAGCTCCGTGGTCTGTCATCAGCTGATCTATCTCAGAGATCGTCAAGGACTTGTGAGACGAGAAGGAGACTGGGCCATTCCCCCCTTCTCTGGTAAAAACATAGTTGGTTCAGGCCCTCATATGCGGAAGGGACCCCTCAGTCTTACCCTTCTTCATAATCTGGTGACAAATAAAAAAGTGACAGAGTAACTCTTTGTACACCTCCGTCATATCAGGGTTCTCTTTCTCCAAATCTAAGATCTCTGCATCACTGGGGACGTATTCTGCGTATGGCTCTGTCCTCAAGGGAAGTTTGGATACCGCCTGTATCTCGTGAAGAGGTAAACCCATCTTCCCGCCCGGTGTGAAGAAGGTGCACGTATGATGGTTGTACAGCTCTGCCAAGGAGACAAATATCGGCCAGTTAACCTTAATACCATATTAGGTGGCCCTGACAGCATAAAGAAGACCGGTAGCTTTTAGGGTGGCCTCGTAAGTCGAGAGCACCCATCCAGTAAGATCACTCCAGAACGGAATAGAATGCCTCCAGCCTTCCATCCGCATCTTCCTTTCCGGATATGACTCCTTCTTTGACAGCATCAAGTTGGAGAGAGTCTCAGCAGCATAGGGATGAAGATCAATCGAGACATCGTTCAGTATAACGCCCGGTTGTAGCCCCCTCATGGAGTAGGACATGGAACCCTTGACATACTTGAACGTGTCCTTCTTCCGGTCACCAGAGTCGAACTGGATCCTGCCAGAAACAACCCCAGGCAGTTCAGGAGTCAGGTCCCATTTTATTTGCCTCTGCACAGCCAGATCAGCAAACGCTGACAGAGGGTATTGGCGCTTCATCAACGGTAGCCCTATTCTTTGGTCATTTAACGTAACTACCAAAGGATCTTCCAGACATATCGTCACGTCATCCTCGAATCCTACGCTGTCACCGAACAGGAAGTACGGCTTCTTCCAACATCATGACCCTCTGAGCTTCTCATTATTAATCATCTGCTTTAGAAAGGTTTTGTCCTATTCAATTATGGCGATCGTCCATTTCGTAGGTTGGTCATGACTGATCTTGGCCTGAACATTACTGACCATGTTGGTTATAAGGCTTGTGCCGAGAATGTGGCAAGCAGAACCGAAAGGGATACCACCAAGCTCCGAGACAAACATATTTACTGTAAGGACAGAAGAGAAAGTCAGACTCAGAAACTGTAGGAAAAACTAAGTACTGAAAGGCTCTTATGCGCCTAAAGGGCTATGCGCCCAAAGGACTATGCGCCCAAGACAAACATGTGGGCGCATAACATACAACAGTACATGGGTGCATAACATGCAAATAGCATGTAGGCACATAACATGGCAATTTGTGGGTGTATAGCACACCACAGTATTGGCGCATGACTTCTGTGGGCACATAAGAATGCTCACAGAAGTATGTTACCTTAGGCACATGCGCCCATGAAGAAGAAAAGTCTTGAGCGTCATAAATTATCACTCGAGACTTTATTTTTGAGGCATGGCCTCACCCAGAATCGGGTCCCTGGACTGGTGAGGATGCTGCCGCAGGAGGAGAGCCACTCGACGCAGCCCCCTTGCCCTTCGCAGATCTCTTGGCGACCTTGGGAGACATGATTCATTAAGAAAGGAGAATAAGAGTCTTTCGAAAGTTCTAAAAGAGGAGAATAATAAACTTTCTCTCTCCTTCAGAGCCTATTTATAGGCATTGGCCACTTCCTATGCGCCCACTATTTTCTATGCGCCTATGCACCCATTGCGCAGTATGCACCCATAATGGCATATGCGCCCACGTGAAGATCCAGCCTCTTGCACATTATGTAACTACCACTTGCTGACGTGGACGACGTACGAAGGATGGACCTCTTTAAATTCTACCCCGATGAATCTGTCAGTTCAGATTTTTGAGGAAGATCTCAACATTCGTCTCTCTGACAGGCTGGCCAAACGCTATGCGCCCAAAGAGAGAGGCGTGCTATGCGCCCACTACATCACGAGAAGATGATCCATGCTTCTTTCAAAGTATTTTGAACTCGTTCAAGTATCAAAAACTTTGAAAGGATCTTGTAGAAGCATAAAAATTTCAGCAATGAAGCCTTATGCGCCCAAGCCAATGAGAACATATACGCCCAAGCCAATGAGGACATATGCGCCCAAGTCATCCTGTGAAGCTCTATGCGCCCAAGCCACCCTGTGAAGCTCTATGCGCCCAAGACAAGCTCCCCCAGAAGGAGGGCGCATCGCCTGAAACAGGGCTATGCACCCAAGCCTGACTCAGTCAAAGCCATGATCAAAACATGCACAAAAGCACACGGCAGTCGTGCACCGAAGCATGCGGCCACGTCAACACCACGACCAACCTACGATCTCGCAGCCTGCATGCGCCTACACCCTATGCGCCCAAGGCAGGACCATACGCCCACATGAAAACTAGTGTGTTTTCTCATGTGGGCGCATAACATCATTCCAGCTCAAGAACGACTATAAAAAGGGGCCTCATCCCTTTTCAAAACATAGAACGGAGAGCATTTTCAAGGGCCAAATTGCTGCACTTCTTGCCAGTGAGCCGAGAGTTAGCAATTTTCTTAGGTTTTCTCCCACTTTTGTAATCGGAGTGTCAACGGAGTAAAGGAGCAACTGTCGTTCGATCTCCATATTTCCATTTCCCAAAAAATTTTTTTGTACTCAGGGATCCTCAGCGCAGGTTCTCTCAGACATACTCGATTTGTGGTGCCTTGCGCCAATAAAGAAAAGATAATATTTCTTCTTCTTTTTATGTGTGTCCATGATATCGTAGTCTTGCTTACTAGTTTGACGAAGATTCTGAGTATCATGATTTTGGACATACGCATATGATTATCGGATTGTATGATTTAGAGACTTTGATTGATTGGGGGTTTGACATAGAGGAGTACGACTATTTTAATTTTGAGGACAAAATTATTCTAAGGGAGGTAGACTTGTAACACTCACTTTTCTAAAATAAGGGTAATTTTAAACTTTTATAATTTTAATTATTTAATATTAGGATTTAATCATATTAATGATTTTTGGTGAATTTTAATTAAATTAATACTATTTAAAATGTTGAATTGTGATTTTGATGGTTAACTAGCGCAACCCTAGAATTGCTAAGCCTAGAGACTAACCATGACCATAGGATCCTAGTCATGTGATTAAAATTACAAATTACCACTTTTTAGCCTAAGGGTATTTTGGTCATTTTTGACTTTTAATGAAAATGAATTTTGATTAATTAATTATGTGCTAATCTATTTGTTAAGCCTTAACCTAAAAGTTTCCCTAACCTATATATTAGTCATGAGCCTAGATATTAGATTAGAAGCTTCCATCATGACAAGGTTAGGAATATCTAGATATTATTGTAGTAGGATATTTTCCTTAAGATATTTGTAGAAAGAAAGCCTTAGGATTAAATTGAACCATTGATTGGACTTGTATTATGTGGAGAAGCCTTAGCCACCCATCTACATCTAAACCTAACCCTAATTTCTATTTCTGGCTGGCCCTAGGAGTACCCCCCTATAAGTATCCTCATATATTTGTTCTTGCCTCTTTTAACACCTACAAAGAAACCCTAACTAGTTCTTCCCCAATTTCTCCCTTTTAATCAAAATTAACCCCAAATTGAGTCAAATCAATTGCATCATCATCTCCAACAGTAGATGAGGCTAGTGGAGGCTTGCTAGCAATGATTTGAAGAGCATTTGGCCATAGCTTGTGGAGGGAAAAACTCACTTAGGAGCCTTTTCATTGAGTTGAACTCTCAAAAGGTAAAACACTACAAACCCTAATGAATTCCTGATTTCTTTCCATAGTTGCATCCATCTAGATGTCCCCTAGCTGTAGAGTGAGTTTGGTAGGATCTCGTGTCCATTTAGTATGCGTATCGGACACGTATCAGTGTTTTTAAATAGGTGTTTGATGAAATGCCTAAACCAATCATTTGTTCACAATTTTTGAAACTATTTTCATGAATATATAGCCCTATATATGGGGATTAATTTTGCATTTGACTGATTTGATTGTGGTGAGCATTTCGTGTCCAAATTAGACACAAACATGTGCGTTGGATACGGCACAGGAGGGTACTGTGCTCCCCTGCTGCTCGTGTGTCCTGTAGGACACGATACGACACCTTTTGACCTGAAATTTTAGGGACACGAAGGGGCAATCACTGACAGAGTGATTCCCAAGTTTGAGGCAAATCCATTGAGTGGATCGAGAGAAATCTCGATCGTACCGATCTTTGCCTACGAGTAGTCGCACGGGATTCGAGTACTGAAACGCTGTTCGTGTCCTTCGTGGACACGTTGTGGACGCGTGTCAGGCACTCGTGTCCCTAGCCCTATACCTGGCTAACACGTGTGCACAATCACGTGGACACTGGGATACTGTGTCGTGTCCACGAGGCCTTGAACTGGCCGTACGAGGCAGTATCTGGGCTTATTTGTACTGTGTGTGTTTAATTCATTTTGGACACTTTGTGTCCACTTGTGTGGACACGAATGCATCCCTCTGACACGCTAACATGTGACACACACTCGTGCACTACTAGTTTGTGTTATTAATTAGTTTTTGACTGTGAATTTTGGGTTGTTTTGGTATCGGGATAGTAAACTCTGATACTGGGTTATAATTTGGAGATTTTCAGTTTGTTAAATCATTTAAATACATGTTAAATTGTTGAATTTTAACTGAGAATAACTAGATTTAACCTGAGATCATATGCTAACCTGTTAATGTTATCTGAGATTTCTTTAGGATATGCAACAAAACTAGGTTGGTTGATGTAAGTATACTAAAATTTGGTTTTGTGTTGAAGCTGAGAATAGCTTGAATGATAACTGAGGTTTTGTCTTGAATTATAAGTTCACTGAGTACATGTGAACCTGAAAATCAATTTGATACATGCATACTGAGTTTTGTTTTTCACATAAATTGAGATTGGGTTTTAGTTATAAACTGAGTTGGGTTTTTGTCTAACATGTGAAAATTTGTGAACTGAGCTTGAAGTATAATAGAGAAAACTGAGAATAGGGACTGAAATTTATATGTTAACTTAGATGAAAACTGAGATTTTATAATGCAAATAAACTGTGAAGTCATGTATATAACTGGGTTGATATGTGGTTTAGTTTGGTAAATGTTCATTCTATGTTTGAGTTTATGCCAAGTTCATTTAGTATCAAATGTTATTCTAAACTAAAAATGTATTTCAAACTAAGTTTGTTGTAACTGTGAAACCTGAGAGACACTATATACTGCTGCCACTTCACTCTCTTGCACTCACTCACCATGCTTCACATACACTAGCACTCACCTATGTTTGATTTTCCTTTCCCTCTCTCTATATCTATAAATATATGCAAGTATGTATGTAAATATGTAATGTATTCATGTGTATGATATGTATGTATATATGTATCTATGTAAATATATATGTATGTATGCATGTATGTATGTATGTATGTATGTATGTATGTATGTATGTATGTATGTATGTATGTATGTATACATGTATGTAATGTAAGCATGTATGAATGTATACATATATGCTATGTATCCATGTATGTAATGTGTGGGTACATGAATGCAATGTATGTGTGGATACATGAATGCAAGTATGCATGTATTTATATATTTATCTCTATAGGTTGTGTTATAGGCCTAGTGTATAGTTTACCTATAGGCTTGTAGATTTGACAAAAGTTGACCAAAAGTCAACATTGAGTCAATATGTGACCAATTGACCTGGCTTGACTAGAGTTTGACTTAGTTGACTAAGATTGACCTAGTTGACTAGATTGTTGACTAGAGTTGACCAAGTGTTGACTTTAGCCTAGAATGACCTAGAAATCATGTAGATGCATGGTATACTTCATTTATAACCCCTTTGTATACATCATGGCTTGTGTTGCTCTAAATAGGACTCAGATACCTCGTTTCGGACAGTATTCTCACAGACATTCAGATCGCAGACGAGTACATTCTCTGATCGTTTCATACTTGTCAGGACTTATATTCTTGCTCTAGATTACTTTACTTGATGCTGTCACGATTGTTATCATAGATTGATACTATATGGATCTTCTCTTGCGATGTTATCCTCCTCAGGTACATCAAATACATATTGTCATGTGCTTTATACGAACATATTGTATTTATTGTACACCTCTATTCATGTATACTCTTGTGCAATCTTGTACTCTTATGATCACATGAGCTCATGGATAAACTATTGTACATGTAACGTAACTTGATTAGATCCTTGTGTATTGATTGGGGAGGGTGAGTAGAAAATGGTTATGCGAACAAATCTCCTATTGTATATGTCCATTGTGCCTTCGTGTATAATGGAGTCCCATTTATTGTATAACCTAACCTGTTTACATAACCATATTGTGCTCTAAATCACTAGTCACTTACAGTTCTTACTTATCATGTATATATTTCCAGTTTTCAAATATCTTTCATTTTTATGTACATCTTCTTACAGTTCATGTATCTTACTCTTTTGTATGCTTTATATTTCCTGCCATGATATAAACTGCGTGAGATGTATTTTGCTCGCTCCTGTCCTGACTGGACCTGTTGAAAATATTACAGATGATACTGAGGACTTCTACCCAACCTACTATGGAGCCCATCTAGACGACACCTGTGAGTTGGACCCACAGGAGGATCCAGCTCTAGCTGAGGACATCATCCCTACTGCTTAGACTAGATTAGCTAGGCTTTATCTTATTTTCATTATGTTATTTGTATTGACTTTAGAGTTGTATTATTTCTGGATGTTTGTGATGTTGTGTCGTTTACACACTTAAGACTTTCCTTTTGTTTGAATGTTCTCTTTTGAGATTTTATATCTATCATATCATGTTATTTTCATCTCTAGATTTGTGATTGAGTTGTACCTTATGTGATTTGTCCTCCGTTCGGAGAGTATATAATATTGTATTTAGTTGTGATAGTGACCTAGAACAGCGTTCTACCGCCGACACTGCGGCGTAGGTTGGGCGTACCCACTTCTCGTGCCCCTACACAGGGTGCGGGTCGTGACAACGAGTCCACCTTCATTTAGGCATACCATGTCCCACTTAAACATGTCCCCTTGTGCTCTATTTTTATGATACGACTTTCAAGTCAAAAAAGACTAACTAGAACCCTTATCGTAATATAAATGTACTTCCTGACTCGAATTAGAGACTCAACCTTAACTCAAACCTTTCGACCTAATATATGGTTGTGACCTACTTGAAGCCCACTATGCACATGCCACTAGTGTGCCATCCAATTGAGTCTTCTTGTGCTACTTAAACACAAAAGTCACAGAAGACGTATTATTGGGCTTTAGGAACCTAGTTAACCAACTCGACTGGCCATTAGCCCAACCACTTGAGTTAAAACCTATTCTAGGTTACCTTAATCTAATAGGAATGGTTCAGATTGATTTTATGGGATCTTCTTCAACCAATATAGATTAAAATCCAAGGTTCATTCAACCAAAGATTGATGTCCAATTAGGGAACCCATTAAGACACAGTTAAACCTATCCATACATATCGCCACATTTGGACTATAAAACCAAACTTTATGAAATAGGACCCTATACCTATAAGTAGTCTCCATCTCTTGGTCTAATAATCCTCCTTCCATAAATCCCTTAACCATATCCCTTTGTAGCCTATGATGTACGAGGAAATGAATCCTTCTGTACAAACTTATTTCTGGTTATGCTTGACCAAGACCTCTCCTACTGCCTTGATGAAACAAGGTCAGTATATTGGCAATGTTAAATAAGTAATGCCTAGGCTTCTTATGGAGTCCATGACTACGATCAGAAATACCTCATATCCTCTTACATCTCCTTAAAATCTGATCTTCTAGAAGTCCTATTACCGTGCTTTCCACGATTAACCAATTTATGTAAGTTGGATAGAACCTTGAACTTACTATACTCTGACTTTTTGAATGGAATGCCAAACTTGGATTACATTTGAATCTATTCTTCCATCTGTTTGAAAGTTGTGATACGATCTTCGTATTGTATTTTATATCCCTTGCTTGTGCGTTAAGATAACCGCGGTAAAAGGTCGCAACCTAGATTCTTCAAATACCGTCCTATCATAGGATCTCTCTTAGTTTCAAATTCAGAACAAAATTCCTGAAGTGTATAAGCAAGCCTCTCCAAGAATTTGCAAATAATTGGGATAGATTGGTTCCAATTGAACTAATAAAATAATGGTTCATAACGTCCACTCCTATTCGTATCATTTGATACTCTCGACCATGACTTTGATATTTGGAGCACAACACAAACTTTTTCTCTCCAAAAATTTTAACCCTTATGAACTAGACCAGTCAAGCTACACACATGACATACATGTTCCACACAAACACACCTTTTGTGTTCCATTTTAATTACACCATATATATGACATTTTACCTTAGAATATGCCATAAGATGCCCATCCTTGTTCCATATCACTACAAGAAAAATTGCATTTCTTGACGGTTTATTTTTCGTCGGTCGTGAAAAATCATCAAGAAAATAGGTTATCTTGACGGTATTAGCCTTATGTCAAGAAAGGACACATTTTATGTTAATTTAACAATTTTATAGTATAATAGTTGACGGTTTTAGATGATCCATCAAGAAACATCAATTTATTTATTGATTGTTTGGTGATAACTGTCAACGAATGTATGTGCCAAAATCTTGGCGAGATTTTTTCAACTGCCATTTTAATAATTTTTTCAAACCTTTTATATTTGTTGACGATTGTAGTTCTTTTTAATCGATGAACCCAACAAACTTTTTTCCGATCGTCCCATTCCTTTCCTCCTCTCTCCCTAACCTTCCCTTCCCTAAGAGAGAGCCCCCACTCCACTCCTCTCCTCTAAAGAGTCTTCCACAGAGCCCCCACTCCTCTCTTCTCCTCTAAAGAGCCCCTACTCCTCTCCTCTCTCTCCTCCCTAACAGAGAAACCCTAACCCTAGTATTCTCCATGGATGAATCTGACGACCTCCCAACGATGGAGGTCGACCCCATCTCCTCCACGTGGCCCCTCTCCCTCCTCTGCCCGACCACCACCGCCTCCTCCTCTGCCACCCCTTCTTCATCTCCTGCCACCTCTCCATCCAGACCACGAGGAGGATGCGGTCAGCATCACCGCCGGCTCAACGACGACCATGATCGAGTGGAGCGACGTGATGGATCAGCTCCTCTCTCATTCGCCCGTGCCTATGTCGACACACAATGCTCCCTAATGCGAAGAAGAGGAAAGGATCCAAGTTCTTCGACCTCGAGGCCCAGGTCGACAACGACGAGGAGGAGGAAGATGATGACGACAGAGAAGACGGTTAGTGGTAGCTAAGATTGGTTTTTTTATTATTTCCCTTTTCATTTTGGGAAAATTTAGTTCAACATACAAAAATTGGGGTTTTCTTTTCTAATTGATGTTACTCGACAACAATGGCAGCCAATAAGAAAGAAAAAGATGGGGAAAAGCTCCAACAAGATAGAATAGTCGGAGATGGCCGGCTTCCACCTCACTTGCAATCCCATCGACCTCTCCTCCTCCAAGGACCTCCTTATCATCAATCTCACCAAATACCGACCATCCACTACCATCCATAACAATCATCAACAATAACAACAGACTTCACCACCACCAGCACCACCACCACCAGCAGCAGCGGGCGACGAGAAGCCTTCCCCTCCTGAGCCCGCCTTTGGCTTCGGCAACTCTTCCAGTTCGCGAACCCCCTAGATGTGCTCCCTCACTTCGTGGACCCCCTGGATGTGCTCCCTCCTAGTCTTCCTCCTCTTCTTCTCGGATCTCGTCGACTCCTTCGAATCCAATGTCGACCACTCCGACATTATGTCCCTGCAAGTCGTCAAGGTTCGTTCGTTCGTAGAATTAATAATTAATTCATGATTAGCTTTCTTAATTAATTATTTCCTTCTTCAAAGAAGTTAAGTTGTAAATGAAGGATCTTAATTTCTTTGTTAATTAATTTGTAGTATGCGTCTACTTTCTTGTGGTCGGAGCGGGCATCTGGGCGTCTTTTTGGGCTAAGATATCTTGTTGTATGTAGATCGGAGAGCGGCAGACTACCAGAATGTGGACCCGTCCTACAGGGCTTCTCGTTTAATTTTGTCGCAGGAAAGAGGATGGCACTGGTAGGGAGCAGCGGCTTCCGGAAAAGCACTATTGTATCCCTCAACGAGAGGTTCTATGACCCCAGTTCAGGTAAACTAACTTTTAATTTAGTCAGTAATGCAGCAATTTGTGTGTTATTGATTGGATTGGATGGAATGAATGAATGAATTAAGATCAAGTGTTGGTTGATGGGCATGACATAAGAGACGTGAAGCTTCTGTCGTCCCCACAGACACGATTTCTCAAGTTTAGCCTCGATGATCTTCCGTCGGCTGTCCTGCAATGACGACAAGTAGCCCGCGACGACACCTCAGGTTTGATGAACTATCAGACAACATCCTAGATTATGTACTCTAGATCTCCAGTAATTTGAAGCTAACGTTCATAAATGGTATAACGTGAGCTATGATGACTACCCATTGGAAACAACATGGAAGTGGTAGTCCTATTCCCCTCATTTCGGAAAATAATATGGGGATTCTAGGTTGTGATAAATGCTTTAATCACATTGTTTCTGCCTAATCTGGTTATCCCTTTGATAATTTCTTAGCTTAATTCAACTTCCTTCAATAATTTTTATGTTCCATCTATCAAATGCTTTTAAACATTATATGCAGTTCATAATCTATTAATACTTATCGAGGGGAGGGAGGGTTGTTCTCATTAATCACAAATACCAGTGGTACCTAGTAACACTGGAAAGAAAATTGTTTCTACCCCCTTCTTCCTACATCAATAGGTAGATTAGTACTACAAGATAAGATCATTATTTGAAACTGTTCAGGTTTAGAGCTCCAGTTTGTGGAGTAACAAATTTAGCAGCCTATACAGCCATGAATTTGGACTATATCAGAAGGTAAAATAGGTTATACAAATTTATTCTGTTTCTTTCCTGATACATTTCTACTTTTGGTTTCTAGTTATCAAGTTGCAACCACAGCAAACACCTCACATGGCTCACTGCCATCTCATGTCTCTCTGAGATAGGGACTCACAGTTACAGCGAACACCTCATTTATCCCTAAGTAATGTGAAGGCAAGGAGAAGGCACCTTCCTTCCTCACCTCCTCTTTTAATAACCGCTTGAGCTTAACTAATCAGTAGGGAATAATAAAGGGACCCCTTATCAATCATTTCATCTATGCTTTTCTTTCGCAATCACAATACTTTTCTCCAACTTGGATAGATTTTTGTTCCTTTTTAGGCAGTCTTTGTTCTAGATGAGGAGTTTACATGCCAAATTGGAAAGCCAAACCAAATGCCAGCTTTGGAAGAAACTCCCTCAAAATTAGACCGACACAAACTTCCAAAGGTATGGTTCGTATAAAAATCACTATCCATGATTCAGACATCTTCAAGGTCTATCAATTCAATGAACTAAGAGTGTGCGCATACAACAATAGTTCTAATCTTTTTTCTGTTTTTCTAAATTCCAGCTTGATCAAAACTTGAGAGTAGTGGGTGCTGGAAAGTAAGTTTGACTTTAAATACTACTGACTTTATTTATTAATCATAGTTTTACTAGATTTGGCATTAGATATGTAAATTAAGTGAAATATTTTCAGATACCTGGGAGGATGAAGATTTTCATTTTTCTTATTCTTTCTTCTTTATTTGTATAGCGCACTTTTTTGAAAATGGATATTTTAAACATGTATATTCAAACAAAAATGGAGAGTATTATTATAGTGAGTCTTGACGAAGTTTTACAGGGACAGTCAGTCCTATTTTTCCTTTGTCATGTCCTGCACCATGTTTAGGGGCACGAGCACGTGGGTACGTCCAGCCTACGCCGCAGAGTCGACAGTAAAATGATGTATAGGTCATCTAGAACATAAACATCTAAGACACAATGAATATAACCTGTCATCTCCGCACGGAAGAATATAATCACAACTCAATCACATAAAATCTAAGGAAGATAAGAATGAATGTGATAAAGATGGAAATAGATAGACTAAAATAGATGCAGAGTCACAACACAGGCTCAAAATTTAAGACATAATACAATCCCAAATAAGTTCTACAGAATGAAAGTATCAAGCTGGAATACAATCCAGTCAAAACCTAACTAATCTAAGTCACTACAGGCAGTGCGTCCTCTACTAGTACCGGCTCCACAGGCAAGTCCTGGTCAAGGTCTCCATCAAAGCCAAACCCGTAGTAGGTCAAGCAATCTGCATCTAAGTCCTTTAAAAAAATATGGTTATCCAGTCAGGATAGGAACGAAGTACAAACGCCAACAGCAGTTCCAATGAATTGACAAATACTATAAGAAATAGTTATAATGGAATACAAGATAGAATATCAAGACTAGAAGTAAAATAGTACAAGGTATACTGAATATCATGTCATGGTGTGAGATATAAGGTAAAACTAGAATGTAAAGTAGTACAGGTAAATTTGATGTACAATATAAATATAAATGATGTCTCGAGATATTAGAGCGTTATGTGATCGGCTTGGGTCCAGATCAGGTTGTTCCATTTGACCGGCTATGCACAAGTACATGTATAGAGGATCAGGCCGACCAAAATAGAAAGCTATTACTCAAGTAGTATTAGGTCAGACTATACTTTACATGTGGCGAGGGTGAAGCTATGCACAAGTAGTTACAAGAGGGGTATTGATCACATAATCTCTAATAACTCCCCAATCCCCCGAATAGTATAATGGATCCAATCATGACACATCATAACACGGGATTCAAAAGCAGGGGGCATGCCTACTTCCAAATCGATGTCTATACAAGTACAAAAAATAAGATCGAACAATGTACCAATATACCAGGTAAATCGGGAATAACATCTCATGACATGATCCAACGTATACTAGTCCGTGTATCTTCGATATAGTAAATATCAAAGCAATAAAAACTATCAGAGAATGTACTCGCCTGCGGTCCTAAGCTGTCAATATGAATGGAAGCTCAAAGTGGAGTCACAAACCTATAGATGAGATATATATGTGTTAAAAAGGGTTTAACAGTGCTAGACATGGTTTTCTAGTACGTGATATACAATCTGGGTTAAACTAGGTCATGTGTGACTTACAGTTGACTTTGGTCAACTGGTCAACCCAAGTCAACCCAGGTCAAGCCCTAGTCAATCTAGGTTAGGCTATCCTATTCAAGTCATAACCAACCTATATCAACCATATGCAATCCTATAGCCTAAACATTACCTTATATATAGGTAGGTTGTTACCTAATTTTCTTGGTAACACCCTACTCCATCTAAGTAGGGTAGGGTGTTACCTAATTATCTTGGTAACATCCTATAACCTACCTATCTAAGTAGGGTAGGGTGTTACCTAATTATCTAGGTAACACCCTACCCTACTTAGATAGGTAATAACGCTACCCATTAATTATTAGGTTACCCCCTCTAAGTTACATCTAGATATGAGTATGGTCATACCTTAGTGGTATCTAGACTATAGATTTGGTAATATTCAGTACCTATCCTAGACAGGATGTCCCATACACCTTATCTAAATGCATATGTATACATATATATCATATAGCCTAACATCACCCTATAGCCCAAGTTATATAATCTCATATACCCCATACCATATTCATATAAGCTCATATATCCCTATACTATACATATAACAATATATTTCTTTATATATCTATATACCCTACCCTTACATCCAATTATCGATCCACCTAACTCCATGCTAAAATCCCTAACATACACTACTAGGCCGTACCCTTACATCTCCTCCAAACCTATTGCTTGAACCCCCTTGACCCTAGGCACACTCACTCCCTTATCTGATACATCAACCTCTAACTCTCATATCTAATACTAACACTAAACACATACACACAATACTCTAGCATCAACTCTAAGACTTAAATCCCCAACCTATTGAACTAACAAATTAGCCTCTAATACTCTCATCTAACAAATGATACTAACTCTCTCTCATACTATGATACTAACATATACACTAACTCTCTAATCCAAGCTAACTGAAAATAACCTACACTAATTGATATATTTCTTCAAATCTCCACTTGACTAACTCAACCTAACCAAAACCTACTGTACGAACACTATGTTCGATACTAACATTCCCAACACTCCAATTGGCACCAGGGCTAATCCTACATGCCTATGGCCTATGGCCAACACCCAAATGGAGGGTGTCCCCTGCCACAGCCACTGCTTTGTGGCTACTTGCAAATGCAAGGCAAGGTAATTGCCTCTGCTGCACTTGTAATGCTGCATACTGCTGCTGCTGTTGCATGCTGCAAAGCCTGCAGGTACTGCAGCCAAGCATGCCCAGGCTATAATCTAACCCAACACCTAATACTCTAACACATCTTAACCTTGCTAATATCCTATGATACAAAGTATCTGACACTACATGGATACAAGACAAAAACTAAGTCAGATACTATACTCAAAGATACCCAAAATCTGATACTGACTGATACTAACTTATCCCTCTAATACGAGTACTATCTAAATCCCAAATACTATTGAGGATACTCGCAAATCCTAACATTCTAACAAAGCTAACATCTATACTACTCTAACTCACACTCTAACATATGAGACTTCACTAATCTTAGGATACTAGGATATCCTAATATCCTAAAATCTGTGATACTAACTTCTAACTAATCCTACAAAGATACTAACATCGAACTAATCTCACATTCACTCTCACACTCACATAACAAATCTAACACTCAACATACATGTGCCCATGTTATATGGCCAGCTGCCCTGCTTCTGCACAAGGCCTCCACTGCTGCTCCTACTGTTCTACAATAAAGCAGTACCTGACCCCCTTCTCTACCTGTGCACTCATGCACAATTCCTATTGTTGTTGCATATCTACCTAATGATATTGCCACTGCTCCTGCTGCTATCCCTCTACCAAGCTGCTGTACATACCCCTTATGCTTTCTACTGCCCCTATTAGTGCCTGCTGCTAGACTAAAGCAGCTAATGCTGCTATTGTTGCCCTGCTACTGGCCAACTGTTTGGTAAGCCAAGCCACTTCAATGCCAATACAAATCACAGGCCATATTGCCACTTAATGGCTCAACAGGGAAGTCTAAATCCCCTGCTGCCAAGTCTATGCAAGCTCTTGCAAATGTAACCCTGTAATGCCAAGCCTAGACAAAACCTACTGCATACTGTTCACTTGACAGTGAGCACTAAGTCCCTCAAAACTCATATGCACACACATTATATAACACATTACTTATGGATACACACACACACACACACACACATATATGTGTGTGTGTATAAATATATAGGAAAATACTAGAAAATCATTTAGGATGCCTAACAAATGATAAACCAAGCTATCTAAGGACTCAAAACTAAAAACAAAGCCAAAAACAACCTAGGCATTTTAACAAACACTTGGGGGGCTCTCCTTGGATTTCTTCAAGGATGGCACAAAAACCCCAAATGAAATGCATAAAGAGGAGAGTTAGAGCCTTGCTCACCTCCCCAAGGGTATCCCTAACCAATGTGGGTGCTCCTATAAGGTGTCATGCGTGAAGGAGGATTCAAAACTATGAGAATGCAAGATTTTACCTAATGGGTGGTTGATTTCCCAATATGGTCTTTTATGGATGCTCTTGTGTCAAGTTGGACATAATTTCCTCCTCTCTTGGACACTTCCCCACGGGCTCCTTGGTCTTCTAGCTCCTAGCCTTGTAGAATGAAGGTTTAGGAAGGTTTTGGGAGAATTTGGGGGTATTTTGATGGAGGGAATGAATGGAAATGGAAAGGAATTGAAGAGGGTTTCTTTTAGGCTTTGTGGAGGCTTCCAAATGAAGAAGAAGAAGGTTTAATAGCTCTTAATGACCAGCCAACATCGGAGCCCTAAAAACCCCCTCTAATTGTCTATTTTGCCCTCTCAAGTCATCATGAACATTCTCCTAATTAAAGGTTTAAATGTGCTCTAAGTATGGGATTAAATTCTAGTCTAAACCAAGCCTAACATGACTTAAATGAGGCTAGTTGTGTTCATCCTAGGTGCTCAAGTGGTCATGTCTAGTCTAGTTGGATTCACAAGTTAAGGTTCAATTAGTAGTCTAAACTAACAATGAATGAAACCTTCTCAATAAATCACTTAAATAATTATTCAAATAATATAATAATGCAAATTGACAAAAATATCCCTATTTTTGAAATGTGGTACTGACATCCTTCCAACATCATACTTGGTACGAGATTCCTAAGATCTTAAACTTCAAATTTGCAACAAACTAGCAATATATGTCCCAAATTGTAGGACTCTCTTCAGTTTTAATACACAACTACTTACTTTTTCATGTTTTTTTCCTCCAAACTCAAATTATCATCAAACCTTGCAACAATAAATTTGAGATCTTTACATGTTAGATAATAGAAACAATTATATCTAGATTCCAACCTATGGCTTGAATTTTCTCCACCCTTCACTAGAAATAAGGAAGTCTAAGCTACTAGAAATAAGGCAGTCCAAACCAAAAGTAGAAATGTATCAGGTTTAGAGCTCCGACATATTGTGGATTTGATGTTCATTTTACTTATTTATATGGTTCATGTGTTTTATATGTACTTACTACAAAAAGAAGTCAGGATAACTTTTGTTAATTTTGCTATTAGATTATATTGGTTCTCTTCTGCAACACTGTAGTTGTAATTTTGGTATCATACATATATTTTACTAGATGGCCATCTTATATAATTTTGGTATCAGACAGAGATTTTTTCTGCTAGTTAGCTATAATATTTTTGCTGCTAGCTTTTTCTTCTGCTAGCTTGTTTATGTTGGTAAGCTTTTGGTGTACTATGTCTTTTATTGTATTTTAAATTATCCTTCATGTGTTCTCTTATTAAGGGTCTGATACTATATCTGATACTCTACTACCTGTGTTACTGCAAAATGGAAGAATGAATAGATGTGGGTGTATGTACCACTTCCTTGTTTGATACTCTGCTACCTATATTACTGCTAGCAATATGGCTTGGCTGACTCTGTATACATATTCCTTGCTCTCCTTTTGTGTATTTTATTTTTTCAAATTTAAATGTTGTTTCTAAGATAATTTTTTTCTAAATGCAAATGTATCAAATTTGTTTTCATGATTCTGAACATAGGTAAATATTTGTCTTCATTTTGTACATATGTAATATCTCTATTGAATTCTAAATTCTAGTTTCAC
This sequence comes from Iris pallida, assembly GCA_029216955.1. Taxonomy (NCBI): domain Eukaryota; kingdom Viridiplantae; phylum Streptophyta; class Magnoliopsida; order Asparagales; family Iridaceae; genus Iris; species Iris pallida. Next base: position 33,316,975 of record JANAVB010031617.1, read on the forward strand.
GGTTAATAAAATTTAATTGAATTCTTGTATAGCAAGATGCATCTGCTAGCTTTTTATTGATTTCTAGCTCTTATCATGATAAATATATTGCCTATTTTCGTTCATTGAGATATACAATATACATGGGAAGTTTGAACATTGCAATACGCACAGTAATGACATAACATTCTAGTTCAGTCTTAGATATTATCACCATATCCTCAAGACTTAGTTAAATTATGGTAATTGAGTAATTTATATGGTTGTTAATATGATTTAAGTTAACTTAAGTATTGATTAGTGCACATAAATCCTATGTCAGTGAATATTTATTCGATATAGCCTATGACAGAAGGCTTTGGTTAGAGCGGAAAATATGTCATTTTAGAACAAACTGTTGCTTGGTACAAGAATAAGAGAGTTTGACTGCTCAGTACAAGACCAAGAGAGTTTGGTAGATTATGCCATTTTGATGCCAAACTCTCTAACTACATAAAAATAATTTCCTGTATACTCATGTTTTCTGTTGTTTTATCTGTACTCATGTTACTTGTTTTTTTAATTTGGGAGAATAATACTTTTTTCTAATGGTAGGTACCATGAACATGATAGGAGGATGGGAAGGGCTACCTACTGGCAACACAAGTCTTCAAACCTTCTGGCCTGGTCTTCAGGTGGTTGTTTAGCCAAAGCAAATTCATGGATGATTATTTGAACTGATTTAGACCTTGATACCTGATATATTGTAAACAAACACTTACTAGAGATATTTATTTGGCCAATTCTTCGCATCGTCAATATTTATATACAATAATATTGAAATCCTAACAACATTCAGTTCACTAAAGTTTTATTTCATTTTGTTCTATTATCATGGGACTTCCATGTCGATTTCTTTCAAGCTTTTTTATTTGTCCGATTATACTTTCATCATCTAGTTATATCATTGTCTCTAATGGAACTCTTCATATTTACAAGTACCTATTGGACCGTGACATGTTGCATCCCACAGAGAATATTGCCCTTTGCACCCTAAGCTAGCATAATCTAAATTTTATCTTTATCAAGCTACAAAAGGTTTGCAGTGCTTCACTATGTATTTCAAAATTTCAATTTATTGTCATTTGTCAGATGGTATGAAAGTTTTTGACTTTGTTTTTGTTCTCTCAACTTCAAGTAGATTTCATTCCAGATGGTAATCCACAAACATATTGTGTCTCTCTTTAGCATACACAAACATCTCCATATTTGATGTCTTGCATTACAAATTATTTTAGTTTTACTCAATTAAAAAATTACCAGTTGATCTGGACTGTTTCTTCGACAGCATACAATAATTTTTTTCTTGTGTTTACATGATTTTCTTTCCAAATCATTTGTTGCCATCCATTTTCTGCCTTTTTTCTGAGTAAGCTGTCTGAATTTTTTGCCATGATATGTCTAGGCCCAATTTTTTTATATGTCAAGATATATATTTGTTATTATTATTATTACATGATTTAGCCCTTTCATTTGGAAATACTTATGACCATAACGAGGAGATGAAAACTTCTTGGTTTATGCTTGAGTATCAGTTCTACTTCCAATTTCTGTGATTGGTGCCTCATATTTCTACATGTATTAATGGTGATTTCGTTTGATTTGTATATGTTATCATCCTCTATGCTGCCTTGAATTTTGTATGCTTGAATTCTTGGTTTGTGCTTGTGAAGATTGGTGCCTCATATTTCTACATTGTCAAGTGATTCACATTGTCTCGAGTTCTCGTGTGTGCAACAATAAAGTCAAATTGTATTGATAATTCTGTAATAGTGAGTTCAATATCTATATAAGAACATGTAGGGAAGTATTGATAATTTATGTTCTTGTTCTCTCAGGAACTCGTTGAAAAATGAAGGTGCATGCTGTGAATAGGGGAATGCTATAGATATGGGAGGGATGTGCTCCGATCTTGTTTGCTACTTTTTTTGGTTTCATTTGTATAATTATCACACTTTGGATGTTTAAGTGGTATGGAAACTACATACGGATGTAGGATATGTGTACTTTGTGGTTGGATATGTTTTATGGTTGGACAAGTAATGGATATTTGTGGTGGGACGTGTTGAAAGTTTTTGGTGTATGAACAATACAGTTTGTTAACATAAAAATTGGATTTTGTAGTAATTTGATGTATGTGTATCTTCTGGATTGATATTATGTGTGTTTGATTAATATTACATAATTTTTGACAGAATTTTAGCTAGCTTCTCTTGACGAAATTTTGGCTAGCTTCTTTTGACGGTTGTCAAACGTCAATTTTAATTCAAATCATGCTGCATAATAACCGTGAATAAATGCTTTTCCTGACGGGTTTTGTCTATAAACAAAGGTTTTCTTGATGGCTAATAGCCGTCATCTGGGCCGTAGTCAAGAAAAGTTTTTGCCTACATTGACGGTTTCTAAAAACTGCTATCTTGACAGCTAAAAATAGTCAAGAAAACTACTTCAGATGACGGCAAAAAATTGTCAAAAAAAAGCTCTGCCAACGACCGTTAAGAAAAGTGGGGCTTTTCTTCACTCCGGCCTACTTGACGGATCCGCAACCATCAAGATACCCATTTTTTGACAAGAAAAAACTGTCAAGAAAAGCCTTTTTTTTTTTCTTGTAGTGTATGATTTCACTTGTACGAATTCGACCCCATTTCATTAAATAAACTGAATACCCATGATCCATGTAGGTCGCATCACACCCAACATATGACTTTCACTCAAGCAACCGCATGCCTCTCATACAACACCAAACATCGATCCCGCACACACGTCATTATGACTTAAAGATGCCGAACACTTACCTAATCATATTCTATAGCAAGGTTCATGTACTTATTATAGATTCTCATCACTTGGCTATAAATTCATTTTTTTCCTAAGTTCTTCAAGTTCATCTCTTAGTTTTTCATATTAGGCGAAGAGCAAAATCCCTTAAACCAACACGTTTTAATTATATTCGAACAAGTGATCCTACTACCTTGTTAAAATATGACCCTATAGGAACGATATTGAACAGTCGTTATTCTCCTATAAATGTTATTGACCAAGAATGCCATGACAATATCTAGGCTCACCTAGAATCTGTGACTACGGTCAGAAGGTTCCAATATTCCCGTGCCACCCTTTAGAAATTGTCCTTCTCGGAAGTCTTGTAAACGACGATTTTCACGAATAGCCAATTTCCATAAGTTGGGTAGAGTATTGAAGGAAGAATATCCCATCTTGAAGAATATGACGTCAACTTGAATTCCTGTGATAACCACCTACTCCATCGTTTAAAACCGAGTGATGATTTGACGTACCTACTTTTTCTTGTATTAAATCACGTTATTTTTATATTTTTAGGATTATTTTTAATTTAGAGGACAAAATTTTTATAAGTTGGGTAGGATATAAACCCCTATACTTTTATGCATTTTATATTTATTTATTATTTTCATTTTTTAGAATAATTAGGTATATTGGTAATTGTGTTTTATATGAGTAAATTAATAATAATAATAATAATAATAATAATAATAATAATAACTAGAAATATTTTCTACATGGTACATAAAAGGGGACGTAATACTTTCACTAATAATTTTTAGAAATATTATAGATTTTAGGAATTTTATGTATCTATTCATTATTTTTAAATTTTATTAAGTCATGTAAGGACTTCTTTTATAAATGGTTTATTAAATTGATTGTGTGAGAGCTATATGATTTATTGGTTAATTATTATGTACAAATGTTGTTATAAAATGAAACGATACTGCATTTGTAACTAATTAATCCCTTAGAAATATATTAAAGTATATAATAATTATATATGTATATATATTTTGTGGAGTTGGGATTTCTTACAGTGCAATTATATATTAAATATATATAAGGGATTATATATATATATATATATATATATATATATATATATATATATATATATATATATATATATATATATATATAAAAAGAAAAGGAAAAGAAAAAAAAAGCAGCTGACCCACACCCCTACTGGACCCGACCCCCTCTCACAATTGCAGCGAAGGGTTATATACAACGAGAGAAAAGGGAGTGGATTGAGGAAACCCTAACTTAATCCCTTGGCCAGGCAGTACTAGACATCGGCGGCCTCCTCCTTACATGCGCGCCGCCGTAGTGGCTGCAGGCCGTGCGCAGCCGTGCGGGCAGCATGTCAGCGTGCATCAGATATAGCAAGGACATTCACCGCAAAGGTACACTTTAAACCCTCAATTTCTTCATGAATACTCGTCCAAATTTAAATCAGTAAAATCCTATGGAGAGCCTATAAAATCATCTAGGAACCCATCTAATTAGTATGTATTGAATCGATCCAAATTCGAATAGAAATAGAGACGAAATTGAGACAAAAACTCGATTTTTCGAGAAATATGACAGGGACAAAATTGTTCAGCACACAGTTTTGGAAGGCAATTTTTAGCCTATCCAACGACAGGATCAAAAATCCATTTGAATAGATTTGCAGAAAACCAATAGGTGATCAAAACCCATTTTACAGAAGTCAATTTCGACGACTGTGCTTCGAGAAATCGGTTTCCTATATTCACAAAAAACTATTTTTAAACTGTAGAAATTTTAGAAATATTTACCGATACGACGTGTGCCCCAAAAAATTGGACGACTTCGTCATAACCCATGATCATCAAAAGATGTGCATGGATATTGTCGACGTGTGGGATTAGACGGAACTCAATTTCGTTGTGTGTGTGCGACAAAATCGAGGCGTATTTGTCGAGATACTCCGTATCGGCCCTTTTACAAACTAGCCCATAACTTCGTGCACGTTCGTCATCTCGAGACGAAACTTGTGCCAACAGGACTATTTCATGTTTTTGGTCCTCTATGCCAAGTTTGGTCCGATTCTGAGAAGGTCGACTGGAGCGCTATTTTGGCAAGCCCGCGACACTATCTACGGGCGAATTCGTGAACGGCCCACCTGAATCGAACTTTGGACATATGGTTGAGTTCGTATCGTCAAAACAAGCCCATAGACATATAGTTTGATGAATTTAGAGACCTTAGATACTGGCACACTTTTTGGTACAAAGTGGGTCCAATGGCGGGCATCGTTTTGACCCGAAATTACGATTTTGTCCCTGTGTCCAGAATTGGACTTTTGGATAGGCATTCTTAGACATTATTTATACCAAATGTATTGATGATGTCTATTTCAGCATCTGGAGACTGTTATACAAGTTTGATTTTATGTGGCACACTGAGTGGTTGGTATTATCGATTTCACCAGCAAAGGACCCATCGAGTACATTTGTCGTTTACTTTCGATATTATTAATTATTATAATTCATTGTTAGCTGTTTAATATTTTATTCTCGACACGCTCGTCACACGAATTCTGGATCATGTATTTTTTCATATTTTACCATGCTTCTTACCTGTCGTGTCGGGAAGGAAAATTACCAAGTAGATGTGTGATCTGATCGTAGACCTTGTTTTAATTCATGCAAGTAGATTTCGTAGACATTGTTTTATTTCCTGAAAGTAGACCTCGTAGACATTGTTTATTTTTATGCAAGTAGACCTCATAGACCTTGTTTATTTTATTATATGTAAATCTCATAGATATTGTTTATTTTCATACAAGTAGACCTCATAGACCTTGTTTATTTTATTACAATATAGACCTCGTAGACCGTGCGATGTAGTACCCCAGACCGATCACACATCGAAAGGAGTACTTCAACACACTTAGATAGCTATGTTCCTCATTTCATACTTTTATATGTTTCATACATTTTTCTGTCTCTAGTTCCTTGGATTACCATGTTATAGTAGTTTCTTTCATCATGTATTTTATAGCTAACCTCTATTTTATAGTCGTTAACATATATTGGAACTGCACTCAATGAATTATACTCGTTTCATTCCTGACCAGAAACCAATATTTTTTAGGTTAGCCGCGACTACTCTTAGCATTGGGGAGACGGGTGTACTTGCAGGCCAAAACCTAGAGATTAGTTAAATAGATGTGTTGTAGACATTTTCAATATTGTAAGAGTTTATATTTGCTTCAAATGTAAAACTTATTAATATTGTAAGTTCAATTTAGTTATTGTGAATGAGCACAAAATTATTATTTTATGTGATTTTGAACATCATAACCTTGACAACGTTCAATTGCTGAGACAGTGGCATAGACTGGCTTGGACACGCACTTGTATCCCAAAAAACGGGTGCGGGTTGTGACACCTTAGCAGACCTCTGATCTGACTATGATGAGTCTAGTGCTGCCATAGCCACATGAGCATTCTCCATGCCCTCTCTCATAATCGTGGTCTGCTCGCAATTAGCTTCAGCTTGGGCCCTCTGGGCCTCAAGAACTCCTCGTAGTGGGCCTACGAGTTCGGCAGGTCCACTGGCACCGATGGAGCAGCGGAAGGATTCACATCAACAAGTGGTATTATGGTCCCCAGAGGAATCGAGGATGCTGCATGCACTGTGGTAGTATAAGCAATACGGGGAGCCCGTGCAGCATGAGGATGATCCGTAAGCGACAACGGAGAAGGTTCAGATTGGGCCTGAGTATGGGTGTGCTCAGAGGATGAAACCTCTTCGACGACAGGCTCAGAGCGGGTCGTCTTTCCTTTCGCCATCCTTTGGAAGGTTTAGGTAACAAACATAAGCAAAGGAACCTATGAAACAATAAGCAAGGAAAAATAGATTATATAAATATATAATTCGGTCCTATGTTGTGACGAGTTGGAATAGTCTAAGTGTTCTAATTGTTTCTAGAGTCTGTTTTCCTAAAGTCATTCTTAACCTAAAGTCAGATTACAGGACTGGATGTTTGTCTAGACTAAGTTGACTAGACTAACTTTACAGAATAGACCTGCATGGGCCACCACTGAAAACATGTCATGACCCTATCCCAAGATACTAGGTCCGGTTGGATCATGTCCAGCCTGCACCGTTGTGAGACGACGACAGTAAGCTGTATCAATCAGTAGTACACCAACACAACATTCTAAACCGCGAAAATGGAAATCTTTTATTTAAAACATTTGAAATGCAAACCAAGTGTCTAACTAGAAATAAATATACAAGCAGAAGAGTATTACGTTATTACAACTTATTTTTAATTACAACTTCAAAATCAAGGAAAGAGCTAAACAACCAAGTGTAGCTAGAACTTCGGGGCTTCCTGTTCGGGTTCAACTATCTCCTCGGAACCCAAGTCGGGTCCATAGTAAGAACTAATTAAGGCAAGCTCCTCATCGTCGCAGTCACCTAAAATATTAGTCTTCAGTCAAGAGGGAAGCCAGAATATATATATCCATTCCAGTATTTTTAATAAAATAACTAAAGATGCAAGAAACAGTTTTAGAACATAATTTATTTTTCTAAATAATAATAAAGAGGCAATGAAGCAGTAAATCTCTGGAAATAAAAATAATGCAATCTACAACTAGCAATAGTGTTTTGAGTGTATAGCATCACGTGGCCGACTGGTGATGGAGACAATATGTGTTCTAGTGAACACGGTCCGACTTCAGCCCAAGTGAGGTGGGGCTTCAGCTATCCACAATGAGGCAATAATGGGGCTTTGACCACAGGTGCTAACACTACTCTCCCATCCCAAGTCAATGAGTTAATCAAGCAATCAATTGGATCCAAGCAAGATCCCATGGATCAAGTGTCGATACAATATTTTAAAATGTAATGTATTTAATTATCAACTATATACATGTTTGAATAATATGAAACTTGCCTTGGTTCCTAGTGCTGCAGGAGACGACAGAAAAATATTCAAGCCAAGTCCCGGAACTGAATCCTACATTTAGTAAAATATGACTTAGTTACCAGTCTAAGGTTTGCTAAAACTCTAATTAATCAACTTATTAATAATACGACAATCAACTCGACTCGTAATTTACTAAATATTATTAATGGACAAAAGTTTAATTATAAAATATTTTAGAGAAAAATTTAAATGAGAAAAATAGGGAAACTACGTTTTAGTAACAAATAAAACTTGTTATTTAGATGGAATTATCATTAATAGTAATAAGGTGACAAACTAGTATTTGTTTATGATTATGTAAGTAATTAATGAAAATGCTCTTTTTAACAAAATATTCGTAATTATCGACTAGCAAATAATCGATCTTTACTTAAAATCATTTATTAATATAACGTGAAAATTATTATATTTTATCCAAAATAGGTAATAGATGGGATTTGCTTTAATAATTAAAACTAACAATTTGTCTATATTTACCTATATCAAAATATACCTTTTCGTAAAGAAACTATTTTTGGAAACTAAATACTATTTTATCTACGTAAAATTAACCGTAACATATTTAATAAATACTTTTTAAGTATAAAACATCATGATTATTACAAATAATAATTAGTTAATCTAACCGTTATTAATTTGCTAATTAATAATTCCCATTAATTAATGTTAGCAATAAAAAAATATAACCATTATTAATTAGTTAATTAATAAATCCCATTAATAATCACATATACAAATTACGAAACTAGTAATCTCAAAAATTGATAGAGCTTTATTCCGTCAATTCCGGTCGGGCAGAAAAAAGGCTTCTCTACTGGAATTAAGCACAGAAGTTCCAGGAGGCCTATCGAAAATCTGACGTAGGAGAACCAAAGGGTTGCCTCGACCTCGGGGTCGCACAAATGCGACGGGATATGGAAGCACACGTGTAGGGGTACGCGAGCAGAACGGCTCGACGTACGGGCGCACGTGGGCGGGGTCGCACGGCCACATGCGAGGAGGCGCACGGCCGGGGCACTGGCGCGCAGGGATGCGACCGGGGCTGTACGCGGGGTACGATCGTAGTTGCTACGGTGAAGCACGCTGGTGCGCCGGCGGGGTCCGACGGGAGGTTGGCGGCCACGAGGGGCCATGCAGATGCGTTGGCGAGCATGAGGAAGCACACTAGTGCACTGGCCGGGCACGGGGGTTGACGGCCAGGCACGAGGTCGGCCGATCGGGCGATGGACGGTCAGCGGGCATGTCGAAAACTCCTCGAGAGAGTTATTGAAATAGGCGAGGTGTCGCGGGAAGCATCAGGGTACGACCCGATTTGGTAGAGATGGAGTGTGGATGGAGATAAGAAGGGTTTGTGAAGGTGGTGAGAGGTGTGAGAGCTTCTGGAGTTTCTATGGGAGAGAAAGGGTTTCTGAGAGTTTTGATTTGCACGTAGGGGAACGTTGCAAATCCGGGAGTGAGGGGTGTTCATGCGGGGTAGCCCGGTGACTAGGGTGGTGGTTTGAACGGGTAGGGAGTTAAGTTAAATTGGTTTTGGTTAAAGGGTTTGAGTAGTGGGTTGGGTTAATGGGTTTAACCAATTGGTAATAGGCTCTATTTACGGGCTTGAACTAGCTAAAAGTTCCTAATAAATACAATCAATAATCAATAAAACTTTATAAAACTGAAATTATTTCCCATATTTTTGACTATATAATAATAATAATAATAATAATAAATAATAATAATAACAATATCTAGTCTAAAATTACAAGCAACCACTTAAATATAATAAAACCCATTTATTAATTAAAATTCAAGTAGTGGGTTTTACAATGTAGTTGCACTATTTCTATTTAATTTGGACTTCATATAGTAGTTTGCACCATTTCATCTTTTGTTTTATGTACTCTTTCCGTAGTAGTTGAGTTATGCACTATTTTGTTTAGTTTACATTTCTCATACTTTATTACTGCTATTGTTGGTATTTGTCTTGAGTTGTGACTTGTTTCATTCATATGTCTTGTGTATATTACTCTATCTTTTTTTGTTATTGTTGGCTTCACATATTACGGGGGAGCCACATGCTTTGAGTAAATGAAAAAGGGGGAGAACGAGCCAATACCAAAGAACAAATTTCAAAATTAAAAATTTTCGATCAACTCAGAACAAGTCAGATATATCATTTCAAAGTTATATATTTGTTATATTTTGGTATAGGCTCATAGTTTGTCAATTATCAAAAAGAGGGAGATTGTTGACCTATTGGCTAACGATCTCACTTGATTTTGATAATCAACGATAACTTTGGTCGATAAGTAAAATATACAGACTGCTACAGGTTTCAAAAAGAAAAGTTCGTCTACGTCCTACTGCTTCCTACTACTTCAAAGTACAGTACATTGCATCATCATCAAAAGATCAATCGCACTAAAGACTGGTTTTTTTATTTTTATTTTGTATTTTCTACTTTATTGAGCCTAAAAAAGACATTGTGAGGTTGATCATGAATATACTGGTTTAGGTTATTCTCAGTCCACATATCCAAATAAGCCTACCTATTTAATCCCAAATACACCACAATTCCAAAAAGCCCAAAGCCTATGCAATTTGGTCCAAATCATTTGAGTTCTGACCTAACAGAACTCTAGACGAACTCTGACCAAATTTGGTCCGAGTTCGGCTCGAGTTCGGTCCCATTATTTTGAAATTAAGTTCACATCAAATCTGCATACAGCGTTTGTTTGCGAGATTCATGCATCTGAACTCTGCCCGAGTTCGGTCAGGAAAAATACTATAAATAGAGAAGAATTTCCTCCATTCCAAATCTCTCATTCACTTTCTCTTCTCTAGCTTTCTAAAGTATTTTCTCGAGCAAAAGCTTTCAAATCTAGCCTAATACCACTCTTAGCCAAAGCCAGTACAGTTCTATTTTAAATAGAGTTTTGGTTCAGAAGAGTTGTATCAGAGATTACAATTCATAAAATATTCCAGTTTTCAAAGTCAAGTTTGTGGAGTCGGTCGTGCGCTCGACACCAAGCACGGTGTTATAAAGAGCATACAAGATCTCATTTAGCTTGTGAATAGTAGATTAACATCGAGCAAGAGTACTCGAGACTGGAGTAGTCCTCTCAAAGGGAGACCAGTATATATCACGATATTCACTGAGTTTGATTCTCTAATCTCCTACTTTACTGTATTTATTTATTGTCTCTTACTTGCCATAGTCTTTATAACTGCTTAATTTTTAAGTGGTAGTTATTTTTGCTGCATATGCACACACTCTATTCACCCCCTCTAGAGGTGCTCAATGCTCCTACATGAAGGAGAAGATTTGTTGGAGTGGGTGGAGTTCTCAACCTATATGGAGAATACTCCAGAGTACGACGAGCGTCATCCATATGACGAAGAAGCTTAGGGAGTGCTTTGATCGTTGTATATTTAGAACATATATGGTTAGCAATTATATGATTGGATTTCCATCTTTGACTTGATAATATATCTATGATTGGATCTTTTATATATTGACTTTCCATATAATTGGACTTCCAATTTATGGCAAACCAATTAATAATTATAATTGGATTTTCATTCTATATAGGCTAAATTATAACTTGATACCCTCAACTATTTCAAATGTTCAACCTGATATCCTCAACTTTGATAGGAATCAACTTGATACCCTCTCTCAGAACAGTGTTAACTGAACTAGAAAATTACAAAAATATCCTTCCCAAACCCCCTCCTCTCCTGTAGACCCATTCTTTCTGTGGTGCCGGCAGCCGGAAGGGGTGGTCTTATGGCTGCAAACAAGCCAAGGCGAGACAAGCTTTTATAAGCTTGAGCTAGGCTTGACTAGAATTAATCGAGCTCGAGCTTGATAAGGGTTTTATTTTAAAGCTCGAGCTTGGCTCGAGCTTGTTTGTATTAAGCATGAGCTTGGCTTGGTTTAAGCTTGAGCTTGGATTGATAAGCAATCCTGACTCAAGCTTGATAATCAAGCTCGATAAGCTCAAAATCAAACTCGCAAAATGTTATTCCCGAAACAGATATAGATGGAAGAAAGAACAGAATTTAGAGATTACTTACAAATAAATTTGCTTTCTATTCTGATATAGCAACTATCAGATGCTGTCACGCCCCAGTCCCAAAATATGCGGGACCGGGCCACGTGGCATAGGCCAGCTATGTATTCAACCAGACTCTGGTCCGACTCGAATACGTATAAGCTATTTAGAATGGTATAACTATCACTATATCAATTCTATATCACAATCCATATAACAGAAGCAAAAGGAAAAAAGGGAAATATGAATACTAGTCTGCAACCTACTAATCATACTTGCCCGAGTAGATTTGAGAGAATAAAAAGTATATAAATACTACGCAATCAAGCATATATGCAATATAGGAATGAAACATATATACTACAAAAGAGTAATACCTGCAAAGGAGTGGGTGCTCAACAAATATCTGACAAAAGCTTTGCAAACCTACTCAGCCAACCTGGAAGGAAACTAGGTCCTCAATGGGATACAACAAGATACATAATATACATGCCAATATGGTATAAAATACATAAAGATTAGGGGTGCTCTATCAGCTACGTGTAAATGCAATGAAAACAATGTTCGACGAATGGGGCTCTCCGAACATGAGATTCTCTCGTAGTAGGGCTCGTCCGAACTGCCGACTTTCAACAATAATATATACCAATAGCATCCCCTCCGTCTGGTAACTGTCTCCCCACCTAATGTATCTAGAACGGATCGACTCCTCGATACGTACAATCCCCAGTGTAGGGCCTACTATGTCATAATGAAAGCATCTAGCATGAACTACACTGTCGCATGTCCTGGCCGCAGTGACGATCAATCAAATGTGGTGGTACATGTCAAGTATCTCTGTATCACATCTCCATGTCCAAGCATGTGTCAGGGTCTAGCAAGATACTAGTGTATCCGCTCTGCAGTACATGGGTTGTCTCTAATAGAATAGGCTAACTGTAACGACCAATATATCTCGTTGGTTGCACCCAGAGTCGTACTCGGAGCGCGATATAAAGCAGCAATAAAATAGCAAGACATGAAATCATAACAAAAGAAATAACATAGTGGCAAGGTATACTTGCATGGGTGGGCCCGAGTACTGAAGATGTGAAGGTGGTACCGAGTCCAAGGAATCCAAAGAGCCTCCAGAATAATTTAGGAATTAATTAATTATTCGCTACAAGAGTTACTTATAACAATACTCATAGTTATTAAGGAGAAGAAGAATGTTACTACCCTATCATAGTTTCTTGTTTTGTTCTCTTAATTTGGGTTGATTCTTACTCATAGTTTGATAGCTAAAATGGAGCAAGTTTATACCAAATTATCCCAAGTTGATTCAATGCAAGAGAACTATATATAAAAAAACCAAAAACTCCACAAAACACCCAACCTAGGATTTGAACCTTGAACCTCACCTATATAAACCTATGCACACAATTAAGTGGGCTAGTGCTCACTTCTGTATTATATGGTAACACCCAATTTTATCACTCTATCAAAAGGAAAAGAGGCATCACAAACCAAAATGTCTGCATAGACCACAAAAAGCCCCTCTACCCACACCCAAGATTCGAACCCAAGATCACGACCTCACCATCCCCCTACACCAACTAACTGAGCTATTGCTCACTAGTCTGAAGATATAGCTCCTGTTAGTTATGAATCCTATGACTCAGTTCTCTTCTTCCCCTCACTTGAATATATATACATTTCTTTTAATGCCCCATGCTCATCCTTGAGTATTCTCATCCTGGCCAACAGTAATCACCACTGTGGCCTACGAGAACTAACAGAAGGGATGCTACACCCTAATTCACCATTAATATTACTACATACTGCACATAGAGGCAAGAATTGAATCATGGCTCTTCCCCTACACAACAATTTAGCTAAAGCGAGTCCTATACTTGCACAACTAGCTTTTATGTGAACCCTTCTGTCATAGTATCAACCTCTCACAGAGTGTAAGGACCACAAGATTTCGGCTAGGGTTTGCTAACCAGTGCTTCATCTTCATCCCCTATAATGACTATTTACATTCAAAACTCCTCCACATTGTTATCAATTTCTTACAGCCTCTAATACCGAGAATGGAAGTGTCATGACCCATACCCGCTTTTCAGGATACGAATGCGTGTACAAGCCAGCCTATACCGTAGTGTCGGCGGTAGAATACTGTTAAGGCCATGATGCTCAAGTCACATAAAATAATGACTTTCTGCTCATTCACAATAAATAAATTAAACTTCCAATATTCACAAGTTTTATATTTAAAGAAAAATATAAACTCTTACAATTATTGAAATTGACTACAACTCATCCATCTAGCTACTCTCTAGGTTTTGGCCTGCAAGTACACCCGTATCTCTCCATGGCTAAGAGTAGTCACGATCAACCTGAAAAATGTTGGTTTTTAGTCAGGAATAGAACGAGTACAATTTATTGAGTGTAGTTCCAATATATGATAACGACTATAATACAGAGGTTAGCCATAGGATACATGATTTGAAATAATTAGGATAATGGTAAGAAGAGACATGAGAAAAGGAGACAGGAACTACATGACAACAATAAATGAGTAATACCAAAGAAATACTATCTATGTGTTTTGAAGTACCGTTTTCATATGTGATTGGTTTGGGGACAGTTACACCACGATATCTACTTTGCAAGAAATAAACAATATCTACGATGTCTACTTTGCAAGAAATAAACAATGTCTATAATGTCTACAATGTCTACGATGTCTACAATGTCTACGGTCAGATCACACATCTATTTGGTACTTCCCCTTTTCGGCACTACAGGTAAGAATTTGACAAGATATGAAAAAGAGAAAAGAATCAAATATAAAATAACTAAAATGAAATATAGTAATTAATAATATCGAAAATAAACAACAAATGTACTCGCCTGGAGTCCTTTGCTGGTAAAATCGATAATACCAACCACTCAGTGTGCCACACAAAAGTCCAACTCGCACAATAGTATCCGGATGCTGAAACAGACATCACTAATACATTTGGTATAAAAGCAATGTCTAAGAATGCCTACCCAAAAGTCCAATTCTGAGCACAAGGGTAAAATCATAATTTTGGATCAAAATGATATCCGTCGTTGGTCCCGTTTTGCACCGAAAAGTGTGTTAGTATCTACGGTCAATAAAGTCATCAAACTATACGTCTAAGGGTATGATTGATGAGATAAACCCAACCGTATGTCTAAATTTGGATTCCGGTGGGCTGTGCACAAATTTGCCCGTTAGGTCGAGTTGTAGGCCCGCAAAAAGGGCATTCCGGTCAACCTTTTCAGAATCGGACCAAACTTGGCATACAAGATAGGAATAATGATACGGTCCTGTCGGCACAAGTTTCGTCTCGAGATGATAAACGTGCATGAAGTTATGGGCTAGTTTGCAAAGTGGCTGATATGGGGTATCTCGACGGATATGCCTTGCTTCCGTCGCACACACACAACAAAATTGATTTCCGTCGAATCCCATACGTTGAAAACATCCATATGCATCTTTCGATGCTCATGGATTACGACCACGTCATTCGGTTTGTCGGGGCGCATGCCGTATAGGAATTTTTTTAAAGTTTTGGGGTTTTTTGAAAGCTGTTTTTCCTAAACTTTTAGACTGATTTAACAACAACCTAATCAGCAAAAAATAAAACTGAAAGTTGGGTTCTCATCTAGTATATGTTGTCTATAAGGCTGGTCAAGCCGATTTTCAAATCTCGTAACATACTGGTCGTAAATTCGACCGCAAACAAGGGACATTGGGACAGTTTCTAACGTCAAAATATCGAGTTTTTTTTCTTGATTTTGGAACTCCATTTTCATCGAATATGATGCGAATCACATTAAACTAATTGAAGGGACACGAAGGGGTTAGGGTTGTGTTCAAACTTGAGAAGACGGCTCTACAAACGATCAAACGAGGAGACTAGATCTCATCACGAAGTTACTCTTCTGGAACTGCCATGTTGTTGTTCTTGCTGATGTTGTCGTACAAATTCCACGCGTTGTGTTCGGCCTCCGGTGGTACTGCGGTGGCGCACTACCGTCGGCAAGGGTCAGGGGTGTACGGGCGACATATGGTGGCGCTAGGGTTTAGGATTTGAGAGATTTTAGGTTTATGTGTGGGATTGTTTCTGTTTGTATATATATACATATATATGTACCAACTGTTAGATGTTGGTTAAGAAACTTGGAAGGGGTCGCGAGTCATTCTACTGTAGTAACTCGCGAGATCTTCGAATCTCGCGAGATCTTCGGATCTCACGAGAAATTGATTCTTTGTTTTTTTTCTTTTTTTCTTTTATAATTCTACACATATCTATAATCCTTTTCATAAAATCCAAAAATTCCCAAATATCCTAATACTAAATTTGAATAAATTCTTAAAAATATAAAAATATTTTCTACAAGATTCCCTAATAAATTTTATAAAGATTACCATCTCGATATACCAAATATAATTAGTATATTTTATATATCAAATGCATATTCTTAAATAAAAACATTTCTAAAATAAAAATATAAAAATATCCTCTACACAAAATGCAGTATTCCTCTATGTTTATATTTACAAAGTATTTATTACATTATATATAATATATTAAGATAGAAAAGCATCCTCGTAGCAACTCTTTAATATAAATACTATTATCTATAATTACCATAAAATCTAATTGAATAATAAATAAAGGGAAATAAAATATAGTGAAATTTTAGGGGGGGTTTACATCCTACCGAACTTATAAAAATTTCGTCCACAAAATTAAAATAGATCTAATATCAAGGAACAACGGAATTAAATACGAAGGGAGAGCAGGTACGCCCAATCGTAACCTGATTTTCGAAAGGGGTAGTGGGGGCAGTTAATAATGAATCTAAATTGACATCACATTCTACAAGAGGGGTATTCTTCCTTCAAGACTCTACCCAACTTATAGAAGTTGGCTAATCGTGAAAATCGTTGTTACCAAACGTCAGAGAAGGACAATTTCTAAAGTGGGGCACGAAAATATTGGACACTTCTGACGCAGTCACAAATTTTAAATGAGTTTAGATATGACCATGGCATTCTTGGTCGATAACTTCTATAGGAGGATTATTACAATTTTACATCGTTGCTAACGATCATGCTCTCAACAAGATGGTAGGGATCTCCTGTTCGAATATAAGCAGAACGTGTTGGTTCAACGAAATTCTAATCTCCGTCTAACATGGGTTACTAAGATATGAGGTTGAAAAAATTTAGGGAACGAAAGAGTTCATGGGTCAAGAAATGAGGGTCTATAATAAGTGCCGGAACCTTGCTATAGGATTAGATTGGATAATTGTTTGGAATCATTAAGTCAAAATAACTAGTGTTTACGGTGGGTATTTGGTGTTGTGTAGGAAGCATGTGCTTCCCTGAGTAGAATGCATATGTCATAGGTGTGATGCATCTTGCATGGATCTTGGGTATTTAGTTTAGTCAAGGGAACGGGTCGATATTCGCATGACTAAAATCAATTGGAACAAAATAGGCATCTATGATTTATTCTAAGGGGAAATGTGTCATACATGTGGTATAATTAAAATGAAGCATAGGAAGGTGTATTTGTGTGGGACATGTATATCATGTATGTAGCTTGACTGGTCTAGTTCATGAGTGTAAAATTCGTTGGAAGGAAAAAAGTTTACGTTGTGCTTCAAATATTAAAGTCACGGTAGATGGTATCAATTTAATACAGATTGAAGTGGAAGTTATGAACCACTGAATTAGTAGCTAGATTGGAGCCACTCTATTCTAATCACTTGGTAATTCGAAGAAACCCTTGGTTTCTTAGAAAGGCATATAACCTATGCACTACTGAAATTTTTGTTCTCAAAGTTGAAACTAAGATGCAATTCTATGATAGAACGGTATTTGAAGAATAAAGGTTGCGATCGTTTGCCACGGGTATCTAAACGCACGAGCAAGAAGTAAAAAAGGCAATATGAAGATTGTGTTGCAACTTCCAACCAGATGGAAGAACGGTTACGAATAGAATCCAAGTTTGGCTTCCCATTCTAAAAGATAGAGTTCACCAAGTTCAGGTTTCTATCCAACCTACATGAATTGGTTAATTGTGGAAAGCACAGTAATAAAACTTCTATGAAGGTCAAATTCAAGTAGACATATGAGAATATGAGGTACTTCTAATCGTAGTCACGGACTCTATAGGAAGCCTAGGCATTACTTACTTAACATTGCCCATGATCATGTTTCATCAAGGGAGTAGGAGAGGTCTTGGTCAAGCATAACCGGAAACAAGTTGATACAGCGGAATTCCATCCAAGGGATAACATAAGCTTTGAAGAGCTACAATTAAGGAATTTATTGAAGGAGGATTAGTGGACCAAGAGATGGGGACCATACGATAGGTGTATGGACCTATCTTATAAAATTTGGTTTTATAGTCCAAATAAGGCAATACGCATGTGTAACGCCCCAGTCCCAAAATACGTAGGACTAGGATACGTATACATGCCAGCTACGTATCGAGAGGACTCCAGTCCAGCTCAATTACGTATAAGTTGTCAGGTTGTTCTAGAATCTACTACATCTCAATCCACATAATATAATAAAATATCAAGAATGAATAATATGGTTCGTGTCACTCCCATTTTTCGTTATACGTATCTTCAGTATACGTATACGATTT
This sequence comes from Iris pallida, assembly GCA_029216955.1. Classification (NCBI taxonomy): domain Eukaryota; kingdom Viridiplantae; phylum Streptophyta; class Magnoliopsida; order Asparagales; family Iridaceae; genus Iris; species Iris pallida. The sequence continues at coordinate 33,335,502 of JANAVB010031617.1, forward strand.
TTGACATTTATCAGGTGGACCGTAGTTAGACTTGCCTTGCTTAGCCCAGTCTTGGTTTAATCTTGACTTAGTTTATTTGATTTGGTTTGGTTCAATTTGACTGGGTTTAGCTTACTTGGTTTATTTTGGTTTGGTTTGAGATGGCGAGGCTTACTAATAAGTCAACTCCTTCTCTCTCTCTCCTCATTCACTTCTTCATTTACTTCTTCATCTTCTTTATTTACTCCACCCACCTACAAGGTCCTAGGCAAGTGCAACTTGCTTCATGATGAATCTTCCATTTTATTATTCTTTCTTCTTCTCTACATGATTCTAAGCATCTTTAGGACTTGGAGTTTTCGGTTTGGACGGATGGATTTTGGTAGATATAAGTTTGTAGTCTTTTCAGTTTTCTTGGGTTTTAATCTTCCAAACTTCATTATTTTCAAGTTTTATTTGTTCTATGTTGTAAAGAATTTGATTTTACCCAAAATGGACCTTTAAAAAGTTAGATTTTGACTTGTTTTGAGAAAGTTATGGCCAAAATAAGATTTGGACATTTTCTAGTTCATCTGTCCTGAATCTGGCAGGGATGATGAATAGTGCCGCATGAATAGTACCGCAGGAATGAATAGTGCCGTATGGATGCATAGTGCCACATGGCTTGTATAGTATCGCAGGCTTGTATAGTGCCGCATGAATGAATAGTGCCGCATGGATGCAAAGTGCCGCATGGCTTGCATAATGTCGTAGGCTTGCATAGTGTCGCAAGAATGAATAGTACCATAGGAATGAATAGTGTCACATGGATGCATAGTACCGCATGGCTTGAATAGTACCGCAGGCTTGCATAGTATCGCAGGAATGAATAGTGTCGTATGGATGCATAGTGCTGCATGGCTTGCATAGTACCGCATGCTTGCATAGTACCGCAGGAATGAATAGTATCGCAGGAATAAATAGTGCCACATGGATGCATAGTGCCGCAGGCTTGTATAGTGCCGTAGAAATGAATAGTACTGCATAGATACATAGTGTCGCATGGCTTGCATAGTACCGTAGGCTTGTATAGTGCCGTATGATTGAATAGTGCCACAGAATGCCGTATAGTGCCTATTTTGGCTGTTTTTAGCTATTTTATGTCCTATTTGGCTGATTTATGGTCAGAATTTCTCCCAACTCTCAACTTCCAACATGAAAGTTGTAGATCTTTTCTTTGGCTTCAAGAATATGTTATTAGCTATTTTATGTAAGTTTTTCTCATTCATGATAATGTAAGGATAGAACAGATGGTCGCCTATTGTGGTGCACCCTTAACAAGTAACAAGTAACATGACATGATAGTGGCCCATTATGGCGCACTCTTAACAAGTAACCATTATATGATAACTCTTGATAGTGACCCGTTGTGGTGCACTCTTGACAAGTAACTTGACATGATAATTCTTGATGGTGGTCCGTCATGACACACTCTTAACATAATCTTGATAAGTAACCTAACATGTAATCTTGAATGCTGTTGCGACAGCTATCTTGACATGCTGATTAATAACTCGTCTTGACACCGTGGATGATTATTCTTGAATGTGCTTGTGTAAGCTACCAGTCTCGTCTCGCATCATGTCTAGAACTTGTATTCCTGGTTACCAGGGTCAGGGATTCCTACTGAATCTGACTAGGTTAATGACTAGATTGATCAAGTAGTTCATAAAGAGATTTTTCCAGTCACAGGCAATCTCGTTATCTGGGCGCTTTAATTGGACTTGTAGCCTGCCGTCGAGTAGGACGAATTTCCAGCACACTATCATGTGTTGCACCCCCAAGTCACCATGGGATACGTTTGTCTCCTGGGCGATGTATCCACGTAATTCAACTCTCAACCTGCGGAAGGATAACTGGATTGCTGCAGGGCTTGGGACTATTGGAACATCTCAATGCATTTGTTAGTAACTAGGTTTGTGATAACCCGAGTTAGTTAAAGTATCAAGTCGTACTCTTTGCTTTGCCGTGATTGATGAATGGAGTCTAGTCTTATCTAGACCATGCCAGTACATGGTTACTTCGGGACATTTTATAGTTTCTGCTTACTTGTCGATAATTGGTTAGAGACTAAGTTCTGTTCAGACGAAGGGTTACAACCCCGATCCTTGTTTGGTTTACGGGTTGTAACTTGGTTACTGGAATAGTTCCTTAGTTATCTTATCATTTATCACCCTACTTCCATGCCTCCAGTTTTCTTGTTATTATTATGCTTTGTGTTCTAACTTACTGGTTTTAGTTCCTAAGTGAATCCTCCCTTGTGGCACTTGCTCTTTCTGGGGTCTGATCCAGCTGGTTTTGTATGGTCAGATTTTGGAGCAGCACCCGAGGATCTTTCTGTCTTCCAGCCAGATGGTGAACACTAGAAGAAACCCTAGCAACGAGTGGGTTTAATTTTGCTCTCCCGCTCTATTGTAAATTTTTTTCTTTTGAGGCGTTTAGCCACCGAACAAGTGTTAGCTTGTGTTGAATACTTATATTTCTTGTCTGCCTATGGACTGTAACATGATTAACAAATCCTAGGGTTGATCATGTATGACTGAAACTCTTGCTAGTCCTCGAATTTTGTATGACTAGCTTCATGATCATCTGTATATGAAATGTATGGGGTACCTTACTACTGATTATCTGATTGTCTATCATCTTGTAACTATTATCACTTGCTTAAGATTGAGACACTAGGCTTGTTCTTGGCCATAAGAGATTGATGGCTTGTAGATAAGCCCTTATGCATTTAGACAGCCGTGACCGTATATCGAGGTGGATTACACTTCTATATACGTAGCTAGCTGTGTCTGCCCCCGCTCTCTAGTATTCTGGTTCTGGGGTATGACACGATTTAAGTGGTGGCCCATGCATGGTCTTGTAAATCAAGATGTGTGGGAGTCTTACCGAATATGTGTCTCAATCTGTACTCGCCCTTGATCTCTACTCGTGTCTCCTAATCTTTCTGAAATCTTGAATTGATCACATGCTTATATCCTCAATCTATCTTGGTCCTTTCTTATTGTTTCCCATGTCGTTTCTTCAACGACATTATTTTCGGTCCTACCGATCAGCAAGACGGAGCACCTCCACTAAACCAGCAGCAACCTGGAGACCAAGCCCAGCACTCTGGAGCGGCCTCCCGAGTCATACATTTCGGGGATCCAGAGCCCCCAGTTCAGCCAGTCCAGCCTGCAGAGCCTGATAATGGAACCCTAGTGGGTCTCATCAGGGAATTGCTTGCATCTCAAGATCGTCGGGGCGAAGCCCTACACCAGACAGTACAAGATGCTATGGGCAGAATTGGTTACCAAGACAATAATGCAGCTAATAATTTCAAGCGCCTGAACCCTCCCTTCTTTGATGGCAGTGAGGATGCTATTGCTGCTGATACATAGCTTCAGGACACAGAGGTTATCCTGGAAGCAGCTAGGATTCCTGAGGAAGAGAAGGTGGCTGTAGTGCGCCTACAATTATTGGACTTAGCCCGTACTTGGTGGACGATGTTAGCAGTTAGATTGGCGACACCTATCCTATGGGCGACATTCAGTGACAAGTTCCAGACCAAGTACTTCGACGTAGTAGCTCGGTATGATTTGCAAATGAGATTCACCAATCTTAAGCAGATGGGCAGGACGGTCGATGGATATGCGATCGAGTTTTCTAGACTCAGACGGTTTGCTCCTACGTTGGTGGCAACCAAATTGGATCGAGCCCAGTGATTCTAGCTTGGGCTTCACCTAGAGATTATCATATCAGTGGAGCAGTTTGAGCACTAGACGTTTGATGCCGTCTTGCGAGCAGCAAAGAGGCATGAGTATACCTCGAAGAGGATCGTGGACAGAACTGGAAGCAGAAAGAGGTCCCATGGGCAGATGAGTCTGTCCTCAGCACCAGCCCCGACAGCTAGAGCTTTGACTATTGGAGTTCCCCGAAGGACAGATTCGGTTTCGTCGGTTCAGCACTCGACACCGACGTCCCCTCAGTAACAGAAGTAGAAGCAGTCTTCCGCAATGGGCTGCACTCATTGTGGGAAGCCATGACATGTAGTATCAGAGTGTCGCAGAGCACAGGGATTGTGCTTGACTTGTGGGGCACCGGATCACAAGATAGGGTCCTGTCCAAATAGAGCCAGTTCATCATCGTCGAACCTAACTAGTCCATCGGTTAGGGGACCAGCCCCAGCACCAGTACAGCAGCAGTACTAGCCTCCGAAGCCATTGTCGCCTCAGGCACAAGCCTTCCAGCAGAGACCCCAGCAGTATGCCCCGACCCAAGCTCAGATACAGAATCGGCAGAGAGGTTTCCAGCAGAGTGTCTTCCTTATCCCTTATGCCTTTTAATTCCTTGCTTGCATGAATGATTGCTTGATTGGTTGCTAGTCATAGATGGCTATGCTTTAGTATAGCTTGCTCTGACATCTCTAGCCTCTTGATTAAATTCTGAGGACAAAATTCTTTTAAGGTGAGTAGAGTTGTCACTTTCGTTTCCCGTTATACGTATCTTCTGTATACGTATACGGATTTATGACATTTATCAGGTGGACAATAGTTAGACTTGCCTTGCTTAGCTCAGTCTTGGTTTAATCTTGACTTGGTTTATTTGATTTGGTTTGGTTCAATTTGACTTGGTTTAGCTTGCTTGGTTTATTTTGGTTTGGTTTTAGTTTTAATTTGGTTTGAGATGGTGAGGCTTACTAATAAGTCAACTCCTTCTCTCTCTCCTCGTTCACTTCTTCATTTACTTCTTCATCTTCTTCATTTACTCCTCCCACCTACCAAGTCCTAGGCAAGTGAAACTTACTTCATGATGTATCTTCTATTTTATTGTTCTTTCTTTTTTTCTACATGATTCTAAGCATCTTTAGGACTTAGAGTTTTCGGTTTGGACGGATGGATTTTTGTAGATCTAAGTTTATAGTCTTTTCGATTTTCTTGGGTTTTGATCTACCAAACTTCATTATTTTCTCGTTTTGATTGTTCTATGTTGTAAAGAATTCGATTTTACCCAAAATGGACCTTTGAAAAGTTAAATTTTGACTTGTTTTGAGGAAGTTATGGCCAAAATAAGATTTGGACATTTTCTAGTTCATCTGTCCTGAATCTGGCAGTGACGATGAATAGTGCCGCTTGAATAGTAACGCAAGAATGAATAGTGCAGCATGGATGCATAGTGCCGTATGGCTTGCATAGTACTGCAGGCTTGTATAGTGCCGCAGTAATTAATAGTGCCACATGGATGCATAGTGCCGCATGGCATGCATAATACTGTAGGCTTGCATAGTATCACAGGAATGAATAGTGCCATAGAAATAAATAGTACCACATGGATGCATAGTGTCGCATGGCTTAAATAGTGCCACAGGCTTGCATAGTGCCGTAAGAATGAATAGTGCCGTATGGATGCAGTGCCGCATGCTTATATAGTGCCGTAGGCTTGCATAGTGCTGCAGAAATGAATAGTATCGCAGGAATAAATAGTGCCGCATGGATGCATAGTGCCGCATGGCTTGCATAGTACCGCTGGCTTGTATAGTACCAGAGAAATGAATAGTACCATATGGATGTATAGTACCGCATGGCTTTCATAGTACCGTAGGCTTGCATAGTGTCGCATGAATGAATAGTGTCGCAGAATGTCGCATAGTGCCTATTTTGGCTGTTTTTAGCTGTTTTATGTCCTATTTGGCTGATTTATGGCCAGAATTTCTCCCAACTCCCAACATGAAAGTTGTAGATCTTTTCTTTGGCTTCAAGAATATGTTATTAGCTATTTTATGTAAGTTTCTCTCATTCATGATAATGTAAGGATAGAACACGATAGTGGCCTGTTGTGGCGCACCCTTAACAAGTAACAAGTAACATGACATGATAGTGGCCCGTTGTGTCGCACTCTTAACAAGTAACCTTTACATGATAACTCTTGATAGTGACCTATCGTGGTGCACTCTTGACAAGTAACTTGACATGATAATTCTTGATGGTGGTCCGTCATGACGTACTCTTGACATGATCTTGATAAGTAACCTGACATGTAATCTTGAATGCTCTTGCGACGACTATCTTGACATGCTGATTAATAACTCGTCTTGACATCATGGGTGATTGTTCTTAAATGTGCTTGTGTAAGCAACCAGTCTCGTCTTGCATCATGTCTAGGACTTGCATTCTTGGTTACCACGGTCAGGGATTCATACTGAATCTGACTAGGTTAATGACTAGATTGATCAAGTAGTTCATAAAGAGATTTTTCAGTAACAGGTAATCCCGTTATCTGGGCGCTTTAATTGGACTTGTAGCCTACCGTCGAGTAGGGCGCATTTCCAGCACACTGTCATGTGTTACACCCCCAAGTCACCATGGGATACATTTGTCTCCTGGGCGATGTATCCACCTAATACAATTCTCAACCAGCGGAAGGATAACCGGATAGCTGCAGGGCTTGGGATTGTTGGAACATCTCAATGCATTTGTTAGTAACTAGGCTTGTGATAACCCTAGTAGTTAAAGTATCAAGCCATACTCTTTGTTTGGCCGTGATTAATGAATAAAGTCTAGTCTTGTCTAGACCATGCCAGTACATGGTTACTTTGGGACATTTTACAGTTTCTGCTTACATGTCGATAATTGGTTAGAGACTAAGTTCTGTTCAGGCGAAGGGTTACAACCCCGGTCCTTGTTTGGGTACGGGTTGTAACTTGGTTATCGGAATAGTTCCTTAGTTATCTTATCATTTATCACCCTACTTCCATGCCTCCAATTTTTTTGTTATTATTATGCTTTGTGTTCTAACTTGCTGGTTTTAGTTCCTAAGTGAAGCCTCCCTTGTGGCACTTGCTCTTTCTGGGGTCTGACCCAGCTGGTTTTGTATGGCCAGATTTAGGAGCAGTACTCGAGGATCTCTCCGCCTTCCAGCCAGATGGTGAACACTAGAAGAAATCCTGGCAACGAGTGGGTTTAATTTTGCTCTCCAGCTCTATTGTAAAAAAATTTCTTTTGAGGCGTTTAGCCGCCGAGTAAGTGTTAGCTCGTGTTGAATACTTATATTTCTTGTCTGCCTACGGGCTGTAACATGATTAACAAATCCTAGGGTTGATCATGTATGACTAAAACTCTTGCTAGTCCTTGAATTTTGTACGACTAGCTTCATGATCATCTGTATATAAAATGTATGGGACGCCTTACTATTGATTATCTGATGGTCTAACATCTTGTAACTATTATTACTTGCTTGAGATTGAGACACTAGGCTTGTTTTTGACCATAAGGGACTGATGGCTTTTAGATAAACCCTTATGCATCTAGACAGCCGTGACCATATATCGAGGTGGATTACACTTCTATATACGTAGCTGGCTGTGTCTGCCCCCGCTCTCCAGTATTCTGGTTCTGGGCTGTGACAGTTCATGGTCTGCAGTCCACTCGCATACATGTCCGAATAGACTAGTAAGGAAATACGAGTCTAATAAAGTAGGCTAATAAGCAGAATATATCGAGAATAGAATATACAGCACGAGAGAATAATAAAGAAAAATGAACTTAACTATATATACCTGGAATCTCGGAGAAACAATCATCAATCCTCCAATGCATTCTATCTCGATAACTTCAACTAATACCTGGAGAGATCACCAGGTCCTCAGGAGACTAGTAAGACACATAATATACATACGTACTGTACAATAAATAACATGCAAGAAAATAGGGATAACAACTTCTATGACAAGAATAAGGATCTCATGGAAAGACTCTATAACCATGACATGTCATATAAAATAATACTAAGAATGACCACAAAGTGAATCGAATGACTGTAGCCCTGCCGTGGTACTCCCGGTCCTATAGCTAGTAGCCCTGTCGTGGTACTCCCTAACTATAGTGAGTCTCTGTCGCCTGTCGTGGATCTCCCGAGTCGAGAGTGGTCAAGTAGTCAATCCTAGTATCGTAGAGGGTCAAGTCAAAGTAACATGGAACCCGAAGTCAAGTCAAAGTGTCATGGCCAGGTGATCGAGGCAAGTTACTCAAGTAATGACACTGTCGAAATCATGTGTGGAACCATATAGATACAACTAATGATAAAGATAAGTGATAACGGTAAGAGGCATAAAAACAACTCATGGCAAGATGGCAAATATGCAAAATAAAAGGAGACATAAACAAGAAGGATAATAAGAGCATGCATGAAAGTAAATTGTACAAGTTGGCAAGGTATACTCGCCTGGTGTAGCGCGTAGAACCAACAATCCAACACTCAGTGAACCACAAAAGTCAAACTATCGCAACAATCTTTGAACGCTGAAACAGACATTGTCAACATTTTCGGAATAAGCAAAATAGCAAGAATAGCCTACCCATAAGTCCAATTTTGGATACAGGGGTAAAACGGTAATTTTGGGTCAAAATAGTATCCGCCATTGGACCCGCTTTGCATCAAAAAATGTGTCAGAGTCTATGATTTCTAAAGTCATCAAACTATATGTCTACAGATCCGATTTGATGAGACAAACCCAACGGTATGTCCAAAGTTGGATTTCGGTGGGCCGTGCACAAATTCGCCCATTGAGTCGGGTCGCGGGGCCCGCAAAATGACGATCCGGTCAACTGTCTCAGAATCGGACAAAACTTGGCATACAGGACCAGAAAATAATTCGAGTCCAATGGCACAAGTTTCGTCACGATGTGATGAACGTGCACAAAGTAATTGAGATTTTTGCAAAGGGAACGATACGGTAATTTTTGACGGATACGCGTTGAATTCGTCGCGCACATGCAATCAATTCTAGTTCCGTCAAAGCCCACACGTCCGCAACATCCGTATGCGTCTTTCGATGCTCATGGGTTCTGACCAAGTTGTCCGGTTTGTCGGGACGGACCTCGTATCGGGACAATTCTAAAAATTCTAAACAGTTTTACATAGGTTTTTCTCGATTTTCCTAACAATTTCTTTCGCTGGATAATCAACTAAAATTAAAAGTAATAATGGGGTTTTAATCTTGTTCATATCATGTATAAATCTGTTCAAATAGATTTCCTACATTTCTAATAGTTTTTTCGAAATCGGCCTTCCAAACAGCATGTTTTGACTAATAGGGTTCTATTTTGGATGTTCAAGAAACATGGTTTTTTTTTTCTTCTGAAAACTCGATCAATTTGTCATGAAATCTCTTTGATTTGATTCCAAACTAGTTGATGGGTCTCGTAATCGGTTAGGTTGTCTATGAGTAGGATCTTGCGGCTCGAAAAACCGTTGACCGAGGTAGGAGAAAACTGGTAGAGAACGAGAGTATCTGGGGTGTTGCTGTTGTCGTGTGAGACGACCTCTACTGCTGTTCCTTGTGCGCGTGCACACACATGTGTGGTTTTTGGCACGCCTGTCCACTGCTGGTGGCAACGCAGTGGCAGGTAGCCGTACATGGTGGTTGCTACGTTGCGTCGGCCTGAGCGCAATAGTCTGAGTGCGACATCAGTTGCTGCCCCCACTTCTACTGGCGGTTGCACACGGCCGCTGGTGCAGCTGCTGTTCATTTGGTACCCGTGCCGCGATGGTGGCCCAGCGGCGCCTGTGGGGACGCGATCCGACAGCGGGTCGATAAGGCGTGGCAGCACGCAGGGGAGCGGCCATCAGGGGCTCAGTTGCGGTTGGCCTTCGGGGTGTACGCACGTTACATGTATGGCCGAGGAGGAGAAAATTTAACTGATGGAAGGAGGAGTCTAGTCTGGGTGAGAAAGAGAGATTTATATAGGATTGGGTCTGGGCTTTCAGATTCGATAGGAACCTTAGGGGTTGAGACTTATCATCTCAAAATTGTTTATATATATATATATATATATATATATATATATATATATATATATATATATATATATATATATATATAAGGAGTATACACTATTGGTGTATATCTATAGGTTAAAAATATTATTTAGTAGGTATGTATCTAAAGTATATATATATAGAAAGTCGAATATTTGTATACTTTAAATGCACAACAAATTATATATAGCCTAAAGATTCCAAAAATGGCATTTAAGAAAATGTACATCACATTATAAAATAAAATAATAATTTAATATCAATAACACTTATATTATATATATATATATATATATATATATATATATATATATATATATATATATATATATATATATATATATATATATATATATTTTATATATATATATATATATATATATATATATATATATATATATATATATATATATATTTTTATATATTATTTATATATTATTTATATATATTCTTTTTTATATATTCTTTTATATATTATTTATATATATATATATATATATATATATATATATATATATATAAATAATATATAAAAAGAATATATATATATATATATATATATATATATATATATATATATATATATATATATATATATATATATATATATATATATATATATATATATAGTCCAATAAAATACGAAAATATATACAAAATTGTATTTAATTCTATTTGGCCTAAAATTAATTCAAAATAATTCTACTAAGTCATGGCAACCTAACATGTCTCTACAAAGTGGGGTTGGCTAGGTTAGGGTCCAAATATATTTTCTAATCAAATCGAACTCGAAAAGTCAACCCATGAGTCTCTTGTGCCATTCGCAAATAAATTGTACATGGGAACTCGATTGAGTGGCACATCCTTGTAATGTGCGTCGTAGACTCAAAATGGGTCAAAATCATATATTGGATCAACTGGTTTTGATCGATATTGAGTCCCGAACTCATGTTGGAAGTTAGGTATTGAATTACGGTAAATGGTCAAATGGCCTAATTTGTCCCGAAGTTGTACGAAGTCAAAAAGTTGCTATGGGACATAATATATTAAGTTGAAGGTCATCCTTTCTACTACAAAATTCATGAAAAATGTTTCGAGAGATAGGCATGTCTTGTGCTCCAAAAATCAAAGATACGAAAAAGTACATATATAATCATAATTAAATATACAATGTAACCTAATAAATAGAAATACTATAAAATAAATTAAAAAAATAATTTCTAAAAATCAGGGTCCTCACAGCATGGATGAGTTTATCTGTAGTTTAATGGGTTCCCTAATTGGACATCAATCTTTGATTGAATGAATTCTTGGGTTTCAATATATATTGGCTGGATAAGATCCCATAAAATCAATCTAAACTATTCCTATTAGGTTAGGGTAACTTAGAATAGGTTCAAATTCAAGTGGTTGGGCTAATGACCAGTCGGGTTGGTTAACTAGGTTCCTAAAGTCCAAAAATGCGCCTTTTGTGAATTTTGTGTTTAAGTAGCACAAGAAGACTCAATTGAGTGACATACTAGTGGCATATGCGTAATGGGCTTCGGGTAGTTCACAACCATATATTGGGTCGAAAGGTTTGAGTGAGGTTGAGTCTCAAATTGAAATCGGAAAGTATATCGGTATTATGATAAGGGTTATAGTTAGCCTTTTTGACTAGAAAGTCGTATCATAAAAATAGAGTACAAGGGGATTTGTTTGAGTAGGACATGACATACCTAGATGAAGGTGAGCTCGTCTAAGTCTTGCATATTAAATTTGTTAGAAGGTAACAGCTGGTCTCGTGCTCCGAATATCAATGTCACGACAGAGAACATCAAATGATCTATATAGAAAGTGGGTGTTCATGAGGCACTAATTTGTCATCCTAATGGAAACTAATTTGTCCTAGTCAATCAGTAATACTAGTAAATCCTAAAATTTAGAGGGCTCACGACCTATATAGTTTAGAAATTTATTTATCAAAATTAAACTAAGACAAGATTTTATGATTAATTAAGTTAGAGAAATTCAAGTCATGATCACGGTGTAATAGATAACGTGATACGATAAATATGGATCAAGTTTGAAGATCGTTCTCCATTTTCAAATAGATGGAAAATAATTACATAATAACTTTCATGGCCATAGGTGGTATGGTGAACGAAAGGGGACATTTTGTGTCTATCTTTTCATAAATAGAAGCATTTTGTTTTCCCGAAGTAAGTAAAGGGGAAAACAATAAAGAGTTCAAGGGAGAGGGAATCGAATGCGAATACGAGCTTCCAAAGGCGATTGAATAATTCTGAGAGAGTTGTCAAGGCAGTTGTGGATGAGATCCTAGAGACATTTATATCTCAATCCACGTAGGTGAATCATATGAAGAGCGAACCGTTGCACGAAGGTTGATCAGACCATAATACATCAATTCTAATTAGACAATATGTCAGTGGGCGTCCCTAATAAACATATGTCCTGAACAAACTCGATAAAGATAAAGCTTGCAAAATCTAGGCTATAATAGCAGCATTAATTAGCTAAGGTATTCCAAAATATAAGTACGCGAGATTTATGATTGAAGAAGGCACAAGTAGTTCAAGTTCATCAAAATCTAAGACTCGTCTGGTGTTGGTGCCTCTGTAGTTGTCCTACTTGTCTTTTTATCTAAGGCCTTAGTCAACCAATGGGTTAGGGGCCTCTAAACTCTATAGTCTAGGTAAACTTACTAGTGTCAGTTAATACCTCGTTAATAGGTCATAAGGACAACGGGATGCTAGTTGTAAGGCACACTACCCAACTTATAGAATTTTTACTAGTATTAGCTTTGAATCAATAGGACATACAGGCCATTTTTCTAACCTTTATAGTATCCGAAAACTGTAATCATGTCTGAAGTCATCTTACCGAGAGTTTATGTCTCGCCTGCGTACACCTGGCTGTGGTAAACCCTTGGTTTCGGAACTCAAATATGATAAGATATCGGATATTTTATTAACTCTATCCAATATTGACATAAAGATAACTAAGATCATAAGTGGACAACTAAGACAGTTTTAACAACATTTGATAACCTACGTTTACTTGAAATAATTTCAACTTCAGGGGTCACGCCTCGCTAGTATGCTGCTGACTGTAGTAAACCTCGCAATCTCCATAATCCAGATAATTGGTGATAGTGCGCTGCTGTCTTACCATCATAAGTCATCAATATTATTCTAACTATATCTCTAAGAATTTTAAGAAGTTTCTAGAAGTTCAAACAAGTTGATCATGATAGAAAATGTAAGCATCTGTCCTTGATTGAAATTGTCAGTCTTGAAAATCATACAATCGATCAGGAAAAAAATGATCAAAGGCAAGAGGAGTGTAATCGATCAAAATTTATATGGGTAATCGAATCATGTTAGGCTCAAAAGTCAAAGGATGGAAATAAAGCATCTACTATTAGGAAAATAATTACTAGGGCCAAGAGAAACTAAATAAGCAATACAGACCTTATGATATCGTAATAATTTTTAAATAGATAGGAAAAGATAAATTGTTCAAATTGTCAAGGTTATGGGTTGAGTCCTAGGAAGGTCTAATTTACCAAGAGACCTACCTTAGATTCTACCATCATATCAAAACACAATAGCAAATCATTCTATGAATATTCCTCAAGTTATCTAATAGGGTTTAGGATTCAATAAATCATTGGCTAAATCACAGGGCCTACTTAGCAATCTTAACTACCCGACAACTAAATTGATTAAAGGACTCTTATTCTTAGTCATTCTCCTGAAATCAAATTACTCCTAATTGTGAATGAGCAATTCCTAGTCGCAGGCTTGTAATAGTACAACTAACTTAAGTACTATCACGAGTTTGCATGATTTATAAAAACTAACCTGCATGGGCCACCACAAAAACTTGACACGACCCGTACCTATTTTTCGGGATACGAGTGCGTATCCAAGCCAGCTTATACCGCAATATCGATGGTAGAATTCTATCAAGGCCATGATGTTCAAGTCACATAAAATAATAACTTTCTGCTCATTCATAATAACTAAACTAAACTTACAATATTCACAAGTTTTATATTTAAAGAAAAATATGAACATTTACAATTATTGAAATTGACTACAACTCATCTATCTAGCTAATCTCTAGGTTTTGGCCTGCAAGTACACCTGTATCTCCCTATGGCTAAGAGTAGTCATGATCAACCTGGAAAAAGTTGGTTTCTAGTCAGGAATGGAATGAGTACAATTCATTGAGTGCAGTTCCAATATATGGTAACGATTATAATACAGAGGTTAGCCATAAGATACATGATTTGAAATAATTAGGATAATGGTAAGAAGAGACATAAGAAAATGAGACAAGAACTACATGATAACAGTAAGTGAGTAATACCAAAGGAAATACTATCTATATATTTTGAAATACCTTTTTGATATATGATCGGTCTGGGACAGTTACACTACGATGTCTACTCTGTAAGAAATAAACAATGTCTAGATGTCTACTTTGCAAGAAATAAACAATGTCTATGATATCTACTTTACAAGAAATAAACAATGTCTATGATGTCTATAATGTCTATGATGACTGCAATATCTACGATCAGATCACACATCTATTTGGTACTTTCCCTTCCCGACACTGCAGCTAAGAATTTGACAAGATATGAAAAAGAGACAAGAATCAAATATAAAATGACTAACAATGAATATATTAAGGAATTTTTTGACTTGTCCCCCACTTTGTTTGCCCGAATTAAGGGTGCACCCCACTGTTTTGCATTAATGTACATCACCCCCACATTGGACGGATTCCGTCAAAAATATTTTTTTTGGACGAAAATGCCCTTGTCTGTTTCTTCCCTCTTTCCTCTAACCACCTCCCCACGGCCACCGCCACTGCTCCCCACCTCTGCTTCCCCCCTCCCGCCTCCGCTCCCCGCCTCCGCCACCGCCCCCTCCCTCTCCCCCCACCCCTCCCCGCCTCCGCTTCCCCCTCCACTACCGCCCCCTCCCTCCGCTCCCCCCTCCCCTCCCTGCAGCAGCAGCGGTAACAGCAACAGCGACAAGCAGCGGAGGCGGGGAGGGGGAAGCGGGGGCGGTAGCCGCGGAGGGGGGGGTAGGGGGTGTGGTGGCTGCAGGGGGGTAGGGGGTGCGGTGGCTGCGGGGGGGGGGGGAGGGAGGTGGGGAGAGAGGAAAGAGGAAGAATAAAATAGGAGGGACATTTTGGTCCAAAATTTTTGGTCAAAACGTTTGACCGTTAATTTTTGACGAAATTCGTCAAATGTGAGGGGTGATGTACATTATTGCAAAACAGTAGGGTGCACCCTTAATTCGGGCAAACAAAGTGGGGGGCAAGTCAAAAAATTCTATATATTAATTAACAATATAAAAAACAAACAATAAATGTACTCGCATGGGGTCCTTTGCTAGTAAAACCGATAATACCAACCACTTAGTGTGCCACACAAAAGTCCAACTCGCACAACAGTCTTCGGATGCTGAAACTGACATCACCAATACGTTTGGTATAAAAGAATTATCTAAGAATGCCTACCCAATAGTCGTATTCTTGACACAAGGGAAAAATCATAATTTCGGGTCAAAACAATATCAGTCATTGGACCCATTTTGTACCAAAAAAATATGCGACTATCTACGATCTATAAAGTCATCAAACTATAAGACTATGGTCCAATTTTATAAGACAAATCCAACCATTTGTCCAAAGCTGTATTCTAGTGTGCCGTGCACAAATTCGTCCGTTGGATCGGGTGGCCTACCAAAAGGGCGTTTCGGTCGACCTTCTCAGAATCGGACCAAACTTGGGATACAGGATCAGAAAAAAAATATGGTCCTGTTGGCACAAGTTTCGTTTCGAGATGACGAACGTGTACGAAGTTATGGGCTAATTTGCAAAGGGGCCGATACGAGGTATCTCGACGGATATGCCTCGATTGCGTTGCGTACGCACAACGAAATTGAGTTCCGTCGAATCCCACACGTCGACAACATCTATACGCGTTTTTCGTTGCTCATGGATTGTGGCCACGTCGTTCGATTTGTCGGGATGCATGTCTTATCGAAAAAATTCCTAAGTTTTAGGGTTTTTTGAAAATTGTTATTCCTAAACTTTGAGACTAATTTAACAACAACCTAATCAATGAAAAATAAAACTAAAAGTTGTGTTTCCATCTAGTATATGTTGTCTATAAGGATGTTCAAGCCAATTTCAAATCTCGTAACATACTGGTCGCAAATCTACCACAAACAAGGGATGTTGGGACAGTTTCTAACATCCAAATATCGAGTTTTTTTTTCAATTTTGGAACTCAATTTTTGTCGCATATGATGCGAATCAAATTAAACTAATTGAAGGAACACGAAGGGGTTATGGTTGTGTTCAAACCTAAGAAGGTGGCTCGACAAACGATCAAAAAGGAGACGGAGATCTCATCGCGAAGTTGCTCTTCTGCAACTGCCATGTTATTGTTCCTACTACTGTTGCCGTACGAATTCCACGCATTGTGGTCGGCCTCCGGTGGTGCTGCGGTGGCGCGCTGCCGCCGGCAAGGGTCAGGGGTGTACGGAAGACATGTGGTGGCGCTAGGGTTTAGGATTTGAGAGATTTTTGGTTTTGGTGTGGGCTTGTTTCCGTTTATGTGTGTGTGTGTGTATATATATATATATATATATATATATATATATATATATATATATATATATATATATATATATATATATTTGTGTGTGTGTGTATATATATATATATATATATATATATATATATATATATATATATATATATATATATATATATATACACCAGCTGTTAGTTGTTGGTTAGGAAACCTGGTTGGGGGGGAGGGTCGCGAGTCATTCTGCTGTGGCAACTCGCAAGATCTTCGGATCTCGCGAGAAATTGATTCTTTTGTTTGTTTTGTTTTTCTTTTTCTTTTTCTTTTATAATTCTATAAATATTTATAATCCTTTTCATAAAATCCAGAAATGCCCAAATATCCTAATACTAAATTCTTAAAAAAAAATTCTACAAGATTCTCTAATAAATTTTATAAAGATTAGCAACTCGATATACCAAATATAATTAGTATATTTTTATATATCAAATGCATATTCTTAAATAAAAATATTTCTAAAATAAGGGATGGCTAATACTCAAGCCCTCAGTTCTCCCTACCAAGCAAGAAGTGAAGAAGAAAATCGAGTCTTCATTTCTAGCCGCCAGGTTCTAGCTGTCACCTTTCATGTTAGGAATACACACTAGAAGTCATTCACAATTCTCATCGTCTATGCATACACAAATCTATAATCTTGTAAGCATAATAAAGGAGGTGGGCATCAAGGTTAGAGGGGGAAGAGCTCACCGGAATAGGTCCCGCACGCCGATGATGGGTGGTTCCCCGCCGTCGTCGGAGTTCGGTATATAGTGTTGGTGTTTTTGCCTTTGGACTAGAAAAGATAGTCCCACATCGGCTACACCAAATGGTGAGTATCTCTATATAATGCATTGCTTGTGTTGAGGTGTGCACATAAGGTGTAGTGGGGCACAAGTTTGTGCCATGTGAGAGTATTTTCCTAGAAGGAAAAAAGGATTAAATCCAACAAGGATGCAAGTTGATTTTTGTTGTGCGGACTCGGACTCGGGCACGGACTCCAGGATGTCTCGTGCATGCACGGGAGTATTCGGGCGGTAGACATGGACTGGCACACTTCTATGCTGATTGTGGGATGATCTAAAATATCAAACTCTATTTTCGAGTATTGGTATTTTAGTCCCACATCGGATAAGAGAAGAGGTGAAGTCTCAACTCCACTCTATAAATAGAGCCCCTTGGTCTCCTTTGAAAGATGCACCATGAAGAGAGTTAAGGGAGTCTGTAAAGTCCATGAAGTCCGTTCAAGTCTCAAATTTTGACTTACGAGCGTTCCAAAAGTTCTTCGTGAACTTGCTGGTTCCTGGAAGCAGATCGTGGTGGGGCGAATCTTGCTTTGAGCAACGGTGATCTTAATCACCCCAGCAAGAACCTTTGCTTTTCTTCTTTCTTCTTTCTTCTTTCTTCTCCTTCATCTGAGTAGTAACTCAGTTCTGTCCGTCAGCAACTGCGATTGCGAGAAAGAACGTGAGATTTACTTTCTGATTATTATTGCTTTTGTAATCAGATTTATATTATAGTGTTCCTCTTGGATCTCGAGAATAATCAGAAGGTGAACGTTTGTTGAACCTCTGATCTCGACATCGAGTCTACCATCTTTGATCAAGCCCCGAGACTAACAATCTCAAAGCAAGATTCTTGTAGATAGAGAACTCTCGTGCTTCTCTCATCGATACCAGCTTTAACAAGTTAGAGAAATTCGATGGAGAATATTTCCAAATCTGGAAGAGGAAGGTCACCCTTAATCTTCAACTCGTGGACGTAGACCATGTGTTGATTGAGGAAGAACCGACGATTCCAGAAGGAGGAACTGCCGATGCTGTTACTGCTGCACTCGTCAAGCAGAGCAAATGGAAGAGAAAAAATAGCATCTGTAAATTGCTGATTCTTAATTCTGTGGAAGACTCTCTGGCAGAGTCATATTCCAAGAAGGTGAAGGCCAAAGAGATCTGGGATTCTTTGGGCAAGCTATATGAAGATGATGAGAACAGGTCCAAAATCTTCATCGTTGAGAAGTACCACAAGTGGCTCTTCGAAGACGAGATGGCGATGCTACCTCAAGTAAAGGAATTCCTGAAGTTGTGCTAGAAGTTAGATGACGAGAAGATGCCCCTCGTCATCAAGTTTGTCGTTGAAGGGATGGTCTTGAAACTTCCTGCTGGTTGGAGCAACTTCTATGCTAGAATGCATCGGAAGAAGCTGGACATTAGCTTGAAAGATCTTCTACAAGAGATCCACGTTGAGGACGAAATGCGATCTCAACAGAAGATGGACTCTCTGTCCAAACAACTGGCTAAGGCCAACTTGGTGCAGACAAGAGAGTTCAAGGGGAAAAAAGTGGCTTCTCATCACAAGAAGAAGGACTCCACTAATCTAAAAGTGAACGGTCCTTCGTTCAAGCAACAAAAGTCCAAGTCCCACATGACTTGCTTCAACTGTGACAAGAATGGCCACTACATGAGTGAATGCAAATCCAAGCCCAAACCAAAATAGCAGGTATAGCTAAACTTGGTTATTTTGATTACTTAACTTGGTTGCTAGTGTTGCACATGTTGAGTTATCTAGCGTAGTAGCTGACTAGTGGTCTGACACTAGTGCATCTGACCATGTATGCTCTCAAAGGAGCTGTTCACCAAGGACAAGCCATGTTATGACGAAGGTCTCGATGGCGAACATATATCTAGCAGAAGTTCTGAAGATCGAGATAGTGGTTATTAACCACCGACAAGGACACTGGAATACGTGTTGCACGTACCAGAGATTTTTTGGCGATCTGATCTCAGAAAGTCTGTTATCTGATACAGACTTGAAAGATGGACATTCGTACTAGCCAGATGGTAATTTCTTGGCGAGGAACATGCTTCGAAAAGATGTTCGATGCTGAAGGAATGTTCGAACTTCTGCTGATGGCGATGAAGTTACTTCATTGAGTGGACTGAGAGTTGTTCTATGACAGAAGCAGACTCAAGCTGTCCTACCGAGACCTTATCTTCGAAATATAGGGGTAAGGAGGTGGAGGAGTTTAAAGTCTGTGCAAATACAAGACTGTTGGGAAGCTGCTCAGATGATTGAACTAAAGTACTGATCATCTGGAGTTAGTACACTCAGATATCTGTGACTTTTATCAATTCTCAATAGAGGTCGGTTCGAAGTGTTTCTCGAAGTGCATGTTCGCATGACTTCTCAAGTAGAAGGATGCAGCATTCGAGTAGTTCAGAGACTTCAGGGCTGAAGCTGAACGTTAAACCGATCTACAACTACTCAAAAGTGATCGAGATGTAGAATATAGGTCTCATGAATTTGCATCATTCTGCAAAGAACATGGAATCATCAATGAGACTACTACTATGTATTTTTCTCAATCTAACGGGATAGCGGAGAAGAAGAATAGAATGTTGACAGAAATGATGAACTCAATGCTGCTAACTACGGGTCTTCCTAAATGCTAATGGGAAGAAGCTGCATTGACGACCACTTTTATTCTAAATAGAGTGCCGTATGCAACTTCGGACGTAACTCCTCATGAATACTGGTTCAAAGTCAGACCTAACTTGAATGTCATTCGAGTGTGGGGGTCTCTGGCTTATGTGAAGCTCCCAGATCTGAAGATTCAGAAGCTGGGGACTAGGACTACGAAGATGATCTTCTTGGGGTATGTCGAGAAGAGTGATGCTCAGAGATTTCTTGATATTGAGTCAAATCATATCATCGAATCTCGTGAAGATAATATGCAAGGCACAAGAATATTGTTCTTACGGAAAAATCGAAGAACAATAAGGGTGCACAAGAAACTGAAGTTTTCAATAAAGAAGTAGTCCAAGAAGATGTTGTTGTTGAAACAACGGTTGAACCAGAACTCGCTGAGCCATCGTCGAAGCGAGCGAGGAGGCCGAAGAACTTTGGAGATGACTTTATCACCTATCATGTGGAAGCAGATCCGCTTACCTATGATGAGGCGATGAAGACCAGAGATGATATTTTCTGGAAGGAGGCGATTGACAATGAAATTGATTCCATCACCTGAAATAACACTTGGGTGTTCGTTGATCTTCCTGAAGGAGCGAAATCCATCGGATGCAAATGGATCTTCAAGAAGAAGATGAAAGCAGATGGAACTATTGACAAGTTCAAGGCCAGGTTGGTGGCCAAGGGGTTTTCTCAGAAGCAGGAGATCGACTACTTTGACATGTATGCTCCAGTAGCCCGGATGACCACCATCAGAATATTGATTTCTCTTGCAGCGATACATAAGATGGTGATACATCAGATGGATATGAAAACGGCATTCCTGAATGACAAGCTGACCGAAGAGATCTACATACAATAACCAGAAGGGTTTATCATCAAAGGTCTTGAAGACAAAGTCTGCAAGTTGGTGAAATCTCTGTACGGTTTAAAGCAAGCTCCCAAAATATGGCATGAGAAGTTTGACAAAGTCATAAGGTCAAATAGCTACAGGGTTAGTGAAACAGACAAGTGTGGCTATACGAAGTTTGCTGACGGAAGAGGAGTCATCGTTTATCTATACGTAGACGACATGCTAATCCTAGGTACGGATATAAGCTGTGTCACGGAGACAAAGAAGTTCATCTCGACGAAGTTCAGTATGAAAGACTTGGGGGATGCTGATGTTACCTTGGGACTCAAGATCATTCGGACAGACATTGGACTAGCGCTGTTACAGTCTCATTATGTTGAGAATATGATCACTCGTTACGGATATCAGGATCTTCCAGGGATCGATACGCCGTACAAGTGTGATATAAACTGAAGCCTAATTCAAGGGAAAGCGTCAGGCAGCTGGAGTATACAAGTGTAATCGGGAGTTTGATGTATGCTACTACTTCCACAAGCCCTAACATAGCTTTCGCTGTGGGAATGCTGAGTCATTTTACGAGCAATCCAGGCATTGAGCACCAGAAAGCTGTGAAACGGGTTATGAGATATCTCAAGAAGACTCAGACATATGCACTGTACTACAACAGAGATCTGCCGGTAATGGAAGGCTTTAGTGATGCCAGTTGGTGCTCAGAAGTGGAGAGCGAGAGGTCCACAGGTGGATACATTTTCATAATGGATGGAGCTGCTATATCGTAGAAATCAAAGAAGCAGATATGCTCTCGCGGTCATCCATAGAATCTGAGTTCTTTGTACTTGATACCGCAGCGGAGGAAGCAGAATAGCTTTGGAAGCTCATGTACTATCTTCCAGTGGTTGGGGCATAAATACCGGCGATACCGATATACTACGACAATCAGGTGACTGCGGCGATGGCATCAAATGACCTCTTCAACGGAAAGAAGAGGACTGTGCGGTTAAAGCACAGGGCAGTACACGATCTCATCCAGAGGGGTGTTATTGCAGTGATTGATGTTCGGAGTCAGGAGAAACTGGCGAATCCATTCATGAAGGGTCTCAAGCGCCAGCTGGTCGATGACACAGCTTGTAAAGTGGGCTTGAAGGCATTCTGATATTGTGTTATTACAATCCTACCATAAAGTTTTATGCTATTAGTTCAAAGAGAAATCTACTAGGCATCTAGCTTTTGGTTCAAGGGAGGACAATTAACCAGAAGAATATCAGGAACGGTGGGTACTTGTCCTCTATAACATGGAGAGGTTACAGACCTACAACCACTATTGTCTACTGTTGTTTTCTGCAGAAAACGGATCCTGTGGGAAGGTTATCTTAAATGCCTTAATGAGTTCTCAGGCAGAGTGAATGCCTGTGTTTGCAAAAACAAAAGTCTTTTATTTCACAAACTTTGTAAGAAGATTACAATTGAATTTTGGGAAAGTACAACTATTGGAATCCGATCTGAAGACGATTGCTTTATCCCTTGGACGATGTAAACTTTAAAGACAATAGCCTCTGAAGAATGCAGTAGCACTTGGACAAGAACTCCTGATCTCGGATGATAATAATGATCCGATCTCCTTAATGAAGGACTTGAAACTCTATCTATAGAGTTCTAGAAATAACTAATTTGTAGTTATTCTGAATTGTGCATGATGAACTGCGCTGGCGATAGACTGCGCAGACTACAAACTGCGCTGGCCTATTGGGCAGTTGTTCGATCGTGGGCTAACTGTATTCAGACTCGTGGCATTGTTTGATTGAAATACGCTTGGTCGTGTACAGACGGTTGTCACGTGGCAAGAAATTGATGGCATGTAAACCACGTAATAAATGTCAGTTATTCGATGAATTACGCTAACCGAATAGCGCTAGCTTCGGACTGCGCTTCCTTCTAGTCACTGGAAAGCGCTGGGATTTAGGCTTGGTCAAACTGCGCTGAGGTTAGACTGGCAGATTGCATTGAAGTTGTACAGCTGTTCTCGAGCGCTGTACTGCACAAGAAACGAACGGACTCCTCATTTTTTGAGCTATCAAGCTGTCAGAAGATTCGATCTTTGTCAGGTAATGATGGCATTGCCATGTCAGCGTAGCGTACTCTGGTGGTAGCGCAGTTCAGCTCGCACGTTCGATTTTGTAGCACAATCTGTTTTCTGTGCAGTCCATTTGAAGGGTGCATAGTTGAAACTTTTCTGTCTATTTGATAGATGCAACTTAATTTTTAGGACGTACAAGACCCCCTTCAAAGTTTTTGAAATTTGAATATATTCAATGTTTCAAAATACTTTGAATTTCAAATTTTAAAATCAAGTTGCGGAAGTTGCGCTTTGATTGCGTGTTTAGAGGAATTAGCTTCGTCTTTTGTGGCGTAATTGGAGGTGACTGTTACACTTCTTAAACTATAAATAGTTTCATTTTTCATTCTTTCAACCTTTACTTGCTTTCGAATTCTCCAGAGACATAAGCTCCTCTCCTACTCGGACTTTTTCTTCTTTCTCTCGTCGACGACAGAAATGGTGCCCAAGCGATCAGCTGCCGAGAAGGGAAAGGCCCCTACCGAACCCTCGACTCGTGTTGCACCACGAGTATCACGTCACGAGACGGGTCATCCAGCGCTTCAAGGTAAATGACGAACTATAATCGAAACCCTTTTTAGGGTTTTTGATATTTTCAGACCATCATACCTCTCTCTTTTTAGAGATTGATGGTATTTGCGCCACCCTGTTTAGGGTTTCGGCTGTATGTACAATAGTTTTCATTTTTATGAAAACTATACTCTTGCGCAATCGGTTGGAAAGTGCTGACAAAATATTTGGCACAATCCATCGATTTGTGCAAGTCGGTTGTGCCAGCACAAACTGATGTCTTGCGCAAGTATGTTAGCGCAACCTGACCTCTTGCGCACGTTGGCTGTGCTGGCGCAATCTGATAACTTGTGCATATTGACTGTGCTGGCACAATCTGATAACTTGCACAAACTGACTGTGCTGGCGCAATCTGATAACTTGTGCATGTTGACTGTGCTGGCGCAATCTGATAACTTATTTCACACAGCACAAATTGATGATCTTTTGAAGAAACTTTTTGATTTTGCATATACTGATCTTTGCCTTCTTTATTGATGCAGTTAACCTCAGGGAAGATCCCAACTATGAGGTTTTTGCAGGATCCCTGTCTGAACCTGAATACAAGGAAGATCTCTCGCATGTGTCATTTCCTCAATACGCCTTACCGTCCTCTCGGCAGGCTATCCTGACTGCACAAGATAATGACACTTTACTGTGTCTGATGAACGGGCAGCCTCTTCAGACTGTTGACGCAGTCACCCATAAGAAACCTCTGTTCTTGTTTGGTGAGGCTCTTGACAAGAATTCTCAGCCGAGACCTCGCATGGAACAGAGAATTTTCCAGAGGGGTAAGAAAATGATACTTCTGTCAGAGATCTCCAGATGCCTTCCTTTGTCCCGATATGCTTTTACGGGTTATCCCAGAAGAATGGAATGGGACATAACTCCGCTGCAGCAAGTTCGAACGGGAAATATCTGTGTTAAGAAGGGACCAGACCATAAAGATATGTTCTACAGTTCCTCTGAGCGTCATAGCTCCTTACTCAGAGGATTAAAACCCGGTTGTATCCCGCCGGAAGATTCTTTCCTGCTGCTCCCAGTGAGAACTCCAATATTCGCAAATGAGTTTGCAAAGGTGGAGGAAAGGTATCCGGACCAAGATCTGCGGTTGACAGGTCTTGTGAACCCAGATAATAAGAGATGGATCTGTATAACCAATTGGATATTGGTTCAATTTGAAGCTCGGCTCAAGGAGATTGATCTGTACCATGCAGTGTACGCCACTGTTTATGGCTTTTCCCTAATCCTCATCTATTCCTCGCATTGGCGGAGAGATACAATTATAGGACTGGGACTTTCATGATGCCACACGGAGAGATTGGATTATCCTTGCACGAGATGAAGTATATCTCCAATCTGCCAATGGAGGATATCCCCTATAAAGAGTTTGTCCCGACAAACGATGAGTTGGACAGACTGCGCCAGGAGAATGCCGATATGGTAGTCGTCTTTGAAGAACTCCTCTGCCACTACAAGATTTGCTCTCTATATTACAAGAGTGGCATAGCCGGCACCTGCTATTCCACCAAATGGTTGCCGTATCTTTTGCTCAACCATATTATTGAGAAGAAGACCAAAGAGCATGAAAACTGTAATCCCAACTCCTTTAGACCACTTAGCAATAGCGAAGTGATAGAGCTGATGGAGATGTATGGTGATATGGATATCAAAATTGAGGATGATCTTCAATATCCTCCTTTTAAGAAAGACGACATCATTGAAAGCTACATAAGGATGGGCTACAGGCCCATGTCGAAGGAAGCCCAGCTGGCAGTTTTCCTCACTTACTGGCTTTGATGATATGTCGTTCCTGGGGCCAGTGCAATTGACCGCTTCCATCGCGGTGTCCTATTTGCTGCTGTCCGTCTGGTTTTCGGCTACCGAATGGATTTGCTGTCAGCAATGACATGCAGGGTGAACGTCGGCCTCTGCCTCTTCGTTGATTCGATGATTCGAGAAAAAGGCGAGAAGGGAAGTTTTCCTCGGCTAGAACTGCCATACACCTATCTGTTTGGATGGATGCTTTTACACCATCCTCCTTTGATGAATCCTAGCATGGGGGCAGTGGGCGGCAGCCTTTTAAGAAGATTTTCTGGATGTAAATGGATCTACACCACTTTGAGAGACTGCAGGCAAACTCTGAATCTCGGCAAGGGATGGAACTTTTATTGTGTTCCTCCTCCAGTTGGTTATGAGCATATATCAACAAACCTCGTCGACTCTATGAGGATGCAGCCATTGTGCCATACAGCTTTCGACTGGTTGAGAACAATTCGGCCATCACACTTGGTGTAACGGTTCGAAGATGAATGTTATCTCGAGCCTTATCTCCCCAGCCGTTTTGCACGCCAATTCGGTTATGACTAATTTCATGTAGGTAATGCTATAACATGCCTACAGGGAAAAGGTTTTTTAAACGATGGAGCCCGGGCTTGAGCATATTACAATACCCGTGACACAAGGATGACATTCTCGATGCCGACAAGAAACGATCGTGGCCCTCGCATGCTGTATACTTATTCGATTTTTTACACATCAGCAAATACTTTTGCTGAGAACTTCAATCTAGCAAACAGCTTTACGACGGCAACTCGATTTAAAAAAGGAGCACCTGTTATGGTACTTCCTGGTAATGATGAAGAGCACGAGCCAGCTGATGCGCCTCTAGAAGCTTCGAGGGAAGCCAACTTCCCCGAAGAAGTCTACGAAGCACTGCGTGTCTCTCTGAAAGTTATAAGATCTCCGATCAAGGAGAAGAAGAGGAACGCAGAAGAAACATCTTCTCCTGTCTTAAAGAAGAAGACCGCCGTGGACTCTTCAGAAAGAGTCACTACTCGCTTGCAGTCTCGGCAACAGGCCGAGTCGGTTCATAGAGAAGAGGCAACAACCCCTACTTCCATTCAAAGAAAAACACACGCAGTAGACGTAGAGATCCCAGAAGAACCTCTACGCAGGACGAAATTAGCTTTCAGAAAGATAGTAACCACTCCCCCGAGATCTGCTCATACATCGGCCTTGATCAGTGCTGTCGTCGGGGCTATGATGCCTTCTCCTACACCTGCTCCGGAGCCCAGGCAAGAAGCTTCCAGTGCAGAGAAAGGAGACCAGGTTGTATAGACAAGAGAGGAAACCGCAGAGATAAAGGATGGGGCTGCCGAAGCAAGAGAAGCAACTACAACTCCAATCCCAATCAATGAGTCGGGATCATCTGTCGAAGTAGTACAATCTCCTACACTTGCAACGAAAACTGCCCCTCTTCCAGCTACACCAAGATCGCGTCGGGCCGAAGAAGATCGACTGATGATCGAGGCCCTGGAAAACTGTGACTTCGGCTTCAATGATGATATATATCCAGTCGACGCAAGTGATAGCGAGAAGGCACAAGAAGAGGGTGCAGATAATGAAGAAACGTCTACAGAGGATGACAATCTGAATCTGGAAGCGGATGCCGATGCCCATGTATCCCAAGAAAAGAATACTGTTAATGACGTAGCACCGGAGGAAGCTACTGTCACTGATCCAAGAGGTATTGGCTGATATTGATAATCTTTTTTATAGATCAAATGACTGACATCTTAACTTTCATTCATGCAGAAATTCAACCTTCTCCAATTCCTCCAGTATGTACTGATATAGTGCAGACAAAAGCGATAGCTAGCTGTAGCCATCATTTATCAGGCGGCTCTGAAGCAGGAAGTAGTCAGGCAGTGATGTCTGAAGCTACTTCTGCGAGGCTGCAGCCTATGTCAACAAATGATAATTTTGTCACTAAACCCAGCAATGGTAAGCTTACCCTTATTTTTGATCCTTTTTGATAATCGCTAATGACAGCAAACTGATGATATTTATTTGATTTTGCAGAGGAACATCTGGGAGGGGCAACTAACTCCACTATGGCTTCCTTGTCCAGAGTGACTTCAGCCCATGTTCCAGAAGCCGAATTTCTGCCTTTACAGGCCTCTGCTGCTTCAACTTCTATAGGAGTAGCTGCTACACCCAATGCAGTGGCTACCAATAAATTTATAGTTGGTTCTTTCACCAACCTCTTCTTCACTTCATTAGTACCCTTAGTAGAAAGGGTAATGGAGAAAGAGAACGTTGGTTTCATCACTGTCAGAATTCCAACTACTTATCTGATCGGCACTATCCAAAGTCAGGGTGATGAAGCTCAAGCTGCCTATCTTGAATATATACTGGATGAGCTAGAGGAATCAATTAAGATCTACAAAGATCTTAATCAGGGGGAGGTAGAGCCCTTGGTGAATGCTGAGTTTGAAAGGATGACTCGAGAAGCCGAAGTTACGAAAGCTGATTTCAAGATTTTTTTGGACACTTTCGTTACAAAGTCTTCAGAGTATGACTCCCAGATGGAGATATTAGCGTCTGCTGCGGGGGAGAAAGAAAAGAAGGTTGCTGAACTGAACGCAGAGTTTGCTCGACTTCATGAAGAGTTGAGAATCGTTCAACTTGCTCTTGAGGAAGAGACTACACAACATCAAGCTTCAGTTCAGCAACTAGACATTCTGACCCATGAGAAGAATGAGTTTGTCACGTCTCATCAAGATGAAATCGCCCGCCGACTAGTGACCTTGCCGACATTTGACGATAAATCTGGAATGGAGGAAGCTAGAAAGCGGGTGCTGGATTCTCGTGAAGAACGACTTCAAACCTTGAAGCAGCGGATATCTAGTCTAATGACCCCACCGATTGAGTGAAAGAAAATCTTTTGTACTTTCTCCTTTGTTATATGTCTTTTTGTAATGCCTTTTATTTTGATCAATAAAAAGATATTATTTTGTGGCTCTATTATTTATTGCATATCCCATTACGGATATAAATAATAGCGATAGAAAATATATTCAGAGGTTCAGGACATAATATATTTCTTGATTTAGAAAATAATTATATTCATTATATCTGCTCAGAGGTAATATGGACATGGCAGAATATAATTTGTTAAATATTATTATTTGGTAGATAACTTAATCAGAGGTAATAAATACGTGACAAGTCGCTGATGTGGATGAACGGATGAATCGTCAAAATGTGTGAACGAAATAAATCGTCAGGATGAACGGATGAACCGTCAAAATGTATGAACAAAAATGAATCGTCAGGATGAACGGATGAACTGTCAGATGAATGGAATGAACGGGTGAACCGTCAGATGAATGTAATGAACGGATGAATCATCGAATGAATGTAATAAACGGGTGAACCATCGAATGAATGGAATGAATGTTGCGAAGAACGTGTCGCTTCGATGTTTCGAGAATCTCAGCCTATAAATAGAACAGAAATTTAGATGGAATGATCACTTTCACTTTTCAACATAAAAATGTCGTCTGAAGATGCATCCAAGAAGGCTGAGATTGTCCCGAAGGTTGAAAAAATCATGGAGGAACGTCCAGCCGAACCAAACCAGCCAAAGCAGACGAAGTAGGCGAAGGTTCGTCTGCACCCAAGCCACCAAGGGACATCTTGGACTTCCTGGTTGACCCAGGGAGATCGAAGAAGAAGAGGCCATGAGGATGGCTGCTTGCACATTTCTAGTGAAATCGGGCAAGGATGTTCTCGGCTCTTTTGCCGACTATGTTTTTGAAAAGGACGGTAGTGGTCCTCGTCCTGTCTTTAAGAATGATGATAGTGATTTTCGTCCTTGATATTATGTAACATCGTTTATGATGAAACAAAATCAAACTTTATTTATGAACTGTCTAATCATATTTACAAGAAATCCTTTTTTACATTCATACATAATATTTTTTAAGGAACTTGCCATTGATGGGCATCATTGTAACTCGACCATCTAGCTCTGTGAGTTGATAAGCTCCATTTGAGAAGACTTTACTCACGATATAAGGCCCTTCCCATTTTGCATCGAACTTGCCTTTGCTCATATGAGTCATAGTCATGGGACGTCTGACTGTAAGAACGAGTTCTCCTTTCTGAAAGGTTCTGACTTTAACTTTGCGGTTAAAAGTCTTTGAGATGCGGGCTTGACACAATTCAATATGTTGTTGAGCTAATAGTCGCTTCTTGTCGAGCGCCTCTAGTTCTTAAAGTGGAAGAAGATCATTGTTCTCCGCAGTAAGTTTATTAGCGATGGCAATCCTCAAGGAAGGAATTTGAAGTTCTAAATACAGAACTGCTTCGCAACCGTACACCAGAAAGAAAGGTGTACAACCTGTAGGATTGCGGACCGTAGTACGGTAGGCCCATAGACATTCTCCAAGCTTTTTACTCCAATTCCGTTTTTTAGTAGACACAAACTTCTTAAGGAGCTTGATAATAGTCTTGTTGAAGGCTTCAGCCAAGCCCTTAGCAGTAGGGTTGTAGGCTGTCGACGTGACATTGTCGATCCGATGATCGTCACAGAATCTTGTGAACTTTTGACTGATGAACTGAGGTTCATTGTCATGAATGATTCGTCAAGGTACACCAAATCTGTAGATGACATGATGTTTGACAAAGTTGATAACACTGCTGGTTTTGACTTCAAAGGTATAGCTTCGGCCCACTTAGAGAAATAATCTGTTATGGCTAGTATAAACCGATGTCCTTTAGAAGAAGAAGGATTGATAGGACCTATAATATCCATGCTCCAAGCTTTAAAAGGCCAGGAAGCAGCAGTCGGATGAAGAAATTCCGACGGTTGATGGATGAAATCTGCATGGATTTGACAGGCTCGACATTTTCCTTGCATATTCGATAGCATCAGATACCATAGAGGGCCAATAATAACCCATTCGTCGGATACGATCTTGTAGTTTAGGGCCGGGTTGATGTGCTCTACAAATACCATCATGAGCTTCACGCAATACTTGCTTCGCTTCATCACCAGCAAGACAGCGCAAGAGTAGGCCGTCATAAGTCCGTCGATAGAGAATTTTGGTGGTCTGATTGTAGTAGAATCGAAGAGATCGTCGACGAATACTCGTAGCCTCCTTAGGATCTTCAGGAAGTATGTCATGAACTACGAAGTCAATAAAAGGAGCTCTCTAATCTTCATCGATAACATTGATTTCAGCAAAATTACTGAACTCGATGTTATGATTGTTTTCCACACAGAACAACTATCTATTGGAAACAACAACCACTTGTTGTCTTTTAACAGGAATTGCTAAGACTGCCGCGAGATTAGCTAAAGCATCTGCCTTGGTGTTGCAAGGTCGTCGGACGTATTTAATAAAGAAAGCCTTGAATGATGTAGCCATGTGAATCACAGCTTCATGATAGGGCACGAGATCTTGATGGCGGACTTTGTATGTTCCTCTAACCTGATTAACAACCAGTTTAGAATCGCCATAGACTTCAAGATATTCGACCTCCAATTGTTTAGCTAACTGGAGTCCGATAAGCAAGGTATTGTATTCAGCCATATTGTTAGAGCATGGCTGATCTAAGGAATAGGCTCTTTGGATAGCTAATCCTTCTGGAGAGACCAGTACAATCCCAACTCCTGCGACAATGGTCCCTTTTGGCCCGATCCGGGATGCTCCGTCGAAGAACAGACGCCAGGTAGAAAATTCTTCAGAGATCATATTTGATTCCAATGTTTCGCCTGGAATTTTATCATAAAGCTTAGATGTTTTCGGAACAGGATGAGCTGCTAAAAAGTCAGCCAGTGCTTGACCATTAACAGACTTTTGTGAAACATAAACCATGTCGTATTGGGCTAGCAGAATGGCCCATGTAGCCAGTCGAGAATTGAGTGTGCTAGGCTTCTTCATCAGTACCCGAAGAGGATTGACTCGGGAAATGACATGAATGGTTTGGCCGATGATATAATGTCGAGTCTTTTGAACAGCGAACATAAGAGCTAAGCATTCTTTCTCAACTGGACTATAATGGTGTTCAGCACCAATCATAGTACGACTAAGATAGTAGATGGCTTATTCATGGCCTTTTTTGTTCTTCTAAGCAAGTAAAGCACCCAATGAATGATCCATAGCGCGGACATACATTAAGAATAGTATGCCTGAGATCGGTGGTACAAGAACCGGAGGACTCATGAGATATTGCTTTATATCATCAAATGCTCGTTGATATTCTTCAGTCCAAATGAAAGATACACCCTTCTTCATTAACTGGGTAAATGGTCTGCAACATCCAGACAGATTTGAGATGAATATCCTGATGTACGCAAGTCGACCTTGGAATCCTCGTAGCTCTTTTAAGTTGCGTGGAGGACGCATCTCTTGAATGGCTTTGATCTTCTCGAGATCCACGTGTATACCCTTAGAGGTAATGACGAAGCCGAGAAATTTACCACTAGAGACACCCAAGAATGAGTTAGTGGGATTTATTTTATATTGATGTTGGCGCATTAGATTGAAGATAGTTCTTAAATCTTGGATGTGATCTTCCTTTAGACGACTCTTGACAGCAATATCGTCAACATAGCATTCGATAGTCTTGCACAGATGATCTCGAAAGATGGTACTTATAGCTCGTTGGTAAGTGGCACCAGCGTTCTTGAGACTAAATGGCATCACTGTGTAGCAGTAGACTCCGCGAGGAGTACGGAAAGAAGTGTGTTTTTCATCTTCAGGATTCATTCGAATCTGATTGTATCCGAAGAATCCATCCATGAAGGATATCCTTCGAACCCACAAGTGTTGTCGATCATGACATCTGTAATAGGGAGAGGAAACTCATCTTTTGGACAAGCTTCATTAAGATCCCGAAAGTCGATGCAAACTCGAACTTTGCCAGTTTTCTTCAAGACTGGGACAACGTTGGCTACCCAATCTGGATGTTGTTCTTCTCGAATAAAGCCACAAACTATGAGCTTTTTGACTTCATCATCAATCACGTCCATCATTTCTGGCTTGAATCGCCTTTACTGCTGTTTGACTGGCTTGCATTAGGAAAAAGATTAAGTTTATGAGTGGTAATTTTGGGATCTAAACCTGGCATGTCTTCAAAACTCCAAGCGAAGACATCAATGTATTCTCGAATAAGAAGAATTAATTCGTTCTTATCTGCCTTTGGAAGGTTCTTGCTGATGATTATCGGACGAGGTGACCCGTCTTCTCCCACATCAATTTGAACCAATTGATCTTCGGTAGGAGGTTCCCGTTGTTCGAATTGGAGTTCCCATTGGGAATCCATTCGTCGAGCCCAAGGATCTGTTTCGGGATTTTCTTTAATATCTTCGTCATAACCTTCTGAAAGTTCAGCGAAGACATGTTAGAAGATACAATCAATCGATGAACTTGGCCAATACTGGTGTCAGAATCCCAAGATCTGGAATCAGAAGAGTTAGTGCGCTCCTCACTATCAGACTCGGAGGCTGCTGGAGATAAAACCGGAGGTGAAGTATATCCGAAACCTCTTTTCGTCCTGCTGTAATACATCTCTGACTGTCCTTTCGGAACAACCGTACGAAAAGGAGTTCGTCTACCCTTACCTTAATTAAGGCCATTCTTGAAGTCATAACCCATCTTTCGGATGATAACTTTTGATTGTTGACTATAACAACGAAGTTGGAGACATCCCATATCGTTATTTTTGCTATCATCTGTATAGATGAATTTTTGTTCTGACCCTTTACTAAAAAGTATTGGACTCTCGCCTCTCTTTCAAAAAGGGACAACAAAGTATGAGTCGTCTGGATGTTCAAATACTACTTCCGTCTGAAGGGATTGTACGACTCCTATTGTAAATAACAGAAAGCTGTCTAGCATATCCAAATAGTATTTAGTATGATAAATGATATAAGTATAATGGAAAGTAGATGCTCTTTCATTGATTTGTACATCCATATTTACAACAGGACCTTTAGCCTTAGCCGGCTTGGTCAGATCGATTACAAGAGGAGAAGAAGAAGAGCGAGGAGGATTGGACTTGTTGCGACGGAGGTCGATAACAAGCGGCTCAGAAGAGGTGAGCTCCCTTTGATCTTTGTTACGACGGAGGTCGATAACAAGAGGCTCAGAAGAGGTGAGCTCCCTTTGATCTTTGTTACGACGGAGGTCGATAACCAATGGCTCAGAAGAGGTGAGCTCCTTTTGATCTTGATTATCACCAGTCGATTGCTTTTGGGCTGCCAGATGAATAGCTAGTGGTTTGGAGGATTGAGGATGAGAGACACGCCCTTTGACAGGTATGATGAGAGTGTCACTGGGCACTGCTTCGTGTTCTTCTTCACCGTCCATGGCTAATACTACCTTCATGAACTCTTCTTTGTACATGCGAGCGTCGTTGCAATATACTTCAACGCCTTTAAACGGGTAGAGATCCGTAACTTCTTTTTGGACTTCTCATTTGTCATCACGTATTTGAAGCATTGATGGAGAGTAGAAGGAACAATGTTGTGTTCATACAGGAATGGTCTCCCCAGAAGAGTATTGTAGGAACAACCATGGTTGTCTATAATATAGAAGGTCACATTCATGCGAAGATTGCCGATTTAGAGTTTTAGATGTATCTTGCCTAAAGGTTCACTTCTTCCCTAATTGAATCCCAGGATGGTGGTGATAGTACCGGAGAGGCTATGCACTGGAATCTTCAGAGCATCCAACATCGTCTTAGGCATGATGCTGAGTACTGACCCTGGATCTATCAGAATACGATCGACCTTCATGGAGTCGACATATCCTGTAAAGTAAAGAGGACGGTCATGTCGATTGTCTTCCATCAACATGTCATCTTGTGTGATGGTGATATTTGGAATTAATTCCAGCATACTGTAACAATGGAGACAAGAGACAGGTTCTGTCTCAGGTTTCTTAAGAAGAGTTAGGCAAGTTTCTGCCTGCATCAAAGCCTCACTCAGTATTTCTCGAGTCTCTTTAGAGAGGCGTAAGAGCTCGAAGATGGACAGCCTAGCCGGTGTGTTGGCCAGTTTAGCCAATATTTCAAAGTTATATGGCTTTTTAAGTCCAGAAAGAGATGACTTCTTCAAAACTTTGTCGAAGTGGACTTGTTGTTTGCCTTTATCAACTGCTGCTGATTTATGAAGAGTTGGTTCCGCAACCGGTAATTATGTAGAAGGGATGACTTCTGTAGAGACAGGTTGCACTGGAGCAGACTCAGAAGAAGCAGGATTTTCTTGAGTTTTAGGAAATTCCCGTAAATAGGCTTTCCCTGACCTGGTGCCCAGCAGGATTTCCTCTTCAACTATGGGGTCAAAAGACACCATATTGCAGATCTCTGTTCTTCCCTTGGAGCGGTCTTTTTGCTTAGACGAGGAAGGAACCTCGAAGTCTACAACAAGGTCACGGTGGATCCACATAATCTCACCGTTATCAAGGGATAAGGGGACGAGACCTTCACTCCGTGGAGGAGGGAGATTCTCGATCTTAAGAGTGGCCTTGGGGATAGGGATAACACCATGCTGTACCATCTATGGAGGGAAGTTATCGAACTGTACTGAGACCATGTTCGCGGTAACAGTCTTCTCATCTTGTTGAAGGGTGACAACACCAGTATTAACTAACTCTTGAATCTTGCCTTTGAGCACATAACATGCTCGAGTGGGATGACCAATAACCTGTGATAAATACAATATTTGGGATGATCAGTCTTACCGACCTCGTCAGGCTTCTTCGGGTCTAGGAGTTGGAGCTTATTGCTTTTGATCAAGCAATCGAAGATGCTCACGGTGTCGTTCTCGTCAAAGGAGTACTCTACTTTCGGACGAGGTTCCCTTGGTGGAGGGACAGAAGGAGTAGAAGTAGACGTAGGTGGAGCCACGTTGACAGCCAGAGATTCTTTGCTCTTCAAATTGATGTTCAAAGTTTCTTTACCCTTGCGGTTGTTCTGGCGATTACCGCTACTAGATGTCGGGTGTTCATCCCGGTCGGGGTTAGACATGTGTACCCCCAACTGCTTGAACTTATCAGCGCTAACTTCAGCTGCTTTAGCATTGACAATGATGATGGCCAGTCTTGAAATTGAGTTGACCCCGTCCACATGCTGATAATAGGCAAAAGATTTGCCTTACAGGTATCTATAGTTACAACGACCAGAGTTCCAGAAGGCATCTTTAATGCTTCTCGGTAAAATCTTTCAATAAAACTCTCAGCGGTTTCATTATGTCTTTGTTTGATCTTGTTGAGGGCCGACATGGTCATGTCGTTGATTCCCTCGTAGAATCGCTCCAAGAAGATTTGTTTAAAACTCGAGAAAGAGGTGATACAGCCATTAGGTAAGCTCATGTACCAATCGTATGCTACACCGGCTAAACAGCCGACAAATACCCTGGTTAGAAGAGCGTCATTTGGCTGAAGTTGAACAGTCATTACCTCAAAGTGGTTAATGAACTGACTCAGAGAAGTGCTGCCGTCAAATAGCAAAATTATGGAAATCTTGTACTTTGGAGGGAATGGGACTTCCTTCCATTCAACCGGATAGGGTTGTTTGATTCCCAATCTCTGTAAATAGTCCTTCTCTTTCAAAGCCTCGAATTGAGTGCACAAGTGTTTGACAGCTTCATTAGCATCCTCTGATAATAAAGAAGGAGCAGGCTGAATTATAGTGTTAGGGGGAGAAACAGCGTGGTAAGTACTACCCCCAGCTCCTGACTGGCTGGGTGTGGGTTGAATTTGTACAGAGGATATTTGAGGAGATACTACCCCCAGATCTGCATTGACAGGCACCGACGATGCTATAATCCCAGGATTTGCAGCAGGTGCGGTCGGTGGTACTGTATGTTGGGCCACAATGATAGAATGCATACTTGTGACCATTTCAGCCATGGTCTTCAGCTTATCCTCTAGTGCAGCTATTTGTTATTCTTGATTTGCCGAACTAGAAGCATCTGGGTCTTCAGTAACAACATAAGCTGTCACTTCTCTAGGTACAGTAGAAGACACTTTTCGTTCAGAACTTTTGCTGTATGCATCATAATCCGAGAAGTAATCATCTCCTGAATGAGAAATAGGAAGATGACCAGAGGAATCTTGGAGAAGATTCCTTTGACCGATTATGTCTCGACTTGGGGATCGGGTGTGTCGAAATACTCCTTCAGAAGATTCTTGGAGTAAATCTAAATACTGATGGCTGGGTTTACGGGGCTTGCCGTGTTTGAAGCACCTTCTATCCCCAGTGTCTCGAGAAGCCATGTTGACGGAAGCATACAACATTTCGTCTTCGTCTTCTGACATTGGTTTAGAAGTTGCAAAATTCAGACGATCGAAGACAGATCGTTTTGTTGTCTGGAAACAGCACTTGATGATAACCTTATGATTACAATGGCGTTCAAGTGGTTAAACTGGAGGTGTTGAGATATTGTCCCGTTTTTGCTTGAGGTGCTCTCGGATGTCAGGAACAATGACGGAACGAGAAGAAGTTTGAGGTTCGTATTCTTTGACAACATTCGGAACATGGTTCTGGCTCTTCAGATGTTTTGTCCCGTGAGTATACAGGGAAGTACTCACTTCGTTAGCATAGGTGTCAGAATTTTCATCCTGGAAGTTTGCCACTGATGCAGGTTCATCTTCGGCATTGGCTGCTTACGTTTCGCCGAAGTTGATGTAGACCGAGGTCTATTGAGATAAACTCGTAGATCAGCAAACTCACCTCCAGTAGTTTCTGTCTGAGACACCAGTAATTTTCTCTGCTTTGAGCGGGATATCCGGAGAGTTGGGAGATCTTGGAGTTTCGCTACCGGAGTAGGCAGAATACCTCTTTGATCAGCACATTTCCCTTTGGCAGGAGGGAAGACCTCTTGTTTGAGAGAGTCCTTGTATTGATCGGTGCCGAGGCACGTTCAGATTGATCTTTCGAGGTAAAGACCAGGGAAGACTGAGAAAAGAGCAAAGGACCTTTTCTCTTGTTTTGTGAGGAAGGGTTGGCTAAAGAGCGTTTCCCTCTGTTGTCTTCCAAGTCGTGGAACGAAGAAGTTTGAGAAAAGAACGACGGGCCTTTTTCTTTGTTCTGAGAAGGGGAAGGAATAGTCAACAGACTACCCCCAGTGGATTGCACAGGAGTAATAGGGTACTTGGGAAGAGCAGAGTCTTTTCCTTTGCTGTGAGAAGAAGGGGGATTAGCCAAAAGGCTATCCCTTTTAGACTGCGCTGGAACATCTTGCGCTTGGGTTGAGTAGTAGGCACCTTGGCCGATTGCGCCTGAGAGGATTTGACAGATGGCCTTTTGGCCACAGAAACTCCAGGAGTTGCAGCTTGCGCAGCAGGAGTTTTGGTTACAGAATGCTTAAGTTGCATTCTGGTTGAAGGGGCAATTGGTTGGGCAGGAGCGAAAGTTGCCGTAAGTAGCACTAGGGGAAGAGGAGTCTTGCACTTTGCCAGAGCAGCATAGAAAGTGGCTTGCACAGAGGTAGGAGAAGAAGTGTGCCGCGTCTGGACCACAGGGGCTTTGGATTGCCTTGGCAGCGCTGGTAGTGTTTTGCACAAGGACAGAAGTGGCTACTGGTTCCTTGGTAGCAGAGACAGCAGACTGCGTAAATGACTGTGCAGAGGACTTCGGAGTCCACACTAAATGGACCTTGCTTTTGGTAGAGGCCACAGTACGACGATTAGCCCCAGAGTTGATCATCGTTTCATAGACAGTCTGGTTGACCTTCACAACCAGCGTCTTCTGTATCTTTTCGATAGACGTAACGTCACATTGAGTTGTCACTTCCTCGTCGGAGGAAAAGTCATCCCCAGCAGAGTCATCATTTTATTTGCAAAAACAAAAGTCTTTTATTTCACAAACTTTCTAAGAAGATTACAATTGAATTCTGGAAAAGTACAACTATAGGAATCCGATCTGAAGACGATCGCTTTATCCCTTGGACGATGTGAACTTTGAAGACGATAGCCTCTAAAGAATGCAGCAGCACTTGGACAGGAACTCCTGATCTCTGATGATAATAATGATCTGATCTCCTTAATGAAGGACTTGAAACTCTATTTATAGAGTTCTAGAAATAACTAATTTGTAGTTATTCTAAATTGCGCATGATGAACTGCGCTGGCGATAGACTGCGCAGACTACAAACTGTGCTGGCCTATTGGGCAGTTGTTCGATCGTGGGCTAACTGTATTCAGACGCGTGGCATTGTTTGATTGAAATGCGCTTGGTCATGTACAGACGGTTGCCACGTGGCGAGCAATTGATGGCATGTAAACCACATAATAAATGTCAGTTATTCGATGAATTGCACTAACCGAATAGCGCTAGCTTCAGACTGCGCTTCCTTCTAGTCATAGGAAAGCGCTGGGATTCAGGCTTGGTCAAACTGTGCTGAGGTTAGACTGGCAGATTGCGCTGAAGTTGTACAGCAGTTCTCGAGCGCTGTGCTACACAATAAACGAACGGACTCCTCGTTTTTTGGGCTGTCAGGCTGTCAAAAGATCCGATCTTTGTCAGGTAATGATGGCATTGCCACGTCAGCGTAGCACGCTCTGGTGGTAGCACAGTTCAGCTCACGCGTTCAATTTTGTAGCGCAATCTGTTTCCTGCGCAGTCCATTTGAAGGGTGCACAGTTGAGAATTTTCTACCTATTTGATAGATGCAACTTAATTTTTAGGACATACAACCTGGAGTGCTTTGCAGGAAGCATGGTAGTGTAGCACTACAAGGAGTGTAACTGCATGCTACAGTGGGGTGACTCCACCATGAGGTTCCCAGGTAGGGTAATGCCTCGGCTTCGCAAGCCAAGTCACAGCGGAGTAGCACCGCAAATAGGCATAGCCTAATAATGTTTGATAATCGTAATAAAGTGAGGTAGACAGCACTACAAAGTGGACGATGTCCTCATGTTACAGTGGCATGACACCACGAAGAGGTACCATGTAGGGTAAAGCCTCAGCTTTGCGAGCCATGTCATAGCGACGTAACACCGTACGAAAGCGCAAGGCTTCATACTGGGTAGTTTGGCTCTACAAAGAGGCCTGTGACCTCATGCTACAGTAGTATGACACTATGATGAGGTACCCAGGTGGGGTAAAGCCTCGGCTTTAAGCCATGTCATAGCGGCGTAGCACCGCAAAGAAGCGCAATACTTCATGCTATGACTCTTATAAAGAACTCACCTATAGTGTATGGACAGAGATATCAGGCCGTCTCTTGAGGGTAAACTTGTAGATGCCCAAAAATTATACACTGAAACCAGGGTGGCACAAGGCCTTCAATGTGCAGCCAGAAGCACAGTTAATGTCATTATGTGAGTAGGAAGAATTGCAGTTATGGTGCAGATTCAAGGCTTAGTCCATTCTTGTACCATGCTGTTATTTAACCTATGCGGGAAGATTCAAGTCGTAGCGACATCTCTCCTAATGCATGATGGGCAGTCACTGTGGGGAACGCTCAACCCATATATTGAGATATTTGGGGGATTGTTGGTGTTTTTGCCTTTAGACTAGAAAGGATAGTCCCACATCGGCTACACCAAATGGTGAGTATCTCAATATAATGCTTTGCTTGTATTGATGTGTGCACATGAGGTGTAGTGGGGCACAAGTTTGTGCCATGTGGGAGTATTTTCCTAGAAGGAAAAAGGATAAAATCCAACAATGATGCAAGTTGATTTTTGTTGTGCGGACTCGGACTCGGTCACGGACTCCAGGATGTCTCGTGCATGCACGGGAGTGTTCGGGCGGTAGGCATGGACTGGCACACTTCTACACTGATTGTAGGAAGATCTAAAATATCAAACTCTATTTTCGAGTATTGGTATTTTAGTCCCACATCGGATAGGAGAAGATGAAGTCTCAACTCCACTCTATAAATAGAGCCCCTTTGCCTCCTTTGAAAGATGCACCATGAAGAGAGTTAAGGGAGTCTGTAAAGTTCATGAAGCCCGTTCAAGTCTCAAATTTGACTTACGAGCGTTCCAAAAGTTCTTCGTGAACTTGCTGGTTCCTGAAAGCAGATCGTGGTGGGGCGAATCTTGCTTTGAGCAACGGTGATCTTAATCACCCCAGCAAGAACCTTTCCTTTTCTTCTTTCTTCTTTCTTCTCTCTTCATCTGAGTAGTAACTCAGTTCTGAACGTCAGCAACTGCGATTGCGAGAAAGAACGTGAGATTTACTTTCTGATTGTTATTGCTTTTGTAATCAGATTTATATTATAGTGTTCCTCTTGGATCTCGAGAATAATCAGAAGGTGAACGTTTGTTGAACCTCTGATCTCGACATCGAGTCTACCATCTTTGATCAAGCCCGGGACTAATAATCTCAAAGCAAGATTCTTATAGATGGAGAACTCTTGTGCTTCTCTCATCGATACCAGCTTTAACAAGTTGGAGAAATTCGATGGAGAATATTTCCAAATCTGGAAGAGGAAGGTCACCCTTAATCTTCAACTCGTGGACGTAGACCATGTGTTAATTGAGGATAAACCGACGATTCCAGAAGGAGGAACTGCCGATGCTATTGCTGCTGCACTCGTCAAGCAGAGCAAATGGAAGAGAAAAAATAGCATCTGTAAACTGCTGGTTCCTGGAAGCAGATCGTGGTGGAGCGAATCTTGCTTTGAGCAACGGTGATCTTAATCACCCCAGCAAGAACCTTTCCTTTTCTTCTTTCTTCTTCTCTTTCTTTTTCTTCTTCTCCTTCATCTGAGTAGTAACTCAGTTCTGTCCGTCAGCAACTGCGATTGCGAGGAAGAACGTGGGATTTACTTTCTGATTATTATTGCTTTTGTAATCAATTTATATTATAGTGTTCCTCTTAGATCTCGAGAATAATCAGAAGGTGAACGTTTGTTGAACCTCTGATCTCGACATCGAGTCTACCATCTTGATCAAGCCCCGGGACTAACATATAGCTCTTCGGTGGTACACTCGCCCGCAAGCCTGGACGCGGGATGAAAGGGCGGTCCGCTCCCGAGGGTGGCAGAGGGTGGCGGTGACGCCACGCAAGCGGCCGACGCCGCCGCAGCAAGCTCTACGTTAAAGAAGGGAAGGTAATGTGAGGCAGCTAGGGTTAATGGTAGAAAGTTGGAGAACATGATATATATAGAGGAGGGTAGAAATAGAGCCATTCGCTAGCTGTGTGGCCGTACGCGCATGTGCTTGCACGCCTGGTACGCTTGCAGCGACGCACAGAGCTCT
>JANAVB010031617.1:33376982-33389482 GCA_029216955.1 Iris pallida
AATTCCAACTACTTCTGATCGTCACTATCCGAAGTCAGGGTGATGAAGCTCAAGCTGTCTATTTTGAACATATACTGGATGAGCTAGAGGAATCAATTAAGATCTACAAAGATCTTAATCAGGGGGAGGTAGAGCCCCTGGTGAATG
Source organism: Iris pallida (assembly GCA_029216955.1). NCBI lineage: Eukaryota > Viridiplantae > Streptophyta > Magnoliopsida > Asparagales > Iridaceae > Iris > Iris pallida. Next base: position 33,377,130 of record JANAVB010031617.1, read on the forward strand.
CTGAGTTTGAAAGGATGACTCGAGAAGCCGAAGTTACGAAGCTGATTTCAAGATTTTTTTGGACACTTTCGTTACAAAGTCTTCAGAGTATGACTCCCAGATGGAGATATTAGCGTCTGCTGCGGGGGAGAAAGAAAAGAAGGTTGCTGAACTGAACGCAGAGTTTGCTCGACTTCATGAAGAGTTGAGAATCGTTCAACTTGCTCTTGAGGAAGAGACTACACAACATCAAGCTTCAGTTCAGCAACTAGACATTCTGACCCATGAGAAGAATGAGTTTGTCACGTCTCATCAAGATGAAATCGCTCGCCGACTAGTGACCTTGCCGACATTTGACGATAAATCTGGAATGGAGGAAGCTAGAAAGCGGGTGCTGGATTCTCGTGAAGAACGACTTCAAACCTTGAAGCAGCGGATATCTAGTCTAATGACCCCACCGATTGAGTGAAAGAAAATCTTTTGTACTTTCTCCTTTGTTATATGTCTTTTTGTAATGCCTTTTATTTTGATCAATAAAAGATTATTTTGTGGCTCTATTATTTATTGCATATCCCATTACGGATATAAATAATAGCGATAGAAAATATATTCAGAGGTTCAGGACATAATATATTTCTTGATTTAGAAAATAATTATATTCATTATATCTGCTCAGAGGTAATATGGACATGGCAGAATATAATTTGTTAACTATTATTATTTTGGTAGAACTTAATCAGAGGTAATAAATACGTGACAAGTCGCTGATGTGGATGAACGGATGAATCGTCAAAATGTGTGAACGAAATAATCGTCAGGATGAACGGATGAACCGTCAAAATGTATGAACAAAAATGAATCGTCAGGATGAACGGATGAACTGTCAGATGAATGGAATAACGGGTGAACCGTCAGATGAATGTAATGAACGGATGAACCGTCGAATGAATGTAATAAACGGGTGAACCATCGAATGAATGGAATGAATGTTGCGAAGAACGTGTCGCTTCGATGTTTCGAGAATCTCAGCCTATAAATAGAACAGAAATTTAGATGGAATGATCACTTTCACTTTTCAACATAAAAATGTCGTCTGAAGATGCATCCAAGAAGGCTGAGATTGTCCCGAAGGTTGAAAAAATCATGGAGGAACGTCCAGCCGAACCAAACCAGCCAAAGCAGACGAAGTAGGCGAAGGTTCGTCTGCACCCAAGCCACCAAGGGACATCTTGGACTTCCTGGTTGACCCAGGGAGATCGAAGAAGAAGGGCCATGAGGATGGCTGCTTGCGCATTTCTAGTAAATCGGGCAAGGATGTTTCGGCTCTTTTGCGACTATGTTTTGAAAAGGACGGTAGTGGTCCTCGTCCTGTCTTTAAGAATGATAGTGATTTTCGTCCTTGATATTGTAACATCGTTTATGATGAAATAAAATCAAACTTTATTTATGAACTGTCTAATCATATTTACAAGAAATCCTTTTTTACATTCATACATAATATTTTTTAAGGAACTTGCCATTGATGGGCATCATTGTAACTCGACCATCTAGCTCTGTGAGTTGATAAGCTCCATTTGAGAAGACTTTACTCACGATATAAGGCCCTTCCCATTTTGCATCGAACTTGCCTTTGCTCATATGAGTCATAGTCATGGGACGTCTGACTGTAAGAACAGTTCTCCTTTCTGAAAGGTTCTGACTTTAACTTTGCGGTTAAAAGTCTTTGAGATGCGCTTGATACAATTCAATATGTTGTTGAGCTAATAGTCGCTTCTCGTCGAGCGCCTCTAGTTCTTAAAGTGGAAGAAGATCATTGTTCTCCGCAGTAAGTTCATTAGCGATGGCAATCCTCAAGGAAGGAATTTGAAGTTCCAAATACAGAACTGCTTCGCAACCGTACACCAGAAAGAAAGGTGTACAGCCTGTGGGTTGCGGACCGTAGTACGGTAGGCCCATAGACATTCTCCAAGCTTTTTACTCCAATTCCATTTTTTAGTAGACACAAACTTCTTAAGGAGCTTGATAATAGTCTTGTTGAAGGCTTCAGCCAAGCCCTTAGCAGTAGGGTTGTAGGCTGTCGACGTGACATTGTCGATCCGATGATCGTCACAGAATCTTGTGAACTTTTGACTGATGAACTGAGGTTCATTGTCATGAATGATTCGTCAAGGTACACCAAATCTGTAGATGACATGATGTTTGACAAAGTTGATAACACTGCTGGTTTTGACTTCAAAGGTATAGCTTCGGCCCACTTGAGAAATAATCTGTTATGGCTAGTATAAACCGATGTCCTTTAGAAGAAGAAGGATTGATAGGACCTATAATATCCATGCCCAAGCTTTAAAAGGCCAGGAAGCAGCAGTCGGATGAAGAAATTCCGACGGTTGATGGATGAAATCTGTATATTTGACAGGCTCGACATTTCCTTGCATATTCGATAGCATCAGATACCATAGAGGGCCAATAATAACCCATTCGTCGGATACGATCTTGTAGTTTAGGGCCGGGTTGATGTGCTCTACAAATACCATCATGAGCTTCACGCAATACTTGCTTCGCTTCATCACCAGCAAGACAGCGCAAGAGTAGGCCGTCATAAGTCCGTCGATAGAGAATTTTGGTGGTCTGATTGTAGTAGAATCGAAGATCGTCGACGAATACTCGTAGCCTCCTTAGGATCTTCAGGAAGTATGTCATGAACTACGAAGTCAATAAAAGGAGCTCTCTAATCTTCATCGATAACATTGATTTCAGCAAAATTACTGAACTCGATGTTATGATTGTTTTCCATACAGAACAACTATCTATTGGAAACAACAACCACTTGTTGTCTTTTGACAGGAATTGCTAAGACTGCCGCGAGATTAGCTAAAGCATCTGCCTTGGTGTTGCAAGGTCGTCGGACGTATTTAATAAAGAAAGCCTTGAATGATGTAGCCATGTGAATCGCAGCTTCATGATAGGGCACAGATCTTGATGGCGGACTTTGTATGTTCCTCTAACCTGATTAACAACCAGTTTAGAATCGCCATAGACTTCAAGATATTCGACCTCCAATTGTTTAGCTAACTGGAGTCCGATAAGCAAGGTATTGTATTCAGCCATATTGTTAGAGCATGGCTGATCTAAGGAATAGGCTCTTTGGATAGCTAATCCTTCTGGAGAGACCAGTACAATCCCAACTCCTGCGACAATGGTCCCTTTTGGCCCGATCCGGGATGCTCCGTCGAAGAACAGACGCCAGGTAGAAAATTCTTCAGAGATCATATTTGATTCCAATGTTTCGTCTGGAATTTTATCATAAAGCTTAGATGTTTCGGAACAGGATGAGCTGCTAAAAAGTCAGCCAGTGCTTGACCATTAACAGACTTTTGTAAACATAAACCATGTCGTATTGGGCTAGCAGAATGGCCCATGTAGCCAGTCGAGAATTGAGTGTGCTAGGCTTCTTCATCAGTACCCGAAGAGGAGTGACTCGGGAAATGACATGAATGGTTTGGCCGATGATATAATGTCGAGTCTTTGAACAGCGAACATAAGAGCTAAGCATTCTTTCTCAACTGGACTATAATGGTGTTCAGCACCAATCATAGTACGACTAAGATAGTAGATGGCTTATTCATGGCCTTTTGTTCTTCTAAGCAAGTAAAGCACCCAATGAATGATCCATAGCGCGGACATACATTAAGAATAGTATGCCTGAGATCGGTGGTACAAGAACCGAGGACTCATGAGATATTGCTTTATATCATCAAATGCTCGTTGATATTCTTCAGTCCAAATGAAAGATACACCCTTCTTCATTAACTGGGTAAATGGTCTGCAGCATCCAGACAGATTTGAGATGAATATCCTGATGTACGCAAGTCGACCTTGGAATCCTCGTAGCTCTTTTAAGTTGCGTGGAGGACGCATCTCTTGAATGGCTTTGATCTTCTCGAGATCCACGTGTATACCCTTAGAGGTAATGACGAAGCCGAGAAATTTACCACTAGAGACACCCAAGAATGAGTTAGTGGGATTCATTTTATATTGATGTTGGCGCATTAGATTGAAGATAGTTCTTAAATCTTGGATGTGATCTTCCTTTAGACGACTCTTGACAGCAATATCGTCAACATAGCATTCGACAGTCTTGCACAGATGATCTCGAAAGATGGTACTTATAGCTCGTTGGTAAGTGGCACCAGCGTTCTTGAGACTAAATGGCATCACTGTGTAGCAGTAGACTCCGCGAGGAGTACGAAAGAAGTGTGTTTTTCATCTTCAGGATTCATTCGAATCTGATTGTATCCGAGAATCCATCCATGAAGGATATCCTTTCGAACCCACAAGTGTTGTCGATCATGACATCTGTAATAGGGAGAGGAAACTCATCTTTTGGACAAGCTTCATTAAGATCCCGAAAGTCGATGCAAACTCGAACTTTGCCAGTTTTCTTCAAGACTGGGACAACGTTGGCTACCCAATCTGGATGTTGTTCTTCTCGAATAAAGCCACAAACTATGAGCTTTTTGACTTCATCATCAATCACGTCCATCATTTCTGGCTTGAATCGCCTTTACTGCTGTTTGACTGGCTTTGCATTAGGAAAAAGATTAAGTTTATGAGTGGTAATTTTGGGATCTAAACCTGGCATGTCTTCAAAACTCCAAGCGAAGACATCAATGTATTCTCGAATAAGAAAATTAATTCGTTCTTATCTGCCTTTGGAAGGTTCTTGCTGATGATTCGGACGAGGTGACCCGTCTTCTCCCACATCAATTTGAACCAATTGATCTTCGGTAGGAGGTTCCCGTTGTTCGAATCGGAGTTCCCATTGGGTATCCATTCGTCGAGCCCAAGGATCTGTTTCGGGATTTTCTTCATATCTTCGTCATAACCTTCTGAAAGTTCAGCGAGACATGTTAGAAGATACAATCAATCGATGAACTTGGCCAATACTGGTGTCAGAATCCCAAGATCTGGAATCAGAAGAGTTAGTGCGCTCCTCACTATCAGACTCGGAGGCTGCTGGAGATAAAACCGGAGGTAAGTATATCCGAAACCTCTTTTCGTCCTGCTGTAATACATCTCTGACTGTCCTTTCGGAACAACCGTACGGATAGGAGTTTGTCTACCCTTACCTTAATTAAGGCCATTCTTGAAGTCATAACCCATCTTTCGGATGATAACTTTTGATTGTTGACTATAACGACGAAGTTGGAGACATCCCATATCGTTATTTTTGCTATCATCTGTATAGATGAATTTTTGTTCTGGCCCTTTACTAAAAGTATTGGACTCTCGCTCTCTTTCAAAAGGGACAACAAAGTATGAGTCGTCTGGATGTTCAAATACTACTTCCGTCTGAAGGGATTGTACGACTCCTATTGTAAATAACAGAAAGCTGTCTAGCATATCCAAATAGTATTTAGTATGATAAATGATATATACTGGAAAGTAGATGCTCTTTCATTGATTTGTACATCCATATTTACAACAGGACCTTTAGCCTTAGCCGGCTTGGTCAGATCGATTACAAGAGGAGAAGAAGAAGAGCGAGGAGGATTGGACTTGTTGCGACGGAGGTCGATAACAAGCGGCTCAGAAGAGGTGAGCTCCCTTTGATCTTTGTTACGACGGAGGTCGATAACAAGAGGCTCAGAAGAGGTGAGCTCCCTTTGATCTTTGTTACGAGGTCGATAACCAATGGCTCAGAAGAGGTGAGCTCCTTTGATCTTGATTATCACCAGTCGATTGCTTGGGCTGCAGATTAGCTAGTGGTTTGGAGGATTGAGGATGAGAGACACGCCCTTTGACAGGTATGATGAGAGTGTCACTGGGCACTGCTTCGTGTTCTTCTTCACCGTCCATGGCTAATACTACCTTCATGAACTCTTCTTTGTACATGCGAGCGTCGTTGCAATATACTTCAACGCCTTTAAACGGGTAGAGATCCGTAACTTCTTTTTGGACTTCTCATTTGTCATCAACGTATTTGAAGCATTGATGGAGAGTAGAAGGAACATGTTGTGTTCATACAGGAATGGTCTCCCCAAGAGTATTGTAGGAACAACCATGGTTGTCTATAATATAGAAGGTCACATTCATGCGAAGATTGCCGATTTGAGTTTTAGATGTATCTTGCCTAAAGGTTCACTTCTTCCCTAATTGAATCCCAGGATGGTGGTGATAGTACCGGAGAGGCTATGCACTGGAATCTTCAGAGCATCCAACATCGTCTTAGGCATGATGCTGAGTACTGACCCTGGATCTATCAGAATACGATCGACCTTCATAGTCGACATATCCTGTAAAGTAAGAGGACGGTCATGTCGATTGTCTTCCATCAACATGTCATCTTGTGTGATGGTGATATTTGGAATTAATTCCAGCACACTGTAACAATGGAGACAAGAGACAGGTTCTGTCTCAGGTTTCTTAAGAAGAGTTAGGCAAGTTTCTGCCTGCATCAAAGCCTCACTCAGTTTTCTCGAGTCTCTTTAGAGAGGCGTAAGAGCTCGAAGATGGACAGCCTAGCCGGTGTTTGGCCAGTTTAGCCAATATTCAAAGTTATATGGCTTTTTAAGTCCAGAAAGATGACTTCTTCAAAACTTTGTCGAAGTGGACTTGTTGTTTGCCTTTATCAACTGCTGCTGATTTAGAAGAGTTGGTTCCGCAACCGGTAATTATGTAGAAGGATGACTTCTGTAGAGACAGGTTGCACTGGAGCAGACTCAGAAGAAGCAGGATTTTCTTGAGTTTTAGAAATTCCCGTAAATAGGCTTTCCCTGACCTGGTGCCCAGCAGGATTTCCTCTTCAACTATGGGGTCAAAAGACACCATATTGCAGATCTCTGTTCTTCCCTTGGAGCGGTCTTTTTGCTTAGACGAGGAAGGAACCTCGAAGTCTACAACAAGGTCAGGTGGATCCACATAATCTCACCGTTATCAAGGGATAAGGGGACGAGACCTTCACTCCGTGGAGGAGGGAGATTCTCGATCTTAAGAGTGGCCTTGGGGATAGGGATAACACCATGCTGTACCATCTATGGAGGGAAGTTATCGAACTGTACTGAGACCATGTTCGCGGTAACAGTCTTCTCATCTTGTTGAAGGGTGACAACCCAGTATTAACTAACTCTTGAATCTTGCCTTTGAGCACATAACATGCTCGAGTGGGATGACCAATAAACCTGTGATAAATACATATTTGGGATGATCAGTCTTACCGACCTCGTCAGGCTTCTTCGGGTCTAGGAGTTGGAGCTTATTGCTTTTGATCAAGCAATCGAAGATGCTCACGGTGTCGTTCGTCAAAGGAGTACTCTACTTTCGGACGAGGTTCCCTTGGTGGAGGGACAGAAGGATAGAAGTAGACGTAGGTGGAGCCACGTTGACAGCCAGAGATTCTTTGCTCTTCAAATTGATGTTCAAAGTTTCTTTACCCTTGCGGTTGTTCTGGCGATTACCGCTACTAGATGTCGGGTGTTCATCCCGGTCGGGGTTAGACATGTGTACCCCCAACTGCTTGAACTTATCAGCGCTAACTTCAGCTGCTTTAGCATTGACAATGAATGATGGCCAGTCTTGAAATTGAGTTGACCCCGTCCACATGCTGATAATAGGCAAAAGATTTGCCTTACAGGTATCTATAGTTACAACGACCAGAGTTCCAGAAGGCATCTTTAATGCTTCTCGGTAAATCTTTCAATAAAACTCTCAGCGGTTTCATTATGTCTTTGTTTGATCTTGTTGAGGGCCGACATGGTCATGTCGTTGATTCCCTCGTAGAATCGCTCCAAGAAGATTTGTTTAAAACTCGAGAAAGAGGTGATACAGCCATTAGGTAAGCTCCTGTACCAATCGTATGCTACACCGGCTAAACAGCCGACAAATACCCTGGTTAGAAGAGCGTCATTTGGCTGAAGTTGAACAGTCATTACCTCAAAGTGGTTAATGAACTGACTCAGAGAAGTGCTGCCGTCAAATAGCAAAATTATGGAAATCTTGTACTTTGGAGGGAATGGGACTTCCTTCCATTCAACCGGATAGGGTTGTTTGATTCCCAATCTCTGTAAATAGTCCTTCTCTTTCAAAGCCTCGAATTGAGTGCACAAGTGTTTGACAGCTTCATTAGCATCCTCTGATAATAAAGACAGCTGAATTATAGTGTTAGGGGGAGAAACAGCGTGGTAAGTACTACCCCCAGCTCCTGACTGGCTGGGTGTGGGTTGAATTTGTACAGAGGTATTTGAGGAGATACTACCCCCAGATCTGCATTGACAGGCACCGACGATGCTATAATCCCAGGATTTGCAGCAGGTCGGTCGGTGGTACTGTATGTTGGGCCACAATGATAGAATGCATACTTGTGACCATTTCAGCCATGGTCTTCAGCTTATCCTCTAGTGCAGCTATTTGTTATTCTTGATTTGCCGAACTAGAAGCATCTGGGTCTTCAGTAACAACATAAGCTGTCACTTCTCTAGGTACAGTAGAAGACACTTTTCGTTCAGAACTTTTGCTGTATGTATCATAATCCGAGAAGTAATCATCTCCTGAATGAGAAATAGGAAGATGACCAGAGGAATCTTGGAGAAGATTCCTTTGACCGATTATGTCTCGACTTGGGATCGGGTGTGTCGAAATACTCCTTCAGAAGATTCTTGGAGTAAATCTAAATACTGATGGCTGGGTTTACGGGGCTTGCCGTGTTTGAAGCACCTTCTATCCCCAGTGTCTCGAGAAGCCATGTTGACGGAAGCATACAACATTTCGTCTTCGTCTTCTACATTGGTTTAGAAGTTGCAAAATTCAGACGATCGAAGACAATCGTTTTGTTGTCTGGAAACAGCACTTGATGATAACCTTATGATTACAATGGCGTTCAAGTGGTTAAACTGGAGGTGTTGAGATATTGTCCCGTTTTGCTTGAGGTGCTCTCGGATGTCAGGAACAATGACGGAACGAGAAGAAGTTTGAGGTTCGTATTCTTTGACAACATTCGGAACATGGTTCTGGCTCTTCAGATGTTTTGTCCCGTGAGTATACAGGGAAGTACTCACTTCGTTAGCATAGGTGTCAGAATTTTCATCCTGGAAGTTTGCCACTGATGCAGGTTCATCTTCGGCATTGGCTGCTTACGTTTCGCCGAAGTTGATGTAGACCGAGGTCTATTGAGATAAACTCGTAGATCAGCAAACTCACCTCCAGTGTTTGTCTGTCTGAGACACCAGTAATTTTCCTGCTTTGAGCGGGATATCCGGAGAGTTGGGAGATCTTGGAGTTTCGCTACCGGAGTAGGCAGAATACCTCTTTGATCAGCACATTTCCCTTTGGCAGGAGGGAAGACCTCTTGTTTGAGAGAGTCCTTGCATTGATCGGTGCCGAGGCACGTTCAGATTGATCTTCGAGGTAAAGACCAGGGAAGACTGAGAAAAAGCAAAGGACCTTTTCTCTTGTTTTGTGAGGAAGGGTTGGCTAAAGAGCGTTTCCCTCTGTTGTCTTCCAAGTCGTGGAACGAAGAAGTTTGAGAAAAGAACGACGGGCCTTTTTCTTTGTTCTGAGAAGGGGAAGGAATAGTCAACAGACTACCCCCAGTGGATTGCACAGGAGTAATAGGGTACTTGGGAAGAGGAGCAGAGTCTTTTCCTTTGCTGTGAGAAGAAGGGGATTAGCCAAAAGGCTATCCCTTTTAGACTGTGGAACATCTTGCGCTTGGGTTGAGGTAGTAGTAGGCACCTTGGCCGATTGCGCCTGAGAGGATTTGACAGATGGCCTTTTGGCCACAGAAACTCCAGGAGTTGCAGCTTGCGCAGCAGGAGTTTTGGTTACAGAATGCTTAAGTTGCATTCTGGTTGAAGGGGCAATTGGTTGGGCAGGAGCGAAAGTTGCCGTAAGTAGCACTAGGGGAAGAGGAGTCTTGCACTTTGCCAGAGCAGCATAGAAAGTGGCTTGCACAGAGGTAGGAGAAGAAGTGTGCCGCGTCTGGACCACAGGGGCTTTGGATTGCGCCTTGGCAGTGCTGGTGTGTTTTACAAGGACAGAAGTGGCTACTGGTTCCTTGGTAGCAGAGACAGCAGACTGCGTAAATGACTGTGCAGAGGACTTCGGAGTCCACACTAAATGGACCTTGCTTTTGGTAGAGGCCACAGTGCCAGAGTTGATCATCGTTTCATAGACAGTCTGGTTGACCTTCACAACCAGCGTCTTCTGTTCTTTTCGATAGACGTAACGTCACATTGAGTTGTCACTTCTTCCTCGTCGGAGGAAAATCGTCCCCAGCAGAGTCATCATTTTATTTGCAAAAACAAAAGTCTTTTATTTCACAAACTTTCTAAGAAGATTACAATTGAATTCTGGAAAAGTACAACTATAGGAATCCGATCTGAAGACGATCGCTTTATCCCTTGGACTATGTGAACTTTGAAGACGATAGCCTCTAAGAATGCAGCAGCACTTGGACAGGAACTCCTGATCTCTGATGATAATAATGATCTGATCTCCTTAATGAAGGACTTGAAACTCTATTTATAGAGTTCTAGAAATAACTAATTTGTAGTTATTCTAAATTGCGCATGATGAACTGCGCTGGCGATAGACTGCGCAGACTACAAACTGTGCTGGCCTATTGGGCAGTTGTTCGATCGTGGGCTAACTGTATTCAGACGCGTGGCATTGTTTGATTGAAATGTGCTTGGTCATGTACAGCGGTTGCCACGTGGCGAGCAATTGATGGCATGTAAACCACATAATAAATGTCAGTTATTCGATGAATTGCACTAACCGAATAGCGCTAGCTTCAGACTGCGCTTCCTTCTAGTCATAGGAAAGCGCTGGGATTCAGGCTTGGTCAAACTGTGCTGAGGTTAGACTGGCAGATTGCGCTGAAGTTGTACAGCAGTTCTCGAGCGCTGTGCTACACAATAAACGAACGGACTCCTCGTTTTTTGGGCTGTCAGGCTGTCAAAAGATCCGATCTTTGTCAGGTAATGATGGCATTGCCACGTCAGCGTAGCACGCTCTGGTGGTAGCACAGTTCAGCTCACGCGTTCAATTTTGTAGCGCAATCTGTTTCCTGCGCAGTCCATTTGAAGGGTGCACAGTTGAGAATTTTCTACCTATTTGATAGATGCAACTTATTTTTAGGACATACAACCTGGAGTGCTTTGCAGGAAGCATGGTAGTGTAGCACTACAAGGAGTGTAACTGCATGCTACAGTGGGGTGACTCCACCATGAGGTTCCCAGGTAGGGGTAATGCCTCGGCTTCGCAAGCCAAGTCACAGCGGAGTAGCACCGCAAATAGGCAGATAGCCTAATAATGTTGATAATCGTAATAAAGTGAGGTAGACAGCACTACAAAGTGGACGATGTCCTCATGTTACAGTGGCATGACACCACGAAGAGGTACCATGTAGGGTAAAGCCTCGCTTTGCGAGCCATGTCATAGCGCGTAACACCGCGAAAGCGCAAGGCTTCATACTGGGTAGTTTGGCTCTACAAAGAGGCCTGTGACCTCATGCTACAGTAGTATGACACTATGATGAGGTACCCAGGTGGGGTAAAGCCTCGGCTTTAAGCCATGTCATAGCGGCGTAGCACCGCAAAGAAGCGCAATACTTCATGCTATGACTCTTTATAAAGAACTCACCTATAGTGTATGGACAGAGATATCAGGCCGTCTCTTGAGGGTAAACTTGTAGATGCCCAAAAATTATACACTGAAACCAGGGTGGCACAAGGCCTTCAATGTGCAGCCAGAAGCACAGTTAATGTCATTATGTGAGTAGGAAGAATTGCAGTTATGGTGCAGAATTCAAGGCTTAGTCCATTCTTGTACCATGCTTTTTAACCTATGCGGGAAGATTCAAGTCGTAGCGACATCTCTCCTAATGCATGATGGGCAGTCACTGTGGGGAACGCTCAACCCATATATTGAGATATTGGGGGATTGTTGGTGTTTTTGCCTTTAGACTAGAAAGGATAGTCCCACATCGGCTACACCAAATGGTGAGTATCTCAATATAATGCTTTGCTTGTATTGATGTGTGCACATGAGGTGTAGTGGGGCACAAGTTTGTGCCATGTGGGAGTATTTTCCTAGAAGAAAAAAGGATAAAATCCAACAATGATGCAAGTTGATTTTTGTTGTGCGGACTCGACTCGGTCACGGACTCCAGGATGTCTCGTGCATGCACGGGAGTGTTCGGGCGGTAGGCATGGACTGGCACACTTCTACTGATTGTAGGAAGATCTAAAATATCAAACTCTATTTTCGAGTATTGGTATTTTAGTCCCACATCGGATAGGAGAAGAGGTGAAGTCTCAACTCCACTCTATAAATAGAGCCCCTTTGCCTCCTTTGAAAGATGCACCATGAAGAGT